>VWZS01005589.1:409656-479960 GCA_013397075.1 Rhabdornis inornatus
CTGCGGAGGTGAGAGGGGCGGCGGGCGGGGGGCGGCTCGGCTCGGCTCGGCACGGATCGCAGGGAGCTGCCTGCCCGGCGAGCGCTGGGCGCCGCCGCTCCGGGGCTCCGCGGGCGGGTTTCTCCTCACCCTTCCCACGACAACTATTTCGGATCGTTTTATCCCTCTGCCCGTTCGTTCCTTGCCGCCCCGGCGGGGCTGGGCGCTGCCCGCCCGGGCGGAGTGGGCGCGCACCGACCCTCGGGACGCTCCGGCTCCTTTGGGCAGACTTTTTGGGAGATCGCAGTTCCCGCGGCGGGGAATTTTGCAATGGAAAATTGGTGTGGGGGGGCTTTCGAAAAAGAAGACACTACGCTGAGTTACAGCAGGGAGACCCTTAGAGTAAGCCTGCTGTTTGACTAAAGCTTAAGGATTTCTTTTAAAAAAATATTAACGAGAAAAGAAGAGAGGCTGAAGATGAAAGTTTTTTTCTTTAATATTTTTTGCCTCTTCCAAGTCTTCGGATCTATTACGGTAGCGCCTTTCTTCCCCGCCTTCCATTTGTTTGTATTAATGATTTAGTAGCCGTCTTGCCTGAAAACTTCCACCGTGAGTGGCTGCTGTGGGTTTTCAGGCAGTCAGTGACCTTAAAGGTTGGTTCAGTGCTTTTTTCGTGCAAGATCTGTGTGAAATAACCGCCGAATTGTTTTTTTCTTGTCTTTTTTTTTTTTTTCTGTAAGAAGAAAAATACACCTGCTTTATAATTTAAAAGAAAACACCGTTGAGTCAGGGAGTGATGTAATTCTCCTACCTAAGGGCACCGACTCTGGTGCTTTGCAGGTGACTTGTCTTTTGCTTACTCTTAAATTTATTTAAATGGTAATCTTATGTGGCTAGGAAGTAACGTATTTAACAGTGCTGTTTCAAGAACGTCTTTTGTTAAAATTGAACACTCTCTATTTAAAATTTTCTTTTCTTCCTGATTTTTGCCCCTCCTCCCTCAAAAGAAAACAATAAAGAAGATTAGGCATGAGATCAGCGGCAGAAAAACCAAAGGATTGGGGAGGCAAAACAGGGGCTAAAAACACGGAATCGTTTATAAAAAGCACACTTCAGCTTTTTGCTTTTCCAGGCTCTTGTTCCATCTTTCTGTGGTCAAACTGTTCAACACTTCGTTGCAAATAGTTTTAAGAAATTATTTTGTTTTTTTCTAAATATTGTTTGTCCCTTCTATATTTTTTACAACCCGTAATTGTTCTGAGATAAGCACACAGCCCTCCTAAAAAGGTGAATATTGAAATGACCGCTCACCGATACCTCCTTATTGCATATTTTGAGGGGCTATTTTTTGAAGGGGCGAACTCTTAACTAGACTGGTAAAAAGTCTACGAGAGATGTTGAGTAGGTGGGGGAAAATTTGATCACAAAAGGTTTTGTTTGCCGTGTTGATACGGTTAGTTATTAATTATAACGTTAACCAGAAAGGTGTTACGTCTGTCACCAGTTTCATTTTAAATGGTCGTCAATGTTACGTTGAGCAAGTTTATATAAGGGTTAGTAGTATTTTGGGGGGAGGAGGTTGCAGAGATTATTGCTTGTGGATTTGCGACTGAACACACTTTATCAGCTGAATGAACTGGATTATTGTATAGACATAATTTTCCATTTGTCTATCAGTTTCTTTCCAGTGTTCGGCACTTGCTTCAATGTTTATCTCTTGCTAACAAAGTGTCTGATTTTTGGGAGTAGGGAGGTGCAACTGGGGACACTGGAAGTTTGGGGATAATGTGAGCAACAGGACTGTATTTATTTATTTAAAAAAAAAAACAACAAACCCCAAAGTTAGGAGGTGAGGATTCTCTTTCTGGAGCATTCGGGCACCTTCTGGTGGGGTATGTGTCTAGGCTTTTAATTATTTATTTCACTTTTGTCCTTTCAAAAATGAAGTAGAGCGAACCCAAAATGAAACAAAGTAAAATTAGAGTAAGCGTTGAAAAATAAATAAATAAAGCAAGGGAACGGCTGGAAGCCCAATACTTGATTTCATCAACCTGGTGGTGATGGCTTCTCGATAGAAGCGATATCTGCCGATATCACCCCTGTTCCATGGCTGTAGCCTGGCCTCATTTTACGCTGCGTTTCCACTGAACATGTTGACGTGCTGCTGCTTATATAAGGGGAAGAACAAATTCAAGCAGATTAGTGCTTGGGATTTTGAGATCGGCTACCCAGATCGCGTTGTGGGTTTTTTCCTTTCCTTGGGGGAGCTGATGGGGGAAGGCTGGAGAATGACGGGAGGGGATGAAATCAGAATGTGTGGTTGGGAGAAGATGGGGGTGATGCGGGGAGCAGCTTATTCGCATAATGTCTGCGCTGCGTCCCTTTTTCTTTTCTTTTTATAAAACCCATTATCTCTAAAAACACATTATTCTTCACCCGGGTCTAAAAAAAAAATAGTGGGAGGGGTTATCATAGTGAGGGGGTTTGGTATGGGAGTCATTAGACCCACTGCTGCAAAACCAAGATACAGAAATCCATCTGCACCAACATTTCGGAGGGAGGGAGGGCATAGGGAGGGGGGGAAGGGATGGATTGTCTATCTTGGATTAGCGAAGTCGAGCTTTGTATTCTTCATTTTCCTCCCCATTTTCTGCCATTTTCCCCCATCCCCCCCATCTGCACACCCGCTTTCCTCCTCCCAGCCCCCACTCCCCCAAAGGTTTCTCATCCCCTGACGAGAAAATTCTGTTACATCCTGATGGCTCTGCGGCTTTTTTTTAGTGCATCACAACAGTGGCACGATGACCTTTACTTCGTGCCACACAGATTTGGGTTCCCGATAGGACTGTGACCGCAGCTCGGGCACACTCGCACACCCATGGTCACGTACCTTGGATAGCTGGCGATTTAATTTAGATTTTTGCGTGTGCATCTTTGTGTGTCTGTGGTTGGTAAACACTGGCAGAGGGTAAGGAATGCAGTAATTGCCAAAGGCACGTCCATCCATTTCGCCAGCCCTTCTTGCCGTTCTCTTTTCCTGGACATTGTGTCACACATCATGAGATTTTGTGCTGGGGAGGGGTGTGCCCTGTGTGGACAGCAGGGGCCTGGGGGTTGGAGGGAGTGTCTGTGTACTGGGGAGGGAGAAATTGTGTGTGGGGAAATGGACCTGACGATGCTAATAACATTATTTTGGTCAAATGAACGTCTGGTGATAATGATGCAGTGTAACCATCCGTGAAATACATGCTTGCGACACACTGGAATAAAGGTTACTCCAGGGAGCTCCGTCAGAGCCAGGCATGCTCGGGGGAGTGAGCTGTCCCCTTGATAGGGGAAACAAAAATTCATAAGCATCCCAGGTCCCCTCCCTTTCCAGTGCCTTCTTGCATGTCCGAGCTGGAGGGCATTGCGATCGAGAGAGGGGGTGGGCTGCACTGAAGCCAGGAGGAAACAAAGCATTCCCGCCTCATCCTCCCATGCCATCCTCTCTTGCCCTCTTTGAGCTTATCCGTACTGTTGATCCAGACGATACAGGAATATCGCCATTTCTGTGCAGTCCCTGCTGGAGCCTGGAGAGTGGTGAATTGAGAGGAGGAGAAAAGCTCCTTGTGTTTCTGTCGTAGGATGTGCAGGACAGCCATGGCTTTTCAGGTCTGAGTGGAGCAGAGAAAAGGCTGGGGTGAAGAGGCAAAGGGAGGTAAGAGTCTCTCCCTCCATCCATTGTTCCCTTCCTTTGTTCCCCCAGCTAGAACACAGTGTAGGACCTGGCAAGCCTCAGTGAGTGGCTGTGGTGACTGGCATGAGGGGATGAGGGAACTGAGACAGCGAGAGGGAAGCTTTTCCTGCATTTCAGAATGTTCAGGACCCTCTCCAAGGCTCACGGACCTTCTCAGCACCCTCTTTTTCTGGTTGTGAAGGACTTCAGTCTTTGGTCATGGCTGCTCATACCCAGGCTGAGGGGAGCTGTGGTAGGAAGGTGCTCCTGTGGTTCTGCCAGCTGCTGCTTCTCATTTCGCCTGTGTGGCTGTGCTCCGTGTTTCTGGATCTTTCCACTTCATGAAACAATAGCAAAAGTTGAATAAATAGAGTTACTGGTGTTCACCTTTTGCTTTTCTCCTTTCTCTGACCTTGAGGTGCAGTGGTAAACTACAGACAGGAAGATGAGGTAGGGGTGTGTCCAGTGCCCCACATGGTTGCACTAGGTGATGCCTGGAGAGATTCCTCTGCTCCCCTGGCTTTTGCTCACCAGAGCCAATCTTGCTTCAGCTGCCCAGCTTCACCAGTAGTTACTCTTTGATTTCTCCATGCTGTCCCTCTTACCTCAGTTACTTTGGAAGTGGTTGTTGTGCTGCAGCTCCTATGTTTGTAGAAATCTTACCATCATACAATATCCTCAGCTAGAAGTCCAAGTTCTGGCCCTGCACAAAACACCCGAAGGCTCAGACCATGTGCCTGAGGGTATTGTCCAGATGCTTCTTGGACTCTGTTGGGTTTGGTGCTGTGACCACTTTCCCTGGGGAGCTTGTTCTGGTGCCCAACCAACCTCTGTGTGAAGAACCTTTTCCTGACATCCAACCTAAACCTTCCCTGCCTCAGCTTCAGGCCGTTTCCTCAAGTCCTGTCACTGGTCACCAGAGAGAAATTAGTGCCTGCCCCTCCACTTCCCCTCATGAAGAAGTTATACACTCTGAGGTATTCCCTGTCTCCTGCAGTCTGAACAGTCCAAGTGACCTCAGCTGTTTGTCGTAAGACTTGTCCTCTATGCCCTGCACCATCTTTGTAGCCCTCCTTTGAATGCTCTCTCATACCCTTTTATCCTCCTTACACTGGGCTCTTATATGGCTGCTCTGTAAGATGATGTGGTGGCTATCTGAGCAAAGGCAGAATGTATTACAGGGCCTGTGTGCCTGCTCCCATCCTGTAGAGACTGCCTCCCTGCTATCTGTCTGGTGCCCTGAAAGGCAAAGGTGGGCCCAAGGTTTTATGGTTCCTCCTTTTCCCCAGATTCAAGTACTAGCGTGTTCTTGTGGCATGTTTAGCTTGCTGTTTTGTATTATTTGTTAGCAGGAAAAGTTGGAAAAAGCATTACTGTAGGTGCACTTCAATGATTGCAATGTGAGTTTTGTAGCTCACCCTGACTGTCATGCTTTGCCCTTCCTTGAGCTTTCACAAGAACATTGACATAGTGCTGGAATTTACCCTTGACCCTGAATGTTTGCATCCTTGAAGTGAGAGGAGAAGTCAGTTCCTGCAAAGAATTCAGAGAGTGAAAGGTGGTGCTATGGGTAATTTGTGGTAGCAATGATAGTGGATTTTAAGATCTAAGTCTCTGTGCAAAAAGGAAATAAATACGCCTCCTCTCTCCCTTTCTAAGCAAGCTGCCAATCCATCAGGTACAGGCAACTCTTCTTTTTGTGTTAGGACTGGATTTAAACCCTCAACCTAGAGGACACCTTCAGACTGTACAAGATGGTTGGGCTTCTGTCTGGATTATTCCTGGGAAGGTATAGTTCCCTTTTTCTTGTATCTGCAGTGGTATTTTGATGGATCTACTGAACTTCTCCTGCAGCCTCCTCCAGGGCTCTTTAGAGTATTTTCCTGGAGAAGCAGGATGTGTTTTACCACCCTGATCTGTTTTCCTTTGCCCTCTCCTTTAGCTTTATGCTCTGGGCATGTGCAGCTGGATGTCAGGATACTGGCTGTGTTATGGTAGGCTGTATCAATGATAAGGACACACAGTGATCTGTCCAAGAACAAACTGAAGGAGTCAGAAGCTTTATGATGACCAAACGCTGGGATAAGAGATGACCTCTGATGATGCAGGAGACATGGTGTTTAATTTAAAAATAAAATGCGTCCAGCTTTATCTGCCCCTGCCCCCCACCAGCATGAAGAGAAGACAGGTTTTATTTTCGGGTAATTGCCAAAGCAGCTGGAGCCAGAAACGACCCAAATTTTTGGTTAAGCTTTGGAAATTTTTGTCAGCTCTGATCTCTCCCTCATTGCCCTCTTCTAGGCAATAGCTGTCTGTCAGTCTAGCAGAGATGTTTTTTAATTAATACAATAAGTGGTGAAAAAGATACTTTTAATTTTGGAAACCAAGATACAGGAGGGATTGGTAACTTCTTGCAACCAGTACAATACATAATCTTGGTTCAGGTTGTTTGCATTTTCTTTTCTTTTGTTTCTCCTCACTTGGGCATAGATACAGGAGGGATTGGTAACTTCTTGCAACCAGTACAATACATAATCTTGGTTCAGGTTGTTTGCATTTTCTTTTCTTTTGTTTCTCCTCACTTGGGCATAGACAATGGCAATTCACGTGTAAAGAGAATCAGAGAATCAGCAGTAGTGTTTTGACTTCTCACTGCCATCCAAACAGCCAGACCAAGGCGTGTTTGTACATGTTTGTAGAAAGGTGGCATGGGAGAAATTTGTTCTGCCTTTCTCCTTGTTGTGGGCAATGGATGGCACTTTTAGTGCTTGGTTTATACTTGTTTGATTTTTTTTTTTCCTTTTTTTTTTTAAATGGATAAACCATGACTTTTGGTTGGGCTAGCCTGAGTATGGCTTTACTGAAGTCTAGTAAGGATAAAATGTGTTTCTGTAGTGATGTTCTTGAAAAGTTGCGAAATAAAACTCCTACTGGAAATACACTAGTGGTGTTGGAAGATCCTGTGTTCTTCCTTAAGGGAAGATGGGAAGACAATTTCTTTTGCTACCATTCACAGAAAACAGTGCTCTCTGAGCACTGTGGACAGTTCCTGCGAACTGTACACCACACAGCCAGCTTGGGAAAATTCTGTATCTGGGATGCAGCCTTCAGCCTCTTTGGACTCTGGGCTGCTGGGGGCATCACTATGTGGCTTTTCAGAGGGTGGTGGAAGTTTGCTTACAGCTCTCAGAAGTTCAGCTCTGTCTGAAATATGGCCCCTTGCTACAGGGCGCATTCATCCTTCATCTGCTTTGCTTCCCCTTGTCTCAGAGCTTTCCTGTTTCGCACAGCCATGTGCCTGAGTTCTCTCCCAGGCATACTCCCCTGCCTGTTTTTTGCCTGCTGGCAGAAGGAGTGAGCTGGGGTGGTGGGAAGGGTATATATCAGGGATTTTGGGGCTGTCAGTGTATCTGTTGTCCCTCAGTGGTGTGCTGAGCTCTTGTCCTTTCCAAATTCCTTTCCTCTGCCCTTGATGGTGAGGGATGACTTATTCCAAACACAATCTGCTTGTGTCATTTCTAGTCCTGCCACTTGTCATATATCACATTGTGGGAAATAATTAACATTAGTAGCTTCGGATGCTGGGAATGACAGTGCTGGGATGGTAGACTCTTTCAAAGATCCTGATGCCTCCCTTCATAATTAGGGCAGCTCAACCTAGGAGTTCATGGACTTTACTGTCCTTCGCCAGCTGCACCAGCCCTGTAGTGTGGGTGCCTGTGTGTGTGGCAAGGAGGGCACTTAAGCCCTAGGCCTGCCTTATAATGCCCTTGACAGTGCTGCAGCATCCCCTGCATCCAAGTACCTCCCAGCAGTCGGATGAGAGCCAAGGAATGGGATAGAATAATAATTGATGAGGATAGGGGGAGGTATGATGGGAACTTTTTGAAGCTGCCGGTAGTATCTCTGCTGCCTTTGGGTACAGCGTAGTTCCAGGATCTGCTTGTGAGTTTGACCCTCTGAGAATCCCCTGCTCATGGCACAGCACACTGTCCTGTTTCTGCTGTGCTTGCTGTGTTGATGGGGTGGTCATCAGGGGAATCAGTGCTGCTCCTGTGGGGATGGCAGGATTAAAGACGAGGCCTCAGTCATACTGTGAGGCTACACAGAGAGCACTTGCTCCCCTTCTCACTCTGCTTTGTCTTTTCTGCCGTTGTGGACCACTTTAAGAAAGGAAAGAGTCCTGTGGGGACAGAAAGAAGGGTAACTAAGTAAGAGGATGATGTTTGCTGGCAGCTGAAGGAGGATGAAGGGAGGAATAACTTTCCAGTGGGGTAATTGTCTAATGGGACTGGCTGCAGAGCAGGGTAGTGCTGGCTTTGTTTCAATCTGCTCTTGCATCCCGTTTTTTTTTTCCAATAATGTGTTAATTAAACATTGATTTCAGGGGGAAAAGGAATCTGCTTGAACTGCAGAAATTAAATGGAGTGTGGTGGAATGGGATCTGGTGAGGGATGTGTTGGAAGGACCTTCTGTTTTGTCTTCATGACTAGTCATGGAGGGAAGCAAGGAAAGGGCTGTAGAAAAATCTGTACACCTTAAGCTTAGAGTCCTTCACTCATCTCAAGTGTGAATCTTCTTCCTTCCCTAACTTCACAGTTTTCAGTTTGATATTCTTCTAATTTTCTACTCTTATAGTTGCTGTTGTATATACAAGTGAATCAAGTTGTGGTGCAAGTTAATGCTCTTGTTACTTGCAAGTATCTAACTGGCCTTCATTTGCTACATATGGATATCAGTCACTGAACACACATAGAAGGTTGTGATGTGGACTTTCTGATACTTTCTCTTCTGGTCCTTGGAGCATTGGAAGGTGAGACAAGATTATGGTATGTCCTTTCTTTGCTTGGTTGAACTCTTGTCTGTCCATTAGACTGGAAGAGGCAATGGAAGGCTGTGCTGCCTTCCTTTTGTGCTCCCAGGTGTTAGGGATGCATAGAGAAGATGAGTCCCTGCTTAAGTCTGAGATCTTATCTGGAATAAACTTCTCTGCTGATGTGAGCAATATATTCATAACAGTATTAAACAGTTTGATTTGAGTTTTTTTGACCACTGTGCTTTCCATCTTCACTAGTTCTGGGAAGTAATGCAAAGGAGGGAATAACATGTCTGACCTTTCTGAGCATTGCATAAGTCTGAATTAAACTGATCTCACAAAGATCTCAATCAGTTCATGCAGTAAGTGAAATAGCAGCATTGTCCTGAGAAGGAACCCATCCTAGCTGTTAAATTCCTTTCTGCACCCTCTGCAGTATCAGTCTACAGAAAGATCTGCTATAGCATCAGGACCCATTTGAAAAAGAACAGATTAAGCCACAGAGCAACTATTTTCTAGGAAGATTTTTGATATGCTGATGGCTTGTGAAATCCACAAAATCACAGAATGGTTAAATTTGGAAGGGATTTTCAAGGTCATCTGATCCAACCCCTTGCTCAAGCAGGGCCACCCAGAAATGATGACCATGTCCAGATGGCTTTTGATTATCTTCAAGGAGGGAGACTCTACCACTTCCCTGGGCAACCTGTGCTAGGGCTCAGTTACTCTCCCAGTAAAAAAGTGTTTCCTGAATGTTGAGGCATGACCTTCTGTGTTTCAGTTCGTGCTCATTGCTTCTGGTCCTGTCACTGGGCAGCACTGAAGAGAACCTGGCTGTGTTACCTTTACACCCTGCCTTCAGGTAATTATGTACATTGATCAGACACTGCCCACCCCAGACACTCTTCAGAGTATTTTCTCCTGCAGACTATACAGTCTTAGCTTTCCCAGCCTTTCCTAGTATGAGAGACACTCATATCCTTCTTCATGGGCCTTTGTTGTGTTCCCCCCCTTATGTCTCTCTCTCTCTTGTACTGGGGAGTCCAGAACTGCACAGAGTACTCCACGTTTGGCCTCACCAGTGCTGAGCAGAGGGAAAGGTCCCCTTCCTCAACCTGCTGAAAACATTTCTAATGCAGCCCAGGATACCATTAGCTGCCTTTTGTGCAAGGGCATGTTTTTGGCTGATATTCAGTGTGGTGTCCACCAGGAACTCAGGTCCTTTTCTGTAAAGTCGCTTTTCAGTGAGATGTTCCTCAGCATGTACTGATCCATGACCCATGAACTTAACTGCAGTGGTACTGAGTATCAGCAGAGCAGGCAGGATGGTCCTTAAGTATTAACTTAAGAAGCAGAAGTCTGGAGTTCTTTCCCAGAGTGTGTTTAACCAGTTTTTCATAACAGTATCGCTTTTGCCATTCACTGAAAATTCAAAATTATTATTTGTAAAACACTGAGTTCCTTGAAAGGAAAGCTTCATATATCTGATAATAGACTAGAATAGTTCCAGTTGGAAGTGACCTAGAAGGATCAACTAGTCCAACTGTCTGACCACTTCAGGGCAGACCAAACTTTAAGGGATATTATTAAGGTCGTTGTGCAACTGTCTCTGAGAGTCATAGGGCATTGACCACCCCTCTAGGAAGCCTGGTCCAGTGTTTGGTCACCCTCTCTGTAAAGAAGTGCTGCCTAATATCTGGTGTGAACCTCACCTGCTGCATCTTTGAATTATTCCTGCATGTCTTGTCACTGAATATCATGGAAAAGAGCTCAGTGCCTCCCTTCAGTTCCCCTCCTCAGGAAGCTGTAGATAGCAGTGGACTTGCCTCTCAATCACGTTTTTTTCCGAACTAACAAACCCAGAGTGCTCAGCCACTCCTTAGAGGACGTGTGTCTTAGCATTTCAGCAGCTCTGTTTTCCTCCTCTGTATACATTCAGGTAACATCCTATTTAATTTTGGGGTGAGAGAAATTCTGGTAATTTATTGTTCTCTTATGATGGCTGGTTACACACTGCAATTTTTTTGTAGACCACAAAGAAAAGAAATTTTAAATTGTTGATTACTTTGACTTTTTGAAGGGGGGCAGAGAGACTGCAGAAGTCCTGTGGGGAGACTAAGGCCAACTTTCTTGAGGAACTCTGAATGCCTCTTAAAGCATTGATATCCTGGTATTAAAATCTGCCAGTTTGTCTGATGAGCTCAAGCAGCATTTTCAAAGAGGGTGTGATACAATATGATTTCATGATTTTTTAATATGCATTAAAAATACCTGCTGCATGTCTGGGAATCAAATGCAAAGGACTTTATGGAGAAAATACAAAGAAACATTGATCCTTGATGTAATTTCATATGGGTCATTAATCAAATATATATATGAAGGGTGTATCTAGTACCAGTGGACCAAAATTCATAATTTTGTTCAGTCAGGTCTTAAGGATTTAGTTCAATATAATTAGTTTTTTAAATGTGTCACTTCTCTTCCTTGTTGGTTGATGTGAGCTAATGAGTTGCTAGCAGCTCTGTTTAGTACTAGCTTGGGTCATAGAGTGATGTGGTGCCTAGGATGTTGCTGTAATTTTTTGGCAGCAAATTGTAATTTCATTGAGTAAATGTATTTTATGAGGCTAGAGGGAGCTACTGTTAATTTACGAAGACCACCGCGTGTCATTGCAATGTATTTGCATGGCCAGGTTTTGGTAGCTCAGGGGGCTACAGGGTGGCTTCTATGAGAAGCTGCCAGAAGCTTCCTCCATGTCTGGCAGAAGCAATGCCAGCTGGCTCCCGGATGGATGTGCCGCTGGCTAAGGCCAGGCCAGTCAGGAAGGGTAGTAACACCTCTGTGAAAATATACCTGAGAAGCAAAGAAAAGTTTTGCACAGAAGCAATCGTGGCCAAAAAAGAAGGGAAGGAGAATATGTGACTGTAGCAACTCTGCAGACACCAAGGTCAGCAAAGAAGGCGGGGCAGGAGGGGCTCTGTGTGTCAGAGCTGAGATCCCCCTGCAGCCCATGGTGAAGACCATGGTGAGGCAGGATGTTCTCCTGCAGCCCATGGAAGTCCATTGGGGTGCAGAGATCCACCTGCAGCCCGTGGAGGGAACCGCACACTGGAGCAGGGGGGTGCCTGAAAGAAGCTTGTGACGCCTTGGAAAGCCTGTGCTGGAACAGGCTCCTGGGAGGGACCTGAAGATCCATGGGGAGAGGAGCCCACCCTGGAGCAGATTTGCTGACAGGACTTGTGATCCCGTGGGAGCCAACACTAGAGCAGCCTGTTCTTGAAGGACTGAACCCCATGGAGAGGGATCTGTTTTGGAGCAGTTTGTGAAGAACTGTAACCCATGAGAAGAACTCATGCTGGAGGAGTTCATGGAGGACTGTCTCCTATGGAAAGGATCCCATTCTGGAGCAGAGAAAGGACTCGTCTCCTTGAGGAGGGAGTAGCAACAGAAACAACATGGGATGAACTGCTCATAATCTCCATTCTCCATTTCCCTCCACTGCTGGTGGGGAGAGGGTAAAGAATTGGGAATAAAGTTAAGCCCAGGAAAGAGGGAGGGGTGTGGGGAAGGTGTTTTTAGGTTTTACTTCTCATTATCCTCCTTTGATTTTGATTGGTAATAAATTCAGTTAATTTCCCCAAGTCGAGTCTGTTTTGCCTATGACAGTAATTAATGAGTGATCTCTTATCTTAACTCATGAGCTTTTCTTTATATTTTCTCTCCCTGTCCAGTTGCAGAGGGGAGTGGTAGAACGGCTTTGGTGAGTACCTGTCATCCAGCCAGGGTCAACCTGCCAGAATCAGGTAGAATGCAAAGTGAAAAGGGAGTAGCGAATTGATAGGCTTTTGGTAAGACAGTAACTCTTTTTAAGAAGTTGGAACACTGCGGTTCTTCCTTTCATGCTCTCTTTGTTGCCAGTGTGTAACATGAGGTTGGAAGTTGATCTGCTTTCTTGGCACAACATTGATATAATTTACCAATTAAACTAAAAAATGGTCTAAATTTGATAGGAAGCAATTTATTAAAGACAAATGAAAAGTACTGTACTTGGAAAGATCTACTGAAATGCCTGTATGTAAAATGGGGGATAACAAGCCAGGCAACAGAACTGCAGAAAAGGATCTGGGAGTCACTACTGTGAGTCAGAGACTGAATATGAGTCAATAGTGTGGTGATGTTGCAAAAAAGCAAATCCCATTTTAGGGTATATTTAACAGGAGTGTCACGTGTAGCACACAGGCGGTAGTTTTTCTACGCTAGCAGCCACTGCTGAAGCCATAGCAGAGCATTGCATCCAATGAAAGCAGGAAAACCAGAAACCAGAGAAGGAGATGAGGAGGGAGCAGCCAGAGTGGCAAACACCGCCTGCAAGGAGATGATCGGTTAGGTTGGTTTAGACTGGAGAGAAGATTGACGAGGGAAAAGCCGCCCAATATTTAAAAGCTTGTTTTAAGAAGACAGTGATTAATTGTTCTCTGTGTCCACTGGGGATAGGACAAGAAGTAATCAGCTTAATTTGTAGCAAGGAAGATGTGGAGGTAAGTGCTAGGAAAAGCTTTAGGAGTATTTGGAAAGTTAAGCAGGAAAACAGTGTCCTGAGGGAGGCTGTAGTGCCCTCATCAGAGGAAGTTTTAAGAACAGATGAGACAGGAGACATGAAATTTTATCTAGGTTGTTTTATTATATTTTTGACAGGTTCAGAAGGGAATGGGCTGCATGAACTCCTGATGTTTGGTCTCAACCACTCTTGCAGCGCCTGAGAGACAGGCTTGTCCCCTCACTGGCAGTTGTGGTGGGAGCATAGGGAAGCAGAGCCAATTGAATCACTCCCTCTGCAAATTGCCCTACAGCACCTTCCATGCCCCTGGCATTATCCAGTTTTACAGTGCACATCCCAAAAAGACCTGAGGGAGCTTGTGTGTTGAGCACTGTTACATTAGCAACCAGCACTGTAAGCCTTTCTGTTTCTGCGGATAAACAAGCAGAGGGCTGACCCAACTTTCTGCATCTTCATAGCCAGGAATTGAAAGTTATTGGAGACTTTTATCCTGGTTACTGATTAATTTACACTGGAAAAATTTGGTGAAATTATTTGGAGATGGAAAAAAAGGATTACACTTCTGCTTTCACCTATTAAAAACCACCACAGATTTGTATGGTGTGTTAAAGTTACAAGATAATTTTTCTCTTCCATCAAAAGAAGTAGACAAGGGCAAAGGATTTTCCTTACTGCAACATCTTTCTTCCAGTGTCCTCAAGCAGAGTAGTGTGGATGAGGCATTGCAGGAGGTGCCTTTGCACCCAGTGGATTTGAGAAGAGAGCCTAATGCTTGATTCAGTAGACGTATACTTTGGTACTCGTGAGAGGGGCTCATGGCACTTCAAGAGAGGAAGATGTTTCTTGGTGGATGTGGCTTTTCTCCCCTGAGAGTTCAGCAGAACTTTCATCTACTATCAAGCAATCCAAGACATACTACCTGGCATGCTACTGCTATCTTTTCCTGAGTCTTAGATTACACTAACAGCCTGTCTGGATCCAGTTGGGCCTGGGAGTGAATTTCTGAGTGTCTCCAGTGCAGAGAGCCAGTTTCCCTAGTGAACCTCAAGGAAGGAAGATTTTCCTTTTAGTTTAAAAGAACATCTGGGAATGTGTGCTTGTCGAAGTTGTACAGTTGTGCTTGGCCACATCTGTGTGCACAGTTTATAATGTAACTTTTCCACCATCTTACATAAACTTGTAACTGCAGGCTTTTGCCATTCTTCAGAGGGAGTAGAGGATGAAGATACTATACTCTTCTTCTTGGCACTAGAAATGAGTCAGGGTTGGCACACAAAAGTAGGAGGCAACAGTTTGTGTGTAGGAAGCTTGTTCTGCCCAAAGAAAATCTATGGGTTATATACAGGGTGTTAGGGTGTTAGTCCTGCTACACTGCAAGGCTGGAATCTTCTGCTGAAACTGAGTTCACACACACTTGCCATTTGGAGCATATGGAGAGCTCAGCATATCCAGCCCTCGAGGGATGACTGGTGAAATGGTTGAAGGTAGGTTGGGATGTAATTATTTGTTTGTGAGGCCCCATATTGCACCAAGTTATAATTGTTTATGAACACTGCTGTGAAGTCAGGAGGGAAACGTTCCAACCCAAGGAGATACTAAGATATAACCTAATTATTGTTGTTATTTTTATTCCTGTGTATTGTGGTGACACCTACACAATGCTTGTTCAAACAGGGCAAAAAATGTTCCCTGTCCCAAAGAGCTAGCAAGCTAAGGATGAGACAGGAGACAACAGATGGACACAGATAACAGAGGGAGTACAGAAAACCCAAAGATTGGTCAGCAGGATTGGTGGTATGATAGCATGTTGACAGCTTAGCTGTTGTCAAGCTTTCTGTAGGCATGTGGCAAAGAATTATAACAATAATGCAAACTGCGTCCTTTGCTTTGGTGTTGTGGTGTGTGCATCTTCCATCTGTTTAAATAAAAGAGCTTAATTCTCACTCAATGAGGCTTTTTCTGCCCCAAAACTTCCCGTCATCCATTTGGTATAGATAGGGAGACACACACACTGGTCCAACAATGAAGTGCCCTCACAGTCACATCAGCCACCATTGCATGCCTCTGTACTCTTGGGGCATCTTGTCACAGGGACTTGAGTATGCCCAGTTTGTTTAAATGGTTCTTAACTCAGTCTTCCTCTGCTTTGCATAGTGTTTCAGTCCCCTGAATTCTTCCACTGGGCACATGGAACAAAAAGGCTGAGAACAATCCTTGCCACTGATAGCTAAAAAGGCATCGAGGACCTAAATGTTTTCTTTTTAGCACTGGTTTCTTGTTCCATTCAGCTTTGGGCCCACAGATTCCTTAGTCATGCTTTTGCTAGCAAGGTGCATTAAGAAGCCCTTCTTGATGCCTTTCACATTTTATGAATTTTCATGCAATTTCAAGCTTTTCTAATTTTCATCCTGACATGCTGAGGCAGAGTTTCAGTATTCTTCCTGAGAAGCACACCCCCACTTTCACCTTTCATTCGCATCCTTTTGTGTTTGAGTGCTGTCAAGAGTTTCCCATTCAGTTGCCTGCTTCCTTCCACACCCACTTGGCTTCCCACAAATTGAATTGAACTGTTCTTGTGCTTTGAGGAGTTTGTTCTTTAAGATCTTTAAGGTCTCCTGGGTCCCTTTGCTAGATTATCCCATGTAAGTGCTCAGTGAATGATTTTTTAAAGCTCTCCAGTGATTATTCTGTCACTGTAATTGTGCTGGAAAAAAGGTTCTGTTTGTAAACTGATTTGTTTGTCATTTCAGATTTGGTTGTTCTTCTTCTCTGTAATTTTTTGTTTCTCTTTATGTTAAACACATTATACCTCTTCTCTCTATTTCTACTTAAGTCTTTTCTGTCTTGTTTCAGGTGGTTTGACGCTGGCTGGATGCCAGCTATCCACCAAAGCTGCTCTGCCACTCCCCTCCTCAGCTGGACAGGGAAAGAAAATATAACAAATGGTCCATGAGTTGAGATAAGGGCAGGAAGAGATCCGTCACCAAATACTGTCATGGGCACGAGGCTTGACTTGGGGAAAGCAGTTGAATTTATTACCAACCAAAATCAGAGCAGGATAATGAGAAGTAAAAAAATCCTAAAAGCACCTCCTTGCAGCCCTCCTCGCTTCACTGCCTTAGCTTTATTCCCGATTCTCTACCTTCTCCTGCTTTCAGCAGTGCAGGAAGATGTGGAATGGGGGTTACAGTCAGTTCATCCCATGTTTTTTCTGTTGCTGCTCCATCCTCAGTGAGACGAGTCCTTCCCTTGCTCTAGTGTGGGCTCTCTTCCACAGGAGACAGTTCTTCACAAACTTTTCCAATGTAAGTACTTCCCACAGGCTGCACTTCTTCACAAACTGCTCCAGCATAGATCCCTTTCCACAGGATGCAGCCCTTCAGGAGCAGACTGCTTCAGTGTGGGTCCCCCACAAGGTCACAAGTCATGCCAGAAGCCTGTTCCAGCACAGGCTTCCAAGGGGTCACAGCCTTCTTTGGGTATTCATCTGCTCCAGTGTGGGTCCCCTCCATGGGTTGAAGGTGGATCTCTGCACCCCCACGGATTTCCATAGGCTGCAGGGGCAAATCCTGCCTCACCATGGTCTTCACCACAGGCTGCAGGGGAATCTCAGCTTTGGCTTTGGTGCTTGAGCGCCTCCTGCCCCTCCTTCTGCACTACCTTGGTGTTCTGCAGAGTTCTTCCTGTCATATATTCTAACTCCTCTCTTTTCTGACTGCAATTAATTCTGTGCAGAAACATTTTTATTCTTCATAAATTGGTTTTCACAGAAGTGCTACTACCATCACTTACAGGCTAAGCCTTGGCCAGCGGCGGGTCTGTCTTGGAGCCGACTGGCATTGGCTCTGTTGAGCATGGGAGAAGCTTCTGGAAGTTCTCAGAAAATCCATCCCTGCAGACCCCAATTACCAGAACCTTGCCACGCAAACACAGCTTTATAACCTCTTTTTGCTGGACTCTGTCTAGATATTTTCATGTGTTTTATTTTATGGTGAAGGTTGTTGTTATTCTGTGATTTTTTTTTTTCCCCCTGACACCTCCCTTCTTTATACTGTCAGAGGTAAATAATCAAATAGAAAGGACAGGAGGCACAAACTTTCTCTTTCATTGTGCCATTGAGTTATTTCATGACAAAAGCAAATTGCTATCTCTATTTCTTATCTCTGAAAAAGGTCTCAAATTCAATTGATGGAGTTTAAATTCTTTTTGTTGAAGATCATAGACAACAGACCAATTTATTTAATCACATTTGGTACACTCTTCATCTTTGGGATACTATCTCAAACCAATCCTAACTGTTTTCTCAGTTAATGGCTGTCAGACATATCAGCAGATGCTGCCAGCCCACAACATTCTGTGCTGTGCACCATGTATGTACCTTTGTCCTCTGACTTGTAATAGCATTGCAGTTAAAAATCCACCTGAAATGATACTGTGGACTAACAATAGATTAATTGCCAAGACCCTAATGATCACATGTCTAGCAACAGAACTAATCAAGTTACATATTCCACGTAATAGTGTTGCCATCTCTTTATGGAGATTCTTTGCCATTGCTCACAAGAATAAAGGCATAGGTTCCTTGTTTCAATTCCTTCCTGCTCAACCCTCTCATGACTAAAAGAATGGGAGTCCATCAATACTCCAGTCCTCCAGATTCTATGGAGAAAAATCCACCTTAATATTCTAATTGTACAGAGAGGAGTCTAGTTGTAGTGACAATTCCTCTATTAAATTATATTACTGTATTCCTCAGTCATACACAAGAATTTTGTTGTGTGATGCTGTCTAAATGTAGAACAAAAGGTTTTCATCCTAAGTGATTTGTGTCTCTAAAGCATGCCCCTCTGTGGCCTCTAATAGAGATAACTTTCTATAATTGATTGAGCCTCAAGTACTGCACCCAGACAGAATGTCCCAGAAGGCTAACCTGGAGGGATAAGTGAGTCAAATGAGTATTTGTTAGTATACTTAGCAGCACACTGCATTATACCAAATTCCTGTGGGTCTTCCCATTCTGGGTAGGTGTTGCAAGGGCCAGAGAACTTTGTTTAGAAAAGGTTCTAGAAAATTACTTGTACCTCCAGACAACTCTCTTTTGGAATGACTAGGGTTGGAGAGGATTTTGCTGAGTGCTGTGGAAGCTATGACAAGGAGTTGAAATGTGTTATCTGGGCATGCATGCAATACTTAAATACTGGTTAAATCCCCAAGTTCATCTTGTCTATATACTGTGCTTTCCCTTGCACTCTGTTTCCAGCACTAGATGGTAACAGTGAATAGTGGCAGTACATGCTGTGCACCTGCATATCTGTTTGTAAGATCTGGTTTTAGAGTAGCCTTGCAGAGAGAGGAGCGAAGATGGGCGAGCCAGCCTTTGCTTTACATCTCTGCTGAAGTCAGCTACACAGTATTTATTCTAATGCCATTGGTGTTGTGTCTAATCTGAAACGTGAGCAGACATAAGGCTCAGTAAATTGATGACCTCACTGTCTTGCCATCTTTGTCTCTGGATAACTAGATGTCTAAGAAGCTCAGGCAGTGATAAAGCTGGAAAACTCAAGCTCACTTAAATAAAGCTTGCATTTTGGATGGCTTAGTATGCTTAATTTCTTCCCTCAAGTCCTGGCTTCAAATCCTGGTGAGACCATAAGTGAAAAAGGCATGTGAAGGTTTTCAGTTATTCCCTGCTTGGTGTATATCTCTGTGACATAAGTAGCCCAGGAAATCTGGTGTATGGCAAGTGTAGAAGAATGAAGAAGATTGTGAGGAAGTGTTGTGGTAGAAGATGGGATGGGTTGCAGGCTGTTTGGCACACAGCTTTCCTCTGCTTTCCCAAAAGTCAAGCAGGCATGTGCTCAACTCTTGCAAAGTTTGCACGTGTGTGTGCTCTGATTGTACACCCTCCCTGAACTCTCTGCCCCTGTGCCAAGATAGCACTAGGTGGCTCCTACTTTGATAATACCTGCTGACTTCTGCCTGTACCCAGCACAACTGAAGCCCTTTGTGGTGCTGATGCTCATGCTGGCTGTGATGGTGTTTTCATAAGGCTCAAACTTTTATTCTTCACCTCGTTCCTTTGAACTCTGCCCACCACTCTGTGAATACTAACACCAGCCTATAAATTATCCAGCAGAGCTCTGGCACTTTAGCAGTCTGTGTTTTCAGTGGCGTGCATGCATAATCGATCTGGGAGACTGCCTCTGCTTTTACTCAGGCATTTGCAGAGACCTTAGACTTTCAGAGTTTTCAATCACTGCTGCCTGTATGTTTGTTCACTTCTCTGACTGCCTTTTCCTCTGCCACCTGCACACATACCCTTCTGCATCTGCCTGGGTGTAGTGTGTCATGTCACAGTGTAACCCGCTGTAAGTTTGGGGGTGATGTTATAGGCTACTTTCCTATGAGGTGTGAAAGCAACAGGTCACTGCAAACAACTTTTATGTAAAGTATTGTGCATCAGAATTTGAAAGACTGTCCTGACTCAACTTGGGGGTTGGAGGTGTGTATGTTTTGGTCCCATGATGCCTTATGGAGCAGCTTAGTGAGCAGATGCTACTGTCCTTTTTTTCTCTCGTGTTTCCAGGTGAAACTCTTACCATCATAGATGCTGACCCTATGACTTATTGCTCTTAGCTACTTTAAGTAGCTGGAAAGTTGCTGTTCTTTCAGTCAGTTGCCTGCTGACTGTCTGTAGAGTTTGAACTCTATTAAGAGTTTAATGCTTGCTCTAGTATTTGGCTGATGGGGCTGACTTCTCTTGCCTTATATCTCAGTTATCTTTTTTCTCTTAATGTTTCTTTTTTCTCTTATAATAAGTTGCCCAGAATGATCAATGCAAACCCTTGTCTAAACTGCAAGCGGAGTCAGCCTTGATTATCAAGGTTTCACTTATCTCTTCTAATCAGTTCATAGTAAACCACCTTCTTAACACTTACACATCATAATGTGCCCCTGTGAAAAGGTTTGGCTATTGCATCCTATATGAGCAGTCAGTTCCCAGTAAAAGATTGTGCCATTTGAGAGAAGGATATAGGTTTGATGTCTGTGTGATGGGGAACTGACAGTGCTAGGACTCCAAGGAACAAATGAGGAAAATAAGTAAAAAAAAGGAATCTAATAAATTATTTTACTGTACTGTAGATGTGGTTGGCACTAACAGCATAAATAACAGCCTAATAGCAAAAGAATCAAAAGGAGTTAGCTGGAAAACAGGTAGGAAAAAGGAAGTTTTAAAAGCAAGAAATAAAAACATGAAAAAATGTACAAAGTTTTGGTGAGGCAAAAGTATATAGGGAAGTAGAAGAGGCTGGGAGGGAGAAGGAGTAGAGAAAAAGTTTTTGAATGAACAGTGTGAATAAAGAGAACAGAAGGCAGCTTTCTGATTTATGAAATGTAGATCTAACAGATCTTCATGTGTGTGCTGACCCTGCTGACATCTGCAGAAGAACCTGTCTGACTGAACAGAAGGGAAGAGGGGAGAGCCAGGAGGCAGCACTGGAAAGTATGTCTGGAAGGAGCAAGGTTGAAAAGGAGAAAATCTCTGGGAAGAGAAAGAATATCAGGCAGTGGGTTGGATGTAGGGGAAGTGTGGGGAAATGCAGAAGGAAAGAATTAAGTGATGAGACTCCTTTTGAAGAGGAGCAAAATCCCAAAAGAAATGCAGTGCTTTTAATATTTTTATTCTTTGATATAAAAACAACCCCCAAAACATTCAGCATGCCTTCCTCCTAGGTGTGTGATTGGAGAGGTGGGTTGGCGAATGAATCATAGATGTCTCATCCTTCTAGGGTAGAGTGTGTGAAATACTGTAACCAGTATTGACACTGTCTGTTGAACACTGAATATGTTTTTGTGCCTGATGGGAAATGTGTGTTTATTTGAGGCAGAGGATTTTCAGTGTGTATGTTAAGGACTGTGCAGCAGCTTCATTTCACTTAGCTGAAGAGAAAAAAAGTGTTCTCTTTGGGTTTACTTGCTAATATTTGAGTTTCTGCAGTTACATTTCCACATGTATTTTTCCTTCCCTATTTTTATGGATCTAATCCAAAGAGGATCTGACTGCTTACAAGAGAAACAATCAAACTGGCTTGACACAAAGTACTGTCACATGCATGGAGTAAGCACTTAGGTGAAAGGCATTTTCCCTTCTAATCCTTCAGTTGTATTAATCTTAGGTGTTGCTTGCAACAATTGCAAATAAAAAGTACTCAAATAGAATAATGATTTCTTTTAATGGGTAGTATCCTTTAATGGAATATAATTTGCCAATGCCAGTTTATTTTTGGATCCAAAAGAAATATCAAGAAAGCTTTGTAATTTTTGGTTAATTTTAAGTGTGCTTAAAATCATTGTAAGATCTGTTAAAAAACAAGTGCAAGTTTCTGAATTTTAAAGCCTTCTAGGAAAGAAGATGCTAGTCTTTAACTGCCTTGATTCCCACTCATAAATTATATATAATTTAAAAATTTATATACAGATCTAATTATGTGTGTATATATATACGTATGCATACGTCTGTGTTCATGGTGAAAAGGTTTGAATAATTGTATCATTTTGGACCACTTATATTATTGAACAGGCTAATTATTCATATTCATAATGAGAAGAAACACATGGCTCAGTTATATAGACCATTGCAGGAAATGAAAAACATGGGAAAAGCATTGAGAAAAAATCAGGAGGGTGCAGGTTTTATAGGATAAGGAGATAGTGTTCCCTTCATCTTTTCTTCAAATCCTACAGTCTGACCAAGTTCCTAGGGAGGAGTCAATCTGCGCCTTGTGAGTGGAAGGACAAAGTGTGGATATATGAATCGGGAAGAGATAATAACTGTGGGGACAGCACGGCTGCATCTGCTCTTGGTTCATTTCCTTCTCCAGGGGAAACAGGGGACTTGGCAAGAAGATTTATGCAGACTCTTGCCACTTTTCTTCTTGATGCCACTGCTTTTCAAAGTCAGTAACTACATTTTCTTTGATTAAAACTAGGAATTAAAATCCCACCTTCTATCAAATGACCAGCCTGAGGCTGGGATTTGACACTGGGTATCCTCATCCGTCCTTGGCTCCTCTGAATGGAGAGGCAGTGTCTTCGGTTTCCCTTAGAAGAGCTCAGCTTTCTCTGCTTGGTGTGACAGTGGAAGGTCTCTTGCAGAGGTGATGTTGGCTCATCCTGCCTGCTGTCTGTGACGAGGTGTTGGAGGCTTTCTTTTTGGGAGTTGTTGTGGGAGCAAGGAAGGAGGAGGCCCAGCAACTCTGCTGAGGATTGAAAGGGAAGCACAAATGTCCCTGTGTCATGCTTTCAGTCTTTCATCTCTTCAAGGTTTGAAAAACATTTCCACCTGGTCTTTCTGCTGTGGGCGTGGTGCCAAAGGGCACACCTGATTAGTGTACAGGGTCATCCCAGGAGACCTGCATTAAGACTGAACCTAAGTACAAGGCATAGTATATTTGATGAACTGTGCTATTCCCTACGGGTCTTTTTCCCCATATAATAAAATAGCGCTCACAGATTGGTGTGACTGATGATATCCACTCAGGAGGAGCAAATGCTGTGAAGACAAACAGTTTGGCATGGATAGGTGTTTTGGGATGAAGCCCAACAGTGAAATAGAAATGCTTCAGATTGTGTCTGCCATCAGTTAAGGCCCTGGGAGCTGTGGGTCAGCACAGCTTCCTTTTGAATTGTAGTCCTTGATTTTAATTATGATGTTATAGCTAATTTATTTATTTTGTTATGACCATTATATGTGCTGCCTTGCCCCATCTGCCTTCACTAGGTATCCTTGATTTCTTAGCCTTTATAGTTGAATTGACCACTGCCTGCTTTCTCAGACTGACCTGGCAGTGCTTATGTACAATGGGTAGAGATGGGTGGAGTAGTGATGGGGAAATATGGGCAGCATGACCCAGCCCTGAGTAGAGGGGAAGAGTGTGTTTCCTTGGGCTAGGCTTCTGTTTTGCCTTTTTCCTTACTGCTCACTGCTTTCTCCACAGTTCTCTATGGTGTCATCTCCTTTAATCCTTGTGCAGCAAAGGTTAATGTTAATGCTGTGTATGAGGGAAGGAGTCTCGGCTGGTACAGGAAAAGAATTATTTAATAAAAAAGCAATCATTGATCAGTGGCTCCAATCAGTCAAAGGTCACTTATTGATCCTCCTCTCACTGTGAGTCAGGCCCTCTGTTTTAATAACCTAATTCCCAGGTAAGTCTCCCTGTTATTTGGCAGAAGTGGTGCTAGGAAACCCTGCTTCCCACAGAAATGTCACTTTTGGCATGTCATGCCAGGGGGGAGGAAAAGACTTGAAGTGATCTCAGTTGTCCATGTTTTAACATACTCCCAGTCCTGTTTGTTTCATACATTTACTATCTCAAGGAAACCAGAAGTTGCAAGGATCATGGAGGTTAGATGTTTTTTTGCTGCTGGGGAAATCTTTTCAGGCCAGAACTGAAGTGCAGTAGCAGGGGTAATGCAAAGGCAGCTGTAATTGTGAAGATGTAATTATTTCTTTTGCCCTAGTTTAGTTTGGAAGAAGTAAGGGCAAATATAAGCAAAGGCTCCAAATATTAAATTTTGTTAAAAGTTTCTGGCAGACATTTCTCTTCCTTCTGGCTCTCTAATATGAGCTGTAGGAAGGCACACAATGATTTGTAAAGATGTCACATTTCTGAGTGGTTACAGAGAAATTGAAGAGCAGCATATCATCCACTCACTGTGAAGCATTCACCAGCATTTCTAGCGTGATATCCCAGTAAAAACCTCTTGAGATATAAAAATCATATGGGCTCAACTAGCTCTGATGCTTGTAGGAATATAAGTTTTACATAATTCTCTGCAAATCCCATGCATATGCAGGTTGCCAAAGGCTGCTGCACCTGCATGGGAGCATTCCCACTTGCCATGTCTCTCACTTGGTACCCTATTCCCATACAGCACAGAAATACACAATCCAGTTTTTTGCATAGAGTCTTTTTATAGGCATACTAAAAGTGGCATTAAAAATATAGGACTTAATATATCCTTTGCTGCAAAGGCTGCTACATGTAATATTCATATTGTTCTAGAGTGCAGGTGAGCTGGGTAGCTCAAAAAGGCTGCTGCCTGCTGTGCACGTCTGAATGGGAGGAGCAAGAGGAGCCCAGGCCAGAAGGGCTGTGGCATAAACTGACAGCCTTGGAAACTGAGATGACATTTCATGACATGATGTTGTAAAGTTAATATAGTTAACCACGTTTTATGTCCTTATCTACAATCTCAGTTTCTGAAACAAGATGCAGAGGCTTGATCTGAACCAGAACAGGAGCATGCTGGACTGGAGAAGGAAAGTGTGAGTTTCTGTGGCAGTTTGCATCTGCAGTGGTGTAGACCTCATTGAGGCTTTGTCCTGTGCTCCAATCTCAACAAAACAGAGAGGAAATCTGTGTCTCTTAGAAATGCCCGGGTTAAACTTCAGGAAGAAAGAGCAGCTCAGATTTTATCTTCAGGACTTGTTGGTGTCTTTGATTAAAAAATATCCCATCTTAAGTATCAAATAAAAGATCTGGGAAAAAAGTACTTTCCACCCTTACTGAAGCTGATAAAAATTGCTTCTGACTTCAGTACTGCTGAATATTGCACTACTGAATTATTTCCCCTAATTCTTTGGATAACATTAGTCACCATCTGCCAACAAAGTGTAGACTCTCTACACTAGAACTGTGTGCATCTGAGAACAACAGTAACTGAGGAGGTTCTGTCTTTGGCTGCAACTGTGACTTCTGGCCTTTCCTGCAGTCTTGATGAAGTAATGAACATCTCTCTTTGTTTCTTTGCACCATCTTGGGTGCTTTGCTCTCAGAGGCTGATATTTAGCTCCCAAAGCATTTCTTCTAGAATGTCATATTTCACGCGAGTTTCCCAAGACGTGTTGTGTATTGATACCCTCTGCAGGCACAGGCAAGGCCAGTTTGTACAGTAGTATTTCACTATGTGCTGGAAATGGAGGTCACTGATTTTCTACTTCTTTTCTCTTGTAGGAGCAGATATGTTTGGCATCTCTCTGATATTCCATGGGAACCAAGTTCTCAAAGATGTGGTAGTGTGTGTGTCTGTCTGGAGTGTCTTCAAACAGATGTGTAGAGTTAAAGAAAGGCTATAAAATTTCCCTATGGATTTCATTGCAAGCTGCTGGAGCGATTAATGAATAGCAGCAGGGTGCTATGTGGGTGTTTGCTCCAAGGCTGCCTCTGATTATACAGGACAGGGACTTGCACTTTTTCACACAGGAAAAAACTGAAACAGTAGTATTTTTCTTGGGGAATTTTTTTTTCCCTGATAGAATGAACATGCTGACTTATGGAAGAGGAGTGCTGTTCGTCACTGGTGCGTGGGTATCAGATGAAGCCTGTACTACTGAGCTACTCAGTGCTGTGGTTCACTGCAGACTAGATGGGTAAAGAAAGATTTTGGAGAAGGAGGTTCTGCTCTGGCCTCTCTCAGGGTGCATTATTTTCTATGGTTATTGATGGTCTTGTAACTGTCAAGTGACAGTGCAGAGTGGAGTCCTTAAGTGAGTTACAAAAGGCTATCAATAACTTGGAAATAACATACCAAAACCTGGCTCCTCTTAAACTCAGTTAAAAGCAAACCCTGGTTTTAGTCTTTCTGTTGATAGAGTTTGTGTTTTGGTTAGGTTTTCACTTAAGGTCCTGCCGTGACCAGGGTGGCTGGCTATGCTATGGAAAACAACTGCTTTGGAAGAGAGCAGAGGGCAGGCCTGGGAATGGAAAAGGAACTTGATTCTTTTTATTATGACAGTTGAGGGGAGGAGGAAGGAGGAAGTGAATTCCAAGGCCCGCAGCACAGAGTGCATAGAAATATGGACATGAAGTAGTTTGTGGGGCATGTGACATGAGGGAACATTTAGTCCGGTGCATTTTACAGCTCTGGGTTTCAGGATCTCCTTCAGTAGTGGAGGACAGTGTTTATCCTCACAACACCTAATTCAGACCAAGAGGTAATTCCTGTGCAGTTGCCTTAGCAGTACCATCAGCTATCAGCAGAATAGAAGATAGTGCTGCAGTGATAGGCAGGCCAGGGAAAGAGGAAGCAACTACAACCTTTTTTTTTTTTTTAATTTAATTGACAGAAGCGGTAGATAGTGTGTTGCTATATAATATAACCATTGGCAAAGCAGGTGAAGAATAGGATTCACTGTTTTATCTTTGGAGAAGTTTTGATCATGGAATTGCTCTGTTACCTCTAGAGAACTTAATGACGCACAGTTCAGCATGGCCAAACTGGATACAGTTAAGTAGTGGCACCATGCACTATGTCCAGTTTATTTTGAAAGACGATTGTTGCCATTAAATTAAGTAGAACAACCCATCAATGACTGACATTTTAAAATTTTGTGTTTTATTTTTAGAGCTTTTTATATGCATTAAAAAAAAAAGCTCTCAAACTTATCACAGTGCATCCTTAAAAAATGTCCTGGCCTGTATCATGACCCTTGATCATGGAAGTGTCAACCTTAATAGCTTTATCCATCTGTAAAACAGAAGTTGTGTTGGTTTAGCCCCTGTCCTGAGGAGTTAACTTTTGTGACACACAGTCAATTGCTTTAGATTAATATAAAGGGCATCAGTTGGTAGATAGTCACCATCCTTGTGGACACTATTCTCTTACGATGACTATAAGGTAACCTCATTTGGCTTAAGCCTTTCTTGTTATGAGCTGACTTTAATTGCATTGTTTTCTATTGACCAAGGACTTAGACTCATGAGCCCCTCAGCTGATGGGTGCTGCCTCCATACACCACAGTGCCTAAACTGTGTCTATGCCCCTGATACGTTACCCACACCTCATAGTCCTCCATCCACCACTCTCTTCTCCAGTATTTTTCCTTGCTTATACAAAGAGATTTTTGCATCAGAGACTTAGTACAAACAGGCTGTGATTGACCTTTTAAACCAAACAAGCTTGCATGTTTCCAATATGAAGAGACAGCAGACAAGCCTCTGGCTTGAGGCATAAGATGGAGAAGAAAGAGAGGGATAAATATCAGGGGAGTAAGAATAAAGAACACAGCCTTGGTATGTGGAGCAGAGAAAAAAAACACAATTTCTGCTTGCTTTGTCAGTATGTCTGACATGTTGCAAGACACTTTGTAGTGGGAGTTTCTGCTCTGTGGAGGAAGGAGAAGGAATGTGCCTGTGTATACTTATAGACCATAAATATTTGTTTTGTGCAGGTTTTAGATACTCTCATCTAAAGATCCTCAGAATTCTTCTCAGCCTGACTTGGCATCTGTTCAGCCACACAGAGGATTTGTGTGCATGTACATTCTGCTGTAAGAGTCAGCACTCTTGCACTCTCTTTGGTTACCTCTAGGCAAGAAAGGTTTGAATTTCATCTGAGAGGTCAAAAAGGAAGATGCACTGAATTAATATCACATATGTGTTCTGGCCGTTGCCCATCTTGATTATTTTGCTCACTTTGCCCACATTACAGACTCTGCTTCTCTGCGGGCATTTTCTAGAAGAAGCTCAACTACCACTCTCTTGTATTTTAAGGGATTCAATGTATTTTGTCCCTGGAGTGGGTGGGGCTGACTCATTGAAGAGAGTTCTGGGCAGAGCACTAGCTTACCAGCAGCTCTTATCAGCATGCAGAGGGCAGTTGGTAGGGTGGACCATAATTGCAGGAGGTGAAATGTGGGTGATTAATGCAGGGATTGTGCCTTGCCTGTTCCTATGAAGGGCTTCTAAAAGTCATAGCTATGATTATGCATGGTTATTCTTTGAAAGTTGTCCATAAGACTGCAAATACATGATCTGTTAATGCGTTTTTAGGATAAGTGCTTTTTCCCCTTCAGTGCTAATGTTAAATTGTGTTTACTGTATTTACTTTGCACTTTTGACCTGTAGTTTTGTATTCTTTATCTAGGGCCTGACATTTCTCCAGATCATGTTAAATGATGACAAATGTAGAAAACAGTGCTGTGAAGGTGTCTCTGGGCTCTTACTAATACAGATCAGATGTTTTGGAGTTTACTACTGCATGAGTCCTAGGTCAGGATTGTGTTTCTTGGTGTCTTTGTTTCCACTGACATAGTGCTGTGTTTTTAATTTAGGATGAGAATAATGTTGATAAACATGCTGATGTTTAGTTGTTGCTGAGCAGTTCTCACACTAGGTCAGATGTATTATACTGCCCTACTAGTGAGTAGGCCAGGGGTACACAAGATGCTGTGAGGGGAAGCAGCCAGGACAGCTTACCCAAACTGGTCAAAGAGATATTCCATACCAGATGGTGTCATGCTGGACAATAAAACTGTGTGGAGTTGGCTGGCAGGGTGTTGGTCTGCTGCCTGGGGACTGTCTGGGCATCAGCCAGTGGGTGATGAACAATTGCATATGCATCACTTGTTTTCTATGTTCTTTTGTCATCATTATTATTTTTTTTCCTTCCTATTCTGTCCTAATAAACTATCTTTATCTCAACACAGGAGTTTTACCTTTTTTGTGATTCTCTCTCCCATCTCGCTGTGGGGTACTGAGCAAAAGGCTGTTTGGTATTTAGCTGTCTGCTGTTTTAAACCACAGCAGTCCTTTTTGGTGTCCCATGAGTGGTACTAAGGGTTGAAATAAAGACAGAGCTGACCAGAGCGTGTTAAAACAAACTCATTATAAGCATTCATTATATTAGTTTAGTAGTCACTGATTCATGGATACCTTGGGGGGGGGGGGGGGTGCTACAGCAATGAAAGCAGAGCAGCTGACAGGACAGAGCAAACCCCTTTGGGTTGCTGGGTTGTGGCAGGATGTTGCTGCCTGGGGAGAGAACCTTGTTGTGAAAGTACGTCACGTAGATGCTTGGGACCCAAGAGTCAGACCAGTGAAGAATATCAGAACAACAAGCAGATGGATCAGGCTGCTAAGACTGAAGTATCTCAGATAGATCTGGACTGCCAACACAAGGGTGAATTATTTCCAGCTTGGTGGGTCCATGATACCCCAGGTCACCGAGGAAGAAATGCAGCATATAGATGGGTTTGTGATTGAGAGGTGGGCTTGACCATGGACACAATGGCACAGGCTATTCATGAAGGTGAAATGTGTGCTGTGATCAAGCAGGCCAAGTTGTTAAAGCCTTTGTGGTGTGGTGAATGATGGTCAAAATACAAATATGGGGAGGTCTGGGAGACCAATTATATCACACTCTCACAAACCCATCAAGGCAAGCACTATGTCCTTACAATTGTGCAAACAGCCACCAGTTGGCTGGAAACATATCCTGTGCCACATGCCACCACCCAAAACAGTTTTGTGCCTTGAAAAGCAAGTCTTATGGTGACATGACACTTCAGAAAGAATTGAGTCAGACAATGGGACTCATTTTCAAAACAACCTCATGGAGACATGGGCCAAAGTGCATGCCATTGATTCAGTAGTCACATTTCTTAACATGCAGCAGCCTCTGGGGAAATCAAATGATATAATCGACTGTTAAAGACTACACTGAGAGTAATGGGTTGTGTGATCTTCAAACATTGGAATACACATTTAGCAAAAGCCATGTAGCTAGTTAACACTAAAGCATCTGCCCTTCCCATGATGGAGGGCAGTGAGTGAACAGCTGTGGGGTGTTTAGCTGCCTGCTGGGTAAAACTGCAACACCTGGCTGGGAAAATACTTGAGATGTGAATCAGCTGTCAGGTTCTAAGTGCTGAGTAAATGCGAGTAGAATTTCAGGTTTTCTCTTGATGTTGTATCATTTTTACCTTGCCTTCTGATCCATGAATTTTAAGGCCAGAAGCGGCCATTATGATGATCTACTCCAATTGCCTGTGTAATGGAATCTGTATGAGCTACAGCATATGCTCATATAGTGAAACTATTTTGGAGACTTGAAACATTTTTGGGAACAGTACACTGGGGACAGTTTCTCTCCCTCACCATCCTTCAGCCTTGTCTTAAATACTTTCTGATATTTATTGGCTTTTTGGAACTCAGACTATTCTTTTTTGTGTTTTTTTTACAATATTTACCTTGATCAGGGTAGGAACACAGACTGCAGAAGACCTCCTGAGCCCTATGGCATGCAGATGTGTATCTTCTACAGAAAATAATCCCCAGTATTCTTTTTATGTCTGCCAGTCTTCTGGGTGGATGGCCATTTCAGATCTTCACTCTGCTGATTGTTAGAAATGCTATTTTAATTCCCAGTGTACTCGTACTTATAGCCAGTTTGTGAACCTTTCTTCTGGTGTCAGTATTTTTCATCAGAATAAATAAATCTCTCTTTTTCCCTATCTTTAAAGTATTTATAGTCAGTAGTCTTTTCTCTTTACCTTTATCTTGTTAGGCTAAAAGTGCCATGTTGTCTCAGTCTTTTCTTGTGAAATAGGCTCAAGGTTGCCTGGTTCATCTTCAGAGGCTTTCTGAAGACTTGGTTTCCTCCTTCATGAGCAGAGGTGGTCAGAATAGTATGTGCAATTTTAGAGCAGGTCTAACCAATGTGATGTGTTAGGACCTTTGCTCTAAGACAACTCATTGCCAGCTTTGTGTGCAGATCCACCTGTTAGGACTTACCACATTTTAAGTGTCTGCACAAACTGTGTTAGCTCATGTGATGTTTGTAAAGAAGAAGATCTCTCTTTTCATGGCATGGGTGATGGATGTCGGTCCTTGTGGCAAAATGGACTCAACTTCTGCTCCAGAGGCATTGGTGGAATTTCCTCATCCTTGTAGCTGGTGATAAAGATGTAAACTGGCCAAGTCAGATTTAATTCAGAAGCCAGCATACCTGCTGCTTCCTATTAGTGCATCTACATTAAGCATCTACTTAATGTAATTGCATGGCCAAATTGATTTATGAGGTCAAATAACCAGATAGACAGTACAAATAATGCAAAATAGGTCCTCTTTTAGTGTATTGAGGGTAACGTTTTTCTTGATAGTATGTGGATCTGAACACGTCTGCTTTCTGAAAACTTGGTATAGTTACATGTAATACTTCACATATGAACCTAAGCATGCCTTAAATAAGGACAGAAATGAAGTGGTTACATATAAATGTACTTGTAGTGTAAGATTACATATATGTATATATCAAACTATTTAAATATTTTGTTGATGATTAAGAATGAATATTGTGAAAATGAGTTTTATGGAAATTCTCATAATCTAAGGGGAAAATTGGTGACCTGCTATACCACTTAGACACATACAACTCTATGGGGCTGGATTGATCTGCCCAAGGGTACTGAAGGAGCTGGCTGAAGTGCTTATCAGGTTGTTTTCCGTAATTTATAAGCAGTCTTGGCTAACTGGGGAAGTTCCAGTTGACTGGAGGTTGGCAAACATGATGTCACTTACAATGAGGGTCAGAAGGAGGAGCCAGGGAAATTATAGTCCTGTCAGCCTGACCTTGGTGCCAGGGAAGATTATGGAGCAGATCATCTTGAGTTTCATCATGTGGCACATGCAGGACAACTGGGGATCAGGCCCAGACAGCAGGGATTTAGGAAAGGCAGAGTCCTGCTTTACCACCCTGATCTCCTTCTGTGACAAAGTGACCCGCTTCATGGATGAGGGGAAGGCTGTGTCTATTGTTTGCCTAGACTTCAGTGAAGTGTTTGACAGTGTTTCCTACAGCAGTCTCCTGGAGAAGCTGCCTGCTCATGGCCTGGATGGGTATATCCTTCATGGAGTAGAAACACTGGATGGCCAGGCCCACAGCGTGCTGGTGAATGGATCCAGCTTGCGGCCCGTCACTGGTGAGGCTCCACGGGCTCAGTACTGGGCCCAGTTCTGTTTTACCATCTTTATTGATGATCTGGATGTGGGGATCGGGTGCACCCTCAGTAAGTTTGCAGATGACAACAAGTTAGGCAGGAATGTTAATTTCGTGGAGGTCAGGAAGGGTCTGCAGTGGTATCTGGACAGGCTGGATTGATGGGCTGAGGCTAATGGCATGAGGTTCAACGAGGCCAAGTGTCACCTGGGTTCACAATAACCCCACACAGTGCTACAGGCTGGGGGAAGAGTGATTGGAAAGCTACTTAGCAGAAAAGGACCTGAGACTGCTGGCAGAATGTGAGCCAGGGTATGCTCAGGTGGCCAAGAAGGCAAATGTTATCCTGGCCTGTATCAGCAATAGAGTGGCCAGCAAGACTAGGGCAGTGATTGTCCCCCTGTACTTGGCTCTAATGAGGCCACACCTCAAGTGCTGTGTTCAGTTTTGGGCAGCTTGCATCAGGAAAGACATGAGGTGCTGGAGCGTGTCTAGAGAAGGGCAGCAGGACTAATGAAGGCTCTGGAGCACAGGTTTTAGCGGGGCAGCTGAGGGAGCTGGGGGTGTTTAGCCTGGAGAAGAAGAGGTTCAGAGGAGACCCTGTCATTCTCTACAGCTACCTGGAGGGAGGCTATAGTAAGGTGGGGGTCATTCTCTTCCCTCTAGTAACAAGTGAGAGGATGAGAGGGAATGGTTTCAAGTTGCGCCAGGGGAAGTTTAGATTGGATATTAGAAATAAATTCTTTACAGAAGGGGTTGTCGAGCCTTGGAACAGGCTGTTCAGGGAAGTGGTTGGGTCACCATCCCTGGGGGTATTTATAAGAGACGCAGATGTGGCACTTAGGGACATGGTTTAATGGTGGACTTAGTAGTGCTGAGTCAGTGCTTCAAGTCTGTAATCTTGGAGGTCTTTCCAATCTAAATGATTCTGTGACTTTTTATTCTGTAGCCCTATTGTGTTTGCATACCACCTTATAGGGTGATAATATAACAGTTTAAGTTCCCAAAGTTTGGGAATTGAGAATTTCTGTTTCCAGAATGCTAATAAACTCACTTTTCCAGGTGATGTGTTCAAGCCACAAGAAAAAATCCACAGGAAGACAAAATCTTACATTTGTTCTAGAGGCTACACCATGGTTATGATGGGAACTGGATGTTCATAATCTTTGAATTTTGCATTATTAAATACTCAATAAATAAATTTGTACTGTATATGGCACAGTTGTAAAAGAAAAGGTCTGCAAGGAAAAAAAATCAATATTTATAGCATGTTGTGGTAGCATTTCTTGATATTGTGATGATTTCCTTGTTTGAGTTTGAAACTTTGATGAATGAAGAGGTGCCAGGACACTATGATATGAGTCTCACCCCTCAGAAATCGTTGCATATTGTCTTTCATCCTAAGAAGAAAAGGGCCTTTTGCAGTAGAGGGTTTTCCATTTGAGCAGATAAAGGTATATAACATGGACAGGTGTTTAGGAGCTGAAATAGATGAATTTGGACTAGAAATAAGGTGCCCATTTTTAACAACTATGATAACTAGGCCCTGAGAAAGTGTTCTAGGAGTTGTTGTGAATTCTTCATTAATAGAAATCTTTAGGACAGGAGTGGATTTTTTTTGCCCTGCTTCAAACGGAAATTAATTCAGAGAAGTTCTCAAACTAGATGACCTTCAGGGATGGTCTTTGTCTTTGTAATTTGTAAATCCTCCTTAAGTCATATTCTAACCTTGGTTATACAAAAAAGGTGATCTTTGTGGTTGACAGACACAGGAAGGTGTTTCCTCCACATGGTCCCCATATGACACTGGACACAAAAATTGTCTGTCTTGCATTCTAGCTATAAAATAGATGTAGTATATTTTTCCTTATATAGGTGTAGACAATTGAGACACTTCTGTGCAGAGAATCTTGGGATCTATAGGGCTGTTTCCATCTGAGTCACACTGTCTGTTTTTTCTTAAATATTTGCGAGTAAGATTTGGAGACACTTGTCTCCAGTGTTGAATGGAAATGTATCATCTGCCAGAGTGTGGTAGGGTGGAGGCAGATTGCATCACTGCATCTTTTACCTGTCTGTATTTCTGGCATGTGTCTGTGGAGCACAGTGAGAGCATGAACCTGGATAACAAAACTGCTCTTCACTTCTTCCTTTAGCTGCAAAAGCCTCTGTTCAGCAATGTCAGGATAACTGCAAACAGAAATGCAAGGGAAAAAAAGAACCTCTCTTTCCGAGTGTATTTTTCTAGGTGATTCGAGATCTTTAACTGCCACTTCTTCATCAGTTCATTGTATCTGAGGGTAGTCAAAGATTGGAGTGGTGCTAATGCTGAAGATGAGAGGGCAGTAAATAGGCCTCAAAGCAATAGAAAATTTTTCTGACAAGTGCTTGAGATCTTTTCACCCCTTCCCTGTCTCTGGGAAGGTGGCATAGACACTGAAAGTCACCATGACCCCTTAAAATGTGTGCACATAGAATTCATGGTCATTGAGTCCTTTGACATGGGCACTGGAAAACTTCCACCTGAACATGGTAGGGCAGGGCTAGTTTACATTTCTGCCCCATCACCAACATTTGGTTCTCTCTCACTCCCTTTGCTTTAAGTCTTTTTTCTTTTAAGGAAGTCTTTAGTACCTTCTGGCTCTGGAGTTGCCCTTCTGGCTGCATACTGCACAGCATGCTCAGCCTGCCACCATGCACCATCAGCTTTTCAGGAGCTAATTGGATAACTCTGCTCTAGAGCCCATTGAACTTGCCTGTAACAGCGCTTAATTAAAGTGCACAAAGTTTGAAGAGATAGCAAGTTAAGGCTTAATGCAATAACGAAATGGCACTATTCCACCATCTGCTTCCTTCAAGACGTTAATTGCTTCCACATATTTGTTTGTTTTAATTAGGAAAGAACCTTGATTAAAATGGAATGAGAAGGGGTGAGAGTGGAAGGAGAGGAAGATGGGAGTGCAGGAGAGTGAGGAAGGAATGAAAGATGAGGGTTTGACCATGCTGCTGAGTGCTGATCAGCAGCTGTGAAATAGCTGCCTAGGAATAAATATTTTGGCACTTGTGGACACAGCTTGGACAAGCAACATGGTGTTGTGTCACTGAGACACTCAGTCATAAAAGATGAAAGGAATAAGTGAAAAAAGCAGAAGCATTTTCCATGGAGCAATCTGTATTATAACTCCTTCTTATCCACTTCTGCAGAATCTTCCCTGATTGTTCACTGTGACTGCAGTGGGTTTTTTTTTTCAGTCTTAAGTACTAACCCCCATGGAAAGAAAGGTAAACAGACTTCTCCCATTTTTGCTGCTTTCCTCTTCCTTCAAGTACCATCCGCCTGCATTAAGCTCATCTTGTAAATTCTTCAGTTTCTTATGAGCAGCTCCAGATAAAAGCACTTTCTAGTGATTGATAACCATGTCTCCTTGAAGATGGCAGAATTTTCTGAATAGATGACTGATAAAAGAAAACTTAACAAATAATTTAAAAACTCATTCCCCCATATTCCTAAGTAGGGACATTGTCTAAAATTTCAGAGATAGGAGGTTAGAAAGTTTTAATTTGATTAATCTGACTCACCATTGTCTACTCTTATTCTATTTCTTTCTCTCCATGTCTGTATTTTCACCTTCCTTTTCCCCCTTTTTACCCTCTTGAGAGTGAAGTCTGATTTCCCAAGCAAGTATCAATGTAATTAAAGTCAAACACAGCTCTTAAAAAGGGGAATCAAGTAATTTATTTTCTGAGCCATTGGTATTTTGGCCAGATTCTGATAATGGAAAAGCACGAACTCAGGAGCATGAAATGGGGATATTATAGTCACTGAAATAATAAAATGTTTAATAACATGATCAGTAAAAATGCTTGTTTTACAGGAGACTATAGGCTTGTGTTATTCTATTCTTGACATTCCTTCCCCATCCTGCTGTCTGACACAGGCTGCAGCTTTGACGTACCCAAATCTACTGTCATTTTTTTATATCCCACTTTGGATTTTTTCTAAAAATGTCTTTCACTAGTGGAATGTAGTACCATTCTGCTTTGGCAAGTTTAAGAAAGCTTGTGGTCAAAGCAAAATCTTTTATTCACTTAATCTCTTGCCTAAAAATAGAAAAAAAAATCCTCAACCCCAAACCCTCACATGATTACCTCGAATAGAGAATAGATTGGTGAATGTTTTGATAACGGTGGAAAATGTGTACTCAAACAGTTACTATCCAGTAAGTATGGATAAATATTTTATGGCTGGGAGGTTTAGTACAAGGATAGGAGCATGGCTTTTCACCTGTCGTCTCTGGTCCAAAATCAAGTGCTTTAATTTTGTCCTTACAATACAGTGTAATTGTTCCCTTGGGGCAGGATAGGAGACTCACTGGATCAATTCTAATCACATTGCTTAGTGTTATGCACTTGAACACCTCCAAGATGTCAGCTATAAAAGAACCAGAGGAGAATCCAGGTTAGTAGGGACTTCAGAGTAAACTGAGTAGTATGCTGGGGTACTTTGGTGTTTCATTCTGTTGTTTTTTTTTTAACGTCTCCTATTTTTAAATTAATTTGCTTTCTTTTTGCATTATAAACCCTATCAATATCACAACGGAGTATGATACAGCTTTTTGCCTTCATGCAGTTCTGGTGATCCCATCTAGAAACATGGACAACATTCACCAGACTCCACATGGTATCTGTGTGAAGAGACATGCAAGGTTTGGGACACCTCAGCTTATGAGAAGTGGACTAGGGCAGGGAGTGCTGTAAAAGCCACAGTGGTCTGGAGAAGGGGGATGTGGCCTCCAGTTTTGGGTTAGAGCCAAGACTGAAGTGGAGAGAAGATGGATGGCTTGGCTAAAACTGTGTGAATGTGTCTTTAGGTGTTGAGAAGCGGGATGTAAAATGGCTGAGTGGGAGGCAGGTTTCCAGTCTGGTAGTGGGCAGTAGGAGATAGCACTGAAGCAGGGTTCTGGTGAGGAGGAAAGGAAGAAGCACGCACTAGTACCTCTTAATGCAAAGTTATTGCAATACAGACAGGCTGATTTCAATGTCCAGGGTCTTGTGTTTTGATTGTGAAAGTACTGAATGAGGATGTGCACTGGATGGGGCGACTAGACCAGTGTCTAGCTGGTCTTAGGAAGAAGACAGCTGTCTTCAACAGCAGAATTTTCTCAGCCTAGTGTTGCAGAGTGTGTTGGGGATGAATGTCTGAAGAGGAAGATGTCCCTGTGGGATTCTTAGCTATTATGGGTGTGAAGATTAAGGGAAGTTTGTTCTTGAAGTCTGTGAGATCAGTTGAATCAATGGGGTGTCATTTTATCTTTTTTTCCCTAGCAGTGCTGCTTAAATAATTTTTTCTGACTTTTATTGCCATTACTTACCTAAATAGCAAATATTCTACTGAACTACTATTCCCTCCTCTGCTCAATCATGCATTCCTGCCTCTCTGGTATTGTTGCCTCAGACTTTATTTTCATCATCATGAAACAGCCTGCAGTCCTGTGGCTTAAAATCAACTAGTTGTATAGTGAATGGCAGGTGTAGATGGTACAGTTGCAATCTTAATCTCTCCCACTAGTCAGAAAAAGCTATTGGGAATAGATATTTTAGGAGATATACTTTGAATGCCTCTAATTCTGTTGCCCTGGACCAGCAGTGTTTGCTATAGTGAGGCTGTAAAGGGTTCTCTTGGGAGGCATCTGACAGGAAGCCAAGAGTGAGCTGTAGTCCAAGACAACAGGCTGGTTTAATGCTGCAGAGTAACTGTACACCTTCATCGACATGTATTTTTTAACAGGTGACTACTTCTAGCCTGTATTTGTGAGGTAATCAGAAGACCCATGGACTCATGGGCTTTCCATATCCTCTTCCCTTTTCGTTTAATTCCGTAGGAAATCCTACATTAGGGATTCTGTGAAAGCAGTTTACAGTGATCTATGTCTGCCCTTTCCTGTAAACTGTGGAGACGCTTTTACTTTTTGCTGTAGTGTACATTGCATGTGTTTGAAAAACAGCTGCTTTGAAAGCAGCTTTTCATTTTTTTAAATGATTTTAATAATTAAGTGAATCTAAAACTTCATATTTTTTCATAACAGACTTTGTGGATTTCTGCCTTTATTTAGATCTTAATTAAATACATAGAGGGACTTTCTTCTGTAAGATGAGTGTCTTTTTAACTTGCTTAATTTTTGACTTTTAAAAGCCCCAGAAAAGTTGAGGAAGCAAGTTGAAATAGTTGTATGTAGCTGATCTTTAGCGCTGAGCAATGCTGCATACAAGCAGCCTGCCTGGATTTATGTATTTCTTTTCCTCTGAGGCTTTCAGATAGTTTAGATGACCACTGGTCAAAAATGGAGTTAAATGTACCCATTTTTTCCCCAAATGATTGACTGTCTGTTTCTGGAAGCCCAGAGGTGAGTTCTCCCTTAGGGAGTTTTTTGGGGAAGAGAGGAGTTGCAGTTCTTCTGACTGAGTACATAAACTGTGGGCCATGATTTCCATTTAAAACAGAGCAGCCATTGTACCGGTTCATTTGGATTGTATTTAAATGGGGAAGATGAGTGCCCCAGTTTCCTGTGTTGTATCACAGGAGGGAGGTGTTGTATGGCTGGGCATGGCAGGCCCCAGGGAGGTGCAGATCTTGTCAGCTCTCTGTGGCTGAGCTCTCCTGCTCTCCAAAGCTGTCTGGTGCAGGTGGAGTGAGCGGGCAGCTGCAGGTAGGTCAGGAGCTGAGACAGGTGAAGGCTTCCCTGCTCCCCCACCCTTGTCCTGTCTTTCTCCCTGCCTGCTGAGTAAACCCATGCCTCTTTGGGACTGAGACATCAGGAATAATGGAAGAAAATATGCTGTGTTTTATAGATACATCTTCCCTTGCTTAATTTGAGAGCAGACTGTTAATGTCATAAAAGAAGATAGATTGCTCTTCTGTTAGCTTGCCTTTTGAGTGCTTTGAGCACTTCACAATGACTAATTAAACTTTACAATGTAGCTGCTGTAGTCCTAGCTATATCCCTGAAAGAGCACTTTGCCTAAGGCCAAACTGGTCACGAGCCTCCTTATTTTGACTCTTGCATGTACTCTGACTGCTAGAACATAAAGTTCATTGCATGAATCTTACTCGTGAACAGCAAAATATTGGCAGCCAAAAACTAGGTGCTATAGATAAAATTAGTTAAATTAATGTGTGATGAAGTTACATGGGGGAGAGGTTTGGCCTAGAATCTGGCAACTGGCAGGTTGCAGGAGCCATCTGTTGCCCGTGGTATCAAGTAATCATTTTCATTAGTTACTTCTAAATCTCAGTTACTCAAGATAATTTGGAAGCAGAAGTTCTGCCAGGTTATTACAAGCGCTTCAGGTATCTTCCATATAAGTGTTGATTAGAAAAGCTTTTCCCCGTTTCCCCAAGACTTATTTTTGTACTCTTGACAGGTGTAGGGTGGGAGACTGGAGTACTCAGTCTACCCAGGAATGAGTGCTCTCACTAGTGAATTTTTTTTCTACCCACATGTTTTAGCTACCTCCTAGGCAGAGTGTCTCCTTAGGTGTAGAGAGGAGTTGTGCTGTTTTTTCTTTCCTTGCTTGCCCTACCAGTGGACAGCAGAAAAATCATTGTGAGGGTTTGTGGTGTTTAATTTAGAAACTGGGCCTAATCCTGCAGCATTTCTCTCACTGGCTTCTAGTTTGCCACCAGCTAGCAAAAGCTGTATGTGGAACAAGGAGGTGAAAATTGGGGCCAAAAAGGAGCGAGACCCATCACTGCCTAATCACGGATCTCTAGAGCTATGCAGAAGTTTCCAGACATGTGCTGAGCTGAGTGCAGGGCTTGGTGTGAAAGGGAAAAAGTGGGTTCTGTTAGCAAGAACTGCTCATAATGTTTTTGTCAAAATAATGGCTTTTCAGACTGTGAAAACAATGTTAGCAGAAAGGATGTATTATTCAGAATGTTCAGATTTTTTTTTGTTGAGAGGGAGGGTAATACATTTAAAATTGATTTGAAATGAAAAGTTATGCAGTTGCTAGGAATGAAGCTATTTATATAGCAGTCTCAGTTTTCCCACTTCTATATTCCTTCCCTATTCTATACTTCTTTCCCAGAAGAAATAAAAATAAACTGCAAATAATGACTGGAAGTTCCTATATCCAAAGCCAGGTAAATTAGGATGTTTCGTTTTTTAATTAAACATAGAAAATTCAATTAAAGCACCTCAGTATAATAAATGTTACTTTCATTTTCACTAGTGACTTTCATAACAAACGATTATCCTTTGTCAGCTGTATTGCTAACCATACAGAGATTCATATTTGGTATGGCCAAGCAGAAAATACCTCCCATGAAGCTATGGAATACAGTATAGCAGTATTCTCAGAGCCACTATTGCATCTGTAACCTCAGAGATTCTGGCCTGGAGAGTTGCAGGAATGCAAGTATTTTCCTTGCGTTTTTTTTTTTTTTCCTCTTTCCTATTTTTACAGTATGTGAGTTTGAATCCTGGTTTGAGCAGGTTGAGTTGGGATTTTGAATTCGCAGCCCAGTCACTCAGAATGTCAATTGTCTTCCAGGGCACTGCACTGTGAGTCCCAAGGCTGGAAGCTCTTTAAAATACCATCTGACTTTTAAAGGAACATTTGCAGGAGTGTATATATTATACATATATATATATATATATAGTCTTTCTAAATCTGCTAAGTGTGATTGATTTATCGATATGTAGCAACTAATGATTAAACAAAGAGACATGTCTTCTCCAGTGGCATTAAAATGCTCCATTAGAAAATTTAAACTAATTTCTAAAGGCATTAATTTACATAGTACTGCTAGTTAGCTTTTTCTTTCCCTGAGCTCACTTGAGGTATTAAGCTGGCTGACAGACTTTACTTCCTGGGTCTATGGCCCTGGCACACTCCTGCTTTTGGGGCTTTAATTTGGAGACAATATAGAAGAGTGCTGTGCAGTGCCCTAGTCTGTTTCTCAGGTGTTGAAGGGTTATTCCCTGTTACACTATTTCCTAGTGTTTTTAACCAAGTTAATTTTAAAACAAAATGTAGTTGTGCTCTTCCACCTTTCTGCAGTCATGCCCAAGTACTTTTGAAAGCCCAGGACTGTCCAGCCTGTGGAGTCCTTGTTTTAGCTAACGTCTGCCTCTGTCACTCTGTGTATATTATGATTCCTCTTGTCTTTGCTACATGCATGCATCCCCTGCCTTTTTGGCATCTCGTGTGTTGCTTACTCCAGGAAATGTAATTTCCTCATTATTAGGTGGCTCCACTGAGATAGGCAGATGTATCCTTTATGCTTGCATTTTGCAAAAACCCTTTTGCTTTGCACATCTTAATGTTTGGTTATTCTTTTCAGAACAGGAAGTTTCTGAGGAAAAGACAACTAAAGAGAAAACTTGTAGGGCAAAACAGTGTGAAGCACAGAAATACAGTCCTGGAAGGTGTAAATGAATTAAAAAACAAAATGAGAACCCTGCTCAGTGTGTAACTTGTCCCACTGTCTGGGCTCATAGGACTCTTAAACCTAAAATTATCTGTTCAACAGCCTTCCTTTCAAAACACATTGTGCCAAAAGCATTGTATTTCTGCTTTGAGGGTCCCTAGGGCTCCGGAGCTTAGGTAGCCTTTACAAGGCTGTTTTAGTCCTTAGCTGTGAGGCCACTGCTGTGGTAGAGTGACAGGTTTGTTATTCCAGCCTGCCTGCAGGCAGTCTGGTTTAGGTGGAGGATTGCTTGGTGCACACTGACAGATCACCATGTAGTGCTGCAGGCACAGGCCAGGCTGAAATGACTCCTTGCAAGTGGAATGTGTTTAATGTATTTCTTACCTAGCCCATAATTGCTGGTCAGTTTAGAAACTGACCCCTATCATGCAAAGTTACAAGTAATTTCCTTGATGATCTGGAAAGTTTTCAATATCCTCAGCAATTTAAAGTGTTACTCTTTTCCAGCCAAGACAGTGACACTTAAAGATTTTTGCAACCAGTCTGTCTTGGCAAAGATTTCCACTTCCATTTCCCCAGCAAGCTAGATCTGAGAAACCTATCAATGCATAGCTTCTCATCATGTTCACCCAATTATCCTGAGGTAGAAGTGGGGAGAGGGATGGGGTAGAATGAATTTTGGCAGGAATTTGTGTATCAGAGGATGAAAACAACAGATAGCTGGAAGAATGCATTGATTTCCCATGGCAGAGGATTCCCAGCCTGCTGTTATGTACACACCCACAAAAAACAACATGTTTCTGGAGCTAGTGGTAGGAGAAGAGTGTGGTTCATAACGTGGAGACCTAGTCTTACAGTGGCTGAAACTTCCAGAGCGCCAGTGTGAGCTCCCTGTGTTGGTCAGCATCAGTCACTGTGAGAGCTGGGTGGATACGGATCACCCACACTTCAGTTCCAGTGTTTAACTGGGTTCCTTGAGAGGCATTTGGCCCATAAATGGAACCTCAGCCGTTTAAAGAGCTTAGGAACTGAGAGCATTGCCTGCACTCTGGGCAGCTTCTCACACCTGTTTGCTGTGGTTAGGTGTTTGTGCATGCTTTGTGGGAAGCTGAGTATAAATTTTGGCATGAGATTCCTAAGTTGCAGTAAAACTTCAGGGAACTGAGTTCGCTGATAGAGAGCACTACATGTTACATAATGGGAAAATCCACTGTAGATTTCAAGATGTCCTTGGGCCCTTTATTTCCTTTTTAAGTGGATGGTGCTTATTTTTCCGTGAGCCAGCAGACTAAGGGAACGATCTAAATTAATTACTGGCCATACAAATGACCAGGTACAGTGTTGCCCTCTATACATGCTGTGTTTTTAGTACAATAACAAATTTGACTGCTTCTGCCTCCTGTCTTTATAATATACTATCACAACATTTAAAAACATCCAGTCTGCTCTGACTTGCTGGAAATAGGTCCAAGAGTATAAAATATATTAAAGAAAGTGTGAATTGACTACGATTTGTAAAAGAAAAACTGAGTTAAAATTTTGTTCTTATAGTCATTCTGATAGTCCTTTTAAGCTTTTCTTCTTCCTTTATTTATTTATTTATTTTTTATTTTAAAGAAAGTGTTATACAACAGCTGGAATATAAAAGCATTTTAGTGCTAGCTCAAGTACATAAAATCACAATTATTAATGTGTACATGTGTAGTGCATCATAACTCTTCTCTTGACTATGTTATGCTAGATTCTGCCAAACAGAAAAGAAAATGTTCTTGCTCCTGAAGAACTTAAAATGCATTTGCAAAGAAGAGGCAGATGGGTAGACAGACAGCTAGGAGGAGCAAGGTGGTATTATTTAGTATGCTGGTCATTTGTTTTATTTTGTTGTTGATTTTGTGCTTTATACCTTTTTCTAAAATCAGGTAACTGAGAAAGCAGTGCACCAGTGACTTTTTTCCTCTGGCTTCAAAGTCAGGAGTCCCCACCACACTCCACTTGTGTCTCCCCTTTGAGGAGTGTCTAATGCTAGCCTGTGTCTGTAATATCAAATACATTTTGAGGGAAAAGTAAGCCCATTCTGCGCTGTTAGTCTAAGGAAAATCTCCTCGGAAGTAGCCTTATTCTCAGGCATTAGTGACGTGCTCAGATTTTGGGTTTTGGTAACGATAAGCACATTTTCAAAAGACTTGATTTTTTTTTAAAGAAAATGGAAATACTATGTATGTATGTATTAAAAGAAAATGCAAATACTGCATACTTGTGGAAGAAGTATTGCCTTTATCAATAATGCCAGCACTGTGATATCACCAAATTCCCCACTAACATTCCCTGCTGAATGTGTGTAGCTACTGGCTGCATTTGGTGTGTTAGGATCTGGTAGAATAAACAATGCTACAGATCTGTCCAAGCTTTTTGATGGCAGAAAGGTGAGGATGTGGGGGATGGAGATAGACTATCTACAGAAGGAGTAAAATAAATGATAATGATTCAGGGCTCTCCAACTGTCGAGCTTCAAAGTCTTTAGAAAAGCAGGTATTCTTTGTTCTCTTTAATGATGGTGGAATTGAGGCAAATCCAGTGTTCCCAGTGCAGCTGCCATGGGAATTACAGTAAAGACTGTTGAGTTTTGCAGAAATCACTCTCCTGGTTAGGTACCAGCTCAGAGATGGGGGAGTCTGGTTTCTCCTGCGTGGCAGTACAGAGCAATAACTGCTCAGCTGCTGCCAACGCTTCCTTTTAGCTACTCCTTGTTAGTGGAGAGTTTGTGGTAATGGGAGTAATTAACACACTGGGAGTCATTTCTGTGTCCTGGAAGGGAACAGAAAGCCATCAGAGCAGCCCCAGACATGATTGCTCTGCAGGGTTATTTTCTGTCTCTCTTTCTTTCTTTTCCATTGTGCTTGGGTTTTGATTTTTCTTCTTTGTGTTAAGAAAGCTGGAGAGCTGAAATGGTCTGTAAATTGCATTCATGCTGAGCCGGGGCTAGGTAGGCTAGTTAAAGGTCACTCTCATGGACTAGATGGCCTCCTCTGTGGGGTGGTGAGAGTGTTTAAGAAGGGAGTCACGATGTCCCTTGTGGCTTTTTTAACCCTTCGTTTTCCAGGATAGATTTCCAGGATAGCTCTGGTTCTGAGTTGTGTTTGTTTAAATAGGCCCAGGATGTAAAAACGTGAAAGGTGGTTATGATAAAACGGCAACTCTTTCAGCAGTCAGATGACTTTCCAGCCTGATAAATTTGAAGTGAGGCTGTGCTGCCAGGGTCTCATGCTGTTTATTGAACTAAGCACTTTACTAGTTTGCTCATATCCCTTCTGAGGCTGCTGGTGGCATTTCAACTGTATGTCTTGCTAGTGCAGGTGAGTCCAGCTCTCCCATGCATAGGTGCCTAGTTTGGGTATTATGCAGTGTTTCTGGAGGTGAGCTCCAAGGTTAGCCATATCATAAGCAGTCATTTTTGCCTTCCCCAGGGAAGAACTCAGAATGGGGAGAAGGGCAGTGGGCTTAAACTGACTGCAGATCACATGTCCAGGTACCAGGAAACCAACCAACCACCTACCTACAGGTTACAATTGATGGTGAATGCATGTGTATGTGTATGTACTAATCCACTACAGGGAAGCAAAGGCAAACTAATTTAGCTCTATAGTCTATTTTTTTCTTACTTAAAGAGGACCCTCTTGAACTGCAACCCCATACTCCATTTTCTTGCATTTTGCTTGATACAGTTTATTTGCAGCTGTCTCCTAGGGAGCTCAATGCTGAATTTAGATAAGTATTAAGTAACTCCATATCAGTTTTCAAAAATGGAAAAGTTAAGCCTGCAAGATTTATCAGTAGTGAAAAGGACCAAAGAACACAGAAGAATACATTTTCTCCTTGGGCTTGGAGTGGGGCAAAGGCATGTGTGGTGTCACAGAGATGTGAGAGACTGGCATGAGTACTATATCCCTGGAAACCATGCAGAAGAGGTCAACAGGTGTGGACAGAGACACCTAGGGAGCTGCAAAATTACAGCTCGAGAATCTTTTCTCTCAAGCCTGAATCCTTCTTGCTTCCCAAGCTGATAAGCTGATGTTAGCTGCAGACAGAAAGGAAATTTCCCAAGGTGATAAATGGTCAAAAACAACTTAGAATCTGGTGAAAAACAGAGTGCTAGTCATAATAAAGATTAACACCTGTTGTTTTTCCCATGGGATACATCCTGAGGCCTGGTCTCCTGGATGTTTATCCCAATTAGCCAATGAGCTACTGTCCTGTTCTAGTCTCTCGTAACATGCTTTAAATACAAGCTCTCCGCTCAATAAAGTTGGCCTTTTTTCCCTAAAAAGGTCCATGTGTGTTGTTGCTCTTTTTCCCTCTCTCTAGGACCAAAACCACAAACAGGTGCTCCACATCACCCTCAGTCCCTGATTTAAGATGCTGATCTTCATATGCACATATCTCTACATCCAAGATAAAGCCTGAAATACCACTGCTTCTCTCCTGACAGCCAGCCAGTAATGTAATGCTACATCTCATGAAGTTCTGCCAACTTCAGCAGAACCTAGGTGTGTTCAGCTCTTTCCAAAGCAAAGCCCCCATTTTTGACCTCCCTTCCAGCTTCCTCACTAAGCAGACCCCATCTTGCCTTACCTGTGACCCCTCTGAGCTGGGTAGTGCCACTGGGTAGTAATCTCCCTTGGTAAGAGAATGGTAGGATAGAAGCTCTCCATCTCTATCTTCATCCTAGTTCTTTTAGCTCAGCTTCCCTGTCTCCTCCCCAGAGTCCTCTCCATCCCAGCAAGGGTATGAGGCAGTGTCCAGATTTATTAGTGAGATACAAATGCTGCTAGAGGAATTAAAAACTAAATTAGCCCCTGCAGTTTTCTCTAGTCTCATGAATTTCAAACCCTCCATGTCCACTCTCAGTTCACAGTTTTCGCATCTGCATTTTTTATTGGAAGGATTTTATTTATTTATTTATTTATTTTTTTTTTTTTTAATTTTTTTTGTTTTGTTTTGTTTTGTTTTGTTCTGCTATCACCCTTTGTCTTTAGCCACAATTCAGCTGGGGATAGATCAGGCAGAAAGATTTCAAAGCATTAGCCAAAAGGAGCCCGTTGTTCAAAAATGGATGAGTGAATAAATACTATGAATTCCCCATTTCTTTCTGCTAGCAAGCCTGACTTTTCATATCAATTATTGAGGATAAATTTTACTGTGTCATTTTGAGCAGCATATGTCATAGAGCTGTAATGATTTGATTGCTCTGCTTTGCACCAATTGAGGGAAGACACGTGGATGCAGAGCCAAATTAGGATACTGTTTACTGCTTCCTAAAACTCTGCTGCTTCATTAGGGCTTGGGGAATAAAGAAAACAATTGGCTTCTGCTTGTTTTAGAGTGAAGGAAAGGACAAAAGTGAGTTCACATGGGGTATTATATATACATGGATCGTAGGTGACCAGTGTGTATTTTTCCTTCCGCATAAACTGTGGCATAGTGAATAGTTCTATTTGTGGAAGAGGATGTCAGACGGGGTGGACTGTAAATCTTTCCCATCCATGTGTCAGGGGGATTTTGTCCAGCATCCTGAAGTGGAATAACAGGACTTTCACAGGTTTGCACTGTGCTGCTGAGGCAGGGGTTTGCAAGGGAAACAAGCCTGTCTTTGAATTCATCTATCTCTCTTCTTTTTTCTGCTGAAAATTACACTTTCAAATACAAGTAAGTCCATCCCCAAGCAATTAGCAGCCAGAGAGGGAGGTGGTAGAGAAGGGAGGACAGGGAGTGACACACCCATCTCCTGCAACCTTTCTGTGCAGTTGGGTAAATAAGCTGCCGAGCAACAACTTCTCACGCTCTTTACTAAGCAGGTGTGTTTCAAGACGTTTGCAAAGATATTAACCCTGCATACAGAGTGTGCCAGTCAGTAATTATGGAAATTAGCTGGCAATTAGATAATGTCACTCACTCTCCGTATACAGCTGATAAGTGGTTGAGAGCCGCTTCAAAGCAAGGGCTAGACCCCCTCAGTGGGCTGCTGAGCAGCTGGCTCTGACCTGGCGTTAACAGACTGCTGTCAAGTTTGGGAAAGCGTGTGGTGGTTAGACAGCACTTGCCTTTGGCACTGTGGTGGGGCTGCCTCCCTTCCCTGGTTGGGGAACTTGTGCAGCTCTGTCAGCCCTGTGAGTGGGACGTTTCAATAGTGCAAGTGGGTGTGTTTCCTACAGTGGGTTTGGTGTGTGTGTGAGATGCTGAGCCGTCTGCTCAGTGTGCAAGTTCCTCATCGCTGCAGCTCTCAGGTGGGCCAGGGAGGTGGTACAAGCTGTTGGAAGTGCAATGGAGATAACTTGCTTGCTGCTGTCCATCATGAAGTCTCTTTTTATGCAAGATGTGTTCATACCATGACAATGAGATTTCTCAGAGAGAAAATATGTAAGACAATAGTCTGCGAATCTGTAGCTTTTGTCCCAAACTGTAATGTATTGCTATGGTAGCAGTGTGCTCTGTGAGGCTGCTAGGGTAGTATTTACGCTAAAAATAAAATGGTAAGAGCAGAAAATTATTCATTCTCAGCATGTCTTGGAGAATCATTGTAGGAATGGGTGAGGCACAGAATTGGTGTGTCAGGATTTTCTCTCTCAAGGTTGGGATTCAGATCCTGCCTCCTGCTATAAAGGGCACTGAGTCTTCTGAGCTCTTCTTGAGGACCCTGCTGCTTTGGTAAGATGTGCTCTCACAGACTTAACAGTGTGAGACATGAAACTGGAGTAATGGGAAGCACCGTGAGTCAGGACTGACGTGTGCTGTCAGAGCTCTGCGGGAGTCACAGATGGCCCTAGCCTGCTAGTGGCTGGGTGTGGGTAGCCTTGCCAAAACCTGAGCTGCAGTGTCTAAAAGGCAATGAAGCACCCAGCAATGACACCTATATTTCATGGTTTTTGCATTGTCTTCCTCTTCTGAAACAGAGCTGGCACTGTCTTCTTTCAAAACTGCTAGAAAGGGATTACCTTGGCTTGTCTCAATCAAAACAGAAAGAATTGCCTTGGCTTCCCTCAGTCAAGACTACTATTCTTGTTTAACCATTTCTGTCTGGTTTCCCTTGTTGACTATGCCTTTTGTCCTGCCCTTACAAACTTGTATCATTACAGAAATTTGCACCACAGAGGTAGCCTACTCCCATTATTGTATCTTTGAAATATCCCAAGGATTGAAGGGACCAACGGAGGCTGGGATTTGTCTGTGTAAAACAGGGTTTCAGCATCCTGGAATTGGGAGATATTGATAGACTTTTCAGACAGGAGTTTGAACTATGTGTGGACATAGGCATCTCAACTGTGGTTATCTATGATGTTCACACCTGCTGCTGTGATTTACAGGATCTTTCACTGCTTATCAAAGTGTTGGTCTTCTAAAACAGGGAGAGAAGAGTATAAGGCTGAGGGCTGCTTTTGATGCAGATGGTACAGTCTGCCTTGTTCAGGAGAATTAAAAGCTGGGGCAAGAGCCTTGCTGCATTGGGGTCTCTTTGGATAGTTGCTGCCATGCTGGGCTTGTCGCCCTTCTCAGCTCAGGCTGAGCACAGAACTGTCTGATGGAATAGTGAATTTTGCCATGGTGGTAGTAAATGGTCCAGGAAGCTGTGAGCTGCTGGAAGCACATCACTGGTTAATTTACACACATTATGATGTTCCCATTTCCATCTCATCAGTAATTCCAGGCTTGGGTCATCACTTTCTCTCTTACCTTTTCTCTCACTCTGTTCTTCTCCATAAATCATGGGCTATTTTAGTGGATACACTAGGGAGCATAGAGAAGAAAGGTAAATGGACAAGAACCACATAATTTTTTTCCCAGTTAATTTTTCAGAATCCCCCCAAAACCCCTATGAACTTAGCCAACATTGTGATTATTGGGAAGACAAATGAATTGAGGAATTGGATTCTGTGTTTAATTCTTTGTTCATTCTACACCTCTCCTAACACGTCCTTTTTCCACCTTTCATTTTCCTCAGCCAAGCTGTTAACAATTAAAAGGAATTATCTTCCCTCTGGTTTTGACTTGATTTTATTTGTGTTTATAGCAGTTTAGCTAACACGCTCCACTCAGGCAGCTGCAGGAAACAGACCTGGTTTCCGCTCAGCACTCAAAGCTCACATTTCTCTCCAACTTGGCGTTTTTTTTTTTTTTAAATTGATCCCTTTTGTTTTCTAAGTGACTTGTTTTTTGGGCTGGCTAAATTTGTCAGACTGACAACCCTGGAGACTTATGGCTTCTGCAGGTCCCTGAGGTAGGTGAGGGTGTGACTGTGTGACCTCTCCCCTCTGTTTCCTAGGGATTCTCCTCCAGCTCAACCTCTGTCCTTACCAAACAGGAACTTTCCAGCACTGCCCACTTCTGCAGTGTCTGTGTGCCTTCTCCTTCTGAGCAAGATGGGTGATGGGATTGAAAGGCATCTGCTGTGAACAACTCTTACAGTCCACAGCACAGAATACTTTTCCCAAGCAGATACTGCCTCACAATATTTGTGTTCCAGTTTGTGGAAGCTGTGTTCATGCTGACTTCTGTGAGGCTGAAGGCCTTGATTCTCATCACCTCCTTTCCTGCTTTGTATCGATGCTAATGTTAGCCATTCCCAGAGCTGTTCCTGTGTCCAACTCCTCTTTGTGAACAAACACCTGTGTTAATAGAAAACTTACTTTCTTCTTGGGTAGGATTTTCAAAGAATGAGCCTAGCTTTGTGCTGCCTTTACTTGTCACTTAAAACATCCTCCTACACCAGGCATACAATCACCCACATGCAAGTATGCAGAAGTGAGTTAAATCCCAGTGTTAACAGAAAAAAAACTCATTGCAGGCAGTTAGAATTCTTTGCTCTTAATTAGGGGTGAATTTGGCCTTTTTGCCAAAAGGCCACTAGACCAGGGTAAGTGGTTAAGTGCTTAGACAGTTCTTAGCATCTAAGCTACGAGTTTGCTATCATCTAAGCTGCAGGTTGCCATATATAATTTGCACAGCACATGTTTTGTTTCTAGGTTGCAGAGGTCCGTGGTGGAGTCTTTGAAATATGCAAGACATGTAAAGTAAAAGCAGCTATTGTGTGACAGGCTGATAGCAGGGTTGTCTTCCCTAATGCTTCCTTGGTATGCTAGGAAGCCTAATGTAAGCAATGGAATAGGAAGTTTGGGTAATGGCATTTCTTGCCCTTACCACCTTTTAAACTCTAAGGAACTCTGGTCTTTGCCCTAAGCATTTTCATGGAGAGGTAATTGTCACTGGGGAAGCTCCAGCACCATTTCTCAGTAAAGTCAATGAGATTGCATCCATGAAAGGAGTAAAATAATTTGGTGTATTTTTACATTGCTCATCATTGTTATGTGTGCAGATGACTTGGTGAGTTCTCTATTTTGGCCTCTTAGTTTTGAGGACATCATGTCCTTGCTGCTTTTGAGACCTGTACAGCCAGTTGCAAGCATGGAGAAGTATCCAGAGTATCAAGAAATGTAATTGAGTTATTGGACAAGATGTTGATAAGCTTCATAGTAAAGATATGGTGAGTAGTAAGATTAACTTTTCCCTTTCTTTTTTTGTCTTGACCCCACAGGTCCTGCAAGCTTCGTGAGTGCCAAGTGAATTATGGGCTGGGTATCCACCAGTGCATCATGAAGATTGACTTTATTTTTGCCCTCTTGAAGCTCACGTGCTTTATGAATTCACTCTCTCTTCTATCTCACTGTCATCTCCGTCAACATTGTCATCACTTCTAGAAAACAAGAATTTTAGGCTTGGGCTTTGGCTCTCCCTTTCCTTCCTCCTGGAACACCAGTGTCACCTTTGTGTTCTACCAAAACAAATCACTGTAGGTTATTTTGCCCTTCAGTGAAGTACACCATCTGGAGAAGTCACTTCATGTACCCTGTACTTCTGAGATAAAAGCCTCTGGTTCCTAAAGGATAATTGAGATCTCTCCTTGGGAGGAGACACTTCCTCTTGGTCACGTGCACTTGCAGTCTCACTTTCTACTTACTCTTCTGCTCTCTGTCACTCTCTCTGCTATTCTTCTCTTCCTTTCGGATTTAACATTTGGTGTTGACTGCTGGGGTTCTCCTCCCAGTCGTGTGGCTGCTTTTGTTCTCCTAGGGAAGAGAAAATTCTTGAAACAATGGGCTTCACTCTGCATTCTGTCTACTTCACCTGGAAGGTGAGTTTGCTGCTGGGCTCCTTGCTGGGTCTCTGTTTTGGTCTGGAGTTCCTGGGCATTCCAAATCAGTGGGCCCGCTACCTCCGCTGGGATGCCAGCACTAGGAGCGAACTCAGCTTCCAGTTCAAGACCAATGTCTCTGCTGGGCTGCTTCTCTATTTTGATGATGGTGGTGTCTGTGACTTCCTCTGTCTGTCCCTGGTTGATGGGCGCATCCAGCTGCAGTTCAGTGTGGACTGTGCAGAGACCACAGTTATCACAGACAAGCAGGTGAACGACAGCAACTGGCACTTCCTGATGGTCAGCCGCAATCACCTGCGGACGGTGCTAGTGCTGGATGGTGAAGCCAAGCCAGGTGAGGTGCGTCCACAGCGCCAGTACATGAACATCGTCAGTGACCTTTTTATTGGTGGAGTCCCACTGGACATTCGTCCTGCTGCCTTGACTCTTGATGGTGTTCTAAGTGAGCCTCCATTTCAAGGATTTATCCTGGATCTGAAATACGGCAAATCTGAACCACAGCTCCTGGGCAGTCAAGGGGTCCGACTGGAAATGGAAGGACTTTGCTCAGAAAACCCCTGTGAAAATGGTGGCACTTGCTTCCTTCTGGATGGTGAGCCACACTGTGACTGCTCAGCCACTGGATATGCTGGCAAGCTGTGTTCTGAAGGTAAGAGAATACTTCCCTGCTTCTCACTGACCTTTACACAATCCAAAGAGTTAATTTGTTGTTTAGCAGAGCTATGACAGAGTTCTTATTCTTGCTGATGGTTGTCAGAGGAATTCAAATTCCACCATTCTTTTTCCAAATGGGAGTAATTAAATGGGAGTAGATAGATGTGAACAACTGCAACGAGTGTCTTGCTGAAAGGATGCTGCACTTGTAGCATGGACAGATTTTCATCATCATCATCATTCACTTCATCAGCAACTTATTAATAAGGGTAGAGAACATAAATTGGTAAATGAAACTCAGAAGTACCCTAGATTAGTGTTGGTAAAAGCAATGGCTGGCTTTTTTCAGTAGTCCCTGAAAATGGGGGGAAGTGTCAGCAAACAGGAGCCATATATATATATTGCTGACATAACTGATTGACAGGACAGTGCATACTTATTTGATGTTAGCTGTTGCTAGCCTGTGGAAGCCCCATGTTTCCTTTCAATTGCTTGCATACTAGTCACTGAATGGCACCTTGATTGTTTTAGCATCCTTGATTAAATTGCTTAAATTGCTTTTTAAATTGATCTTACTTAGTGTTGCAAAGGGAAGAGAGATTTGAATGTTTCTGCATTGTTTGGTGCTCTCTTTTTGAATTTGAGTTTGAAAGTTTTAAGTTATGCAAACCACATGATGAAGTGTATTTCAGATTTTTCCTTTGGTCTTTAGCAATATGATGGTAATTAACTCTGTATGTGCAGGAGACTTAAGTAAGTCAGCTGAAAATCCCTGTGTGAATTTGAGAATCTCATCACAACATTATTTATGAAATTTGGCTTTAAACACCACAGTTTGAGCTTAAACCAAAGATGAAACCTGGATGAGAAGTGTCCAATCTCAAGGAAAAAAACCCTATCTGAAATTTTGTCAATGGAAATATTTGCAGTAATATATTTTCACGACTGTCATTTGTTCACTTCTTTTGGCAGTGAAACTAGAATAACCAGAATTTAGTCTGTACAATGTGAGAAGTGGTGAAAACAGTCTTTATGCTCTCGATACCTAAGTAAAAAGCCCTACAGCTCTACGTTTGCAGTCTGCATTTAGATGGAGAAGCAAAATGTTTTTATAGGAAGGGAAAATTTGGAAAATAAACATAGCATCCATATGTCGTTCATTTTAAGGTGATTTTAATAATAACAGAAAATTTGGCTTTATACCCAAATAATACAGTAACAGTACATGAGCATTAGACAAGAGGTGTGAGCCTGTGAAGTCTTGAACACCAGAATTCTTCCTGGCTATTTGCTCTGACCTGATTAGTCCAAACCATTAATGAGCCAGAACTATTTTCTGTGCTTGAGCCATGAGTTATGTGGGGCTGGACAGACTTCTGGTTGTGACCAGGCAGTTCAGGAGCTGGGCCACTAGCCTGATCCTCACATGCTTATGGAACAAACACACCTCAGGTCTAAATGCCAGGTATGGTGATAGAATATTGCAGGAGCCACACAGGCATATGGGCCCTGAAACATAAAGATACAAGGCTCTGTCTGCTGCTGGGCTAATGGATCCAAGCTCCTTGGGAAGCTGCTCAAGACATCAACAGCATATGGTTTTCAGTGAACCTCTTGAGAAAGTATTGTAAGTGAGCAGAAATTCATGTACCTCTGGGCAATTGTGAGAACTCTAACCAGAGCTCAGGGGGTGGACCTTGCGCATTTCCTGGGTGGGTGGAACAATCTGGGATACATCTTCTAATGAATCCAGGGATATTTTTGTTGTATACACCATGGATAAAGCAGTGCTATTGTTACTTTTTGAAGCCGTGAGTCACCATTGCTGTTTGTTTCCTATAGTGATTCATCAGTTTCCAGCCCAACCTGGTGTTAAGGGTGAACAAAGAAGTTCGTCACATTGTGCCTTCTTAAGCAAACACTTTTAACTCACTGTTAGCTGGGGTCTTTTCATTCTCAGAGAAGATGCTGTGTGGAGAACTTCTCCAATGGATCAAATGTAGAGATTTCCACAGTCATTACCTTGTTTAATTCTTCTTGTTTTCTCATGTGTTACTAAATGGTGTATATTTGGTTTATGCTAGAATTTTATAATCAGCCTTGTTTTCTGCCTCCTTTATGCTGTAACAGTGATGATTTCTGTGTGTTAAATGCTGTCATTGAAAAAATGTTACAGTGTCTGTGCAGGTGAATGGGAAAACCAAAAGAAAAGGCTGTTTAGTAAGTGGAAACAAGCAGACAAAGAAAAGTGGCAAGAAAAAAAGCAGAAACCAAATTAAGTATAGCTACCTTTTTGTCTGACTTTGAAAAGCTTAATATGTTGTCTTTCAATTCTGCATCTGTGGGAGAGCCTCCACTGATAAACAGTAGGATGTGGCAGGAATGGCAGAGCTGGTTACAGGCTCTTCCTGCCTGTGGCTTGATTGGCCATTAAACAACTTGTATTTTCTTTGTTTGCTTTTTGTTTCCCCAGAGATTGAGATGGTTGTTGTCAGAACTGTTCCCTTTTGTTTTGTATCTTTATCATGCCTCTGGATATATGCAGAAGTAACATGGTTATTTTATTCCAAGTCTCACTTTAGAAAAAGATTGGCCTCTCGACTGGATATGAACAACTCCCTTTTTGGGAGGGGAACCTTCACTCCATTATAGTATTTAGTAGTCTGTAGTCTCTATGCACATTTTCATTTCATCACCAGAGTTGGCTCTTTTACTGGGAACTGATGGGATCCAATCAATAATAAGTTCTGTTTGAACAGCTAAATGAATATGTACCTTTTAAATAATGAGTTCTCTTGACAGTGTCCAGGCCATTACTTGGCTATTGACTGATACCTATGTCTGCAGATGGTAAAACCATAGCAAACTAATTTATTTTGTGGCCAGAGATAGAAGAAGTAAATAGAGAGTGGAACCTGCTGATTCTGTACTGTGATGGAATAAAGCTCCATTTACAGTATTATAGGCTACTGTAACTCTAAGTTACGATGAATGTCAACAGAAAACAACCATTCCATGCTGAGAAGAAACTGTGAATCCTGTCCAGGATGGGCCCCCAATGTGCAAAAAAAGTACTTTGGCACTTCATGTGCACCCAGAGTTAGGATTGTGTACATCATGGCAGTCACATGCCCGGATGGTAGCTGAGCAGGTACAGATTCTGTGTCTGAGTTTATACAGTGGGAGTGGAAATATGTGCACTTGGGAAAGTTTGGCTGTTTTGAATAAAATGTGAGACTACTTTTATTGCAGTTGGAGTAAACTGGTTCACTGAATCTGACAGCTCTGTAGGGTACAAAGGATGGCTGATTTGAGTAGCTATTAGTTTGTATGTTGCTGGACAATGGTGGCATTAGACATGAAAGCTGAACTCAGAGCCATCTTCCCCTCTAATAAACCTCATCAGCCTCTTTGGAATCAGGCTGCTGCCAAGAGAATGAGGTTCCTGTAGAATTTGATCATCACAGATACATTCATATTTCTGAGAAAAAAACCCAAGAAAACCTTCCCCATGCAAATTTTGCAAGCTGAGCTGCTGTAGAAGCCAGATGAGGTTGTTCATATCTGCTCATTGAGGACCATGCTATCAGTCTGCAAGAAATTTTCTCTTTCATGGGCACTGCTGTGTAAAGAGTGAGCTCACAAATGTGAACAGTGTGAATGCAACACTGTTTGTGCAAGCGTATTTTGGCCTAAACTCTCACTCTTCTTCCAAGACTCCTTCTGGACTTTCTGAGGAGAGGTGAACAGAAGATGTGCTTAGAAGTGCATTAACTCTGCTTGTAGTTGCAGAACCAAGACGTTGATCACCAACTTCACAAAGCACCATGCTGAAGCCTTTGTGTTGCCTGCAGGGGCTGTTTCTAAACGAAGGCTGAATACGGGCTTGATTGCACCTCTTCCCTTGATTACAGAGCAAGATTTCCTGGGGATGCTGCCTGCTGAATGACAGAGGAGCCCACTGCTCTGTAATTATCACACTTCTAACTGCGTCGGGAACAGATTTTTCTGTAGCCCCTCAGCTTCGTTTAAAGTGACAAGTTACTGTGGGATTTATCCTCGTCCAGTCCCTTTGGAGCAGCCCAGCCTTGGCTGTGTCTGAAGGCACTGCCCAGCCTCACCTGCAGTCACTGTATCTCCCTGCCAGCCACCTCAGTCTTTGTAACACTAAGGGATAGTTTGGCACTTTGCCATGAGCCTGATGCTTGCACTTAATTTGCATATACATTTACATACATTTTGTAATCAGAAACAAATGAACATGACCATAATATTTGCTTCTACTTGCATATTCCTTGATAGATGAATATAAATTGGTTGTTGAATTCACCAGCGATAAACAGTTGCAGACCCTCCATTTGGTCTTGTGTTCTGCTTTTCTAGAGGACAGCAGGCAGTTCTGGCACACGCCTTGGACGGGCCCAGATTTTCACTCACCAGTGCAAAACTCTAGAATTGATCATCTCCAAGGACTGTGGAGTAAATATTGCAAGGGGCAAATCTGCTGTTTTATGTCACTCCTTACATCACAGCATGGGCCATTGGGCAGAAAGCTGGGAAGAACTCTGCCCATGACTTCATTTTGCAGCAATTCAATTTTCCCCATCTCTTTTGCTTGCTCATTCTTCCTGGTTTAAGTTCCTTTGGTCGTATTTAAAATTACAATCTTTTTTCCAGTCTGGTTGCAATTTTTTTGAGCATTGCCAGATGAGCACCAGAGAAAGATGATGTGTTCACGGATTAATGTTTATAAAGTGCTTTGAAATTTCAAGGTGGAGTTTAAGCACCATTTGTTATTCTTAATGATAAATATTAAAACTGAGCAGGAGCCACAGGATTTGAATTTAGATCCTACATACCCTTTCACAGAAGATGCCAAGGACCCCCATCACTAAGTGTGGACTAAGCAACTCCAGAGTTGGCTGCATTTGTTTTGCAGACTCCCCTGCTTTAAAAGCAGGGGAACTGCAGGGAGATTGCAAGACCTTGTATGGTGAGTGTCATTGATTCAAATAGTCTGGCTGCAATACATGCTGAGAGCTATATTCTTGTAGTTTCCCTCTCTCCTATTATAGATGACCATGGGGCTACAATCCTTTTCTTCTGGATTGCAGGTCAGCTGCAGACCTTAGGCAAAAGAGATGTTAAACCCCTCAGTTAAGCCAAGCTTGGACATCTCCTCTGATAGCAGGTGGTGGTTGGGTACAAAGGATATTGCTAGTTGGTGTAAGGTGGAACAACTGGTGAAGAGTGACAATAATTTGTGGGCCAGGAGAAGATGGAACTCAGGGGAAAAAAGCCTCAGGATGAAAATGTTCTTTCATAAAATGTTATAGAAGAGGAAACCATAGCTCATCAAGACTGTTTACAGTAGCTGATCCATATTGGTTTTCCATGCCTGATAGAATAAAAGAAGATTTCTTGGCTCTTGCAAAGAGAATAGGATGACCAAGCTTCTGAAGGACTAAATCTAGATGGAGTTTGGATACCAGCATTCTCTGTGAGCCCACAGACCACCCTGCTGGCTCCTGCTCTGTCCCAAAGTGTGTACAGCCTGGATCAAAACTGGAATTTTTGGGAATTACAAAATAAAGACTGAAATTAAAGTAACTAGTAATAATTACGTGAAAGTGTACACAGTCAGAAATTTCTCTTTCCAACTTATGGATTCCCAACTTGATTTCTGAAGAAGGGTTTATTGTCCTTTGGTTTTGCCATAAAAAAATAAAAGGGGGGGCATAAGAGTTGATTTATTATCACTGTACAGGCTTCTGCTGAGCTAGGCAGCTTGTCATGGAGGTCAATCAGCAGTAAATATAGCCTCAAGCAAGACAGCACATGCTGTAGCTGTTGCTTTCATCCTTATTCTGGTACGGAGATGTGCAGGGCATTTTCCACAAGGTAATTTTTGTTATGTTTTGGTGAAAAATGGAGGGCAGTAATCCTCCGAGATACCTTAAGGATGCTGGAGATGGCGCCACAAAGCTCCAGGGAGACAATCAGAGGAGGAGGAGATCTGTCCAGTGAAGTCTGTCACTACTCCAAGAAGATGAGCCTCTGCACATCAGCATCAGCACTGAGTGCTCCCTGGTGCAGGAGAAGGTGGTAATCCATGTGATGAAATGGTAGAACGGCCACCTGTCCTTGGCTGACTTCTAATTTCACTTTACCTCTCTGTTTCTTTGCTGACCAACTTTGAACTTGATGGACAGAAAAGTTTTTTCTCTTGCAAGGCAACTGCCATGTTATTGCTGTCTGGAGACAGCAATGTGACTTCTGGTGTATGTGTGTGTCTCTCCCACAATCCTTCATTGCAGACAGGTTCACTGCCATTGTAAACCCACCCTGCAGAGCAAAGCAGTTGCCCTTCTTCCATCTGTAAACAGGTCCAGGGGCTGACAACTGAGTGCAAAACAGCCCAAGGGCTGAGAGAAGTAGATGTGGGGGGGTAGGAAGGACTGTGGATGTCACACTCTACTTGAAGCAAGAACTCATTTGTATTTGAATGTGTTTGCTCTGAAATGGGGCTGAGTCCTGAGTACATTGGATTCACATTCTGTGCTACCTTTGCCAGTTATGCTGTGTCAGCTCTCCAGGCCCTGCCTGCATGTACACTTGTTCAGCTCATTATTCTGAAAAGAGACCAAAGTTTAACATATAAAGGAAGTGGAGCAGGGCAGCAGAACTTGAATGGCCTGGTCATAAGAGTGTTAGCACCTAAGAGGCTGATTTCCATTTCTGCCACAGTCTTTCTGTGTGTCCCTGGAGTGATTTGCTGGCAGACTAAAGGACTCAAGACTGAATCGATTGACTTTTCTTTGCAGAGGATATGTACTTGGTTACCCCCTGTGTCTCAGTTTCTATATCTGAAATATGTAGTCAGTGGAGCTTCCTGTACTCCAGGTATTAAGGATCCCATATGCTTCTGTGTGACAGTGATAGAGACATATAAATATCTTAGCATGACAAGTAAATGATGATAATGCATGAACACCCAGTAGAATTACCTGGTTTGATTGTCAGTTTTTTAGCTAGGACATGCAGTTAGAAATTAAGGTGGTTTTCCTTGTAAAGTGGCCATCTTTCGGGAGTGCTCTTCATCTTTCTTTTCAACAGAAATCTCCCAGTTTCCTGCTACTCTATGCAGTGTCACACTGTGAGTAGGCAGACCCTTCCCAGGCCAGGCTGCAGTTGTACTGAGGAAGACAGAGCCTGAGCAGCAGTGCAGCCTCTTCCCTGTTGGTGACATGGAACAGATGCTTCACTGCAGGGTGCTGATACAAGCAATAGGAGAAAGAGAACTTTTGATGGATTTATTTTATTTTTTTTTTGTAACTGACCCATGTGCTCCACTGACCTCCCACAAATGTCCTCTGCTGTGAACCTCAGATGCTGATCAGATGCTTTTCCTTGTAAAGTGGCCCACCTCTGCCTACCTGTCTGCATTGTCTGGAATTCAAACCACCTGCTGTGGCTGCTGGTTTCAGCCTGCCCCTTTCACCCTCTATACTCAAGACTCACCTGACCTTGTGCTGTCAGGGCAATCAGAGCATAAAATGCCACCCAAGCAGAATGGCACAGTTTGCACTTTCTCTATTCCTCTATGCATTAAAAGCAGGACAGCAAAGAAAGCCCATTGGATTGTTTCTGAGTGTTTAATTAGCGCAAAGTTGGCCAGTGTTTTGTGGCTCTAAGGCACTGAAAGGGTGTGTAAAAATCTTGCTTTTCCTGTTAACTCTCATCAAAGCTGTAACAGCTTATTAGATAAAGCAGGTGTATTTGTCTGCAGTTTGTAATGTAGGGCAAGGAGGAAAGGTATACTTGACTCTCAGGATTTTGCTTTGAGGTGTGATCTTCCTCCTCTTACTCATGGAATTTGACCAGTTAAGTAATTTGAGTGAATATAATGGACTGGGTTTGGCTCTGAGTATTTGGCATGAGACCTTTATCACAAAAGAAAGAAGGAATTCCTTGGTAGATGTAGGAATTTGAGCTGTAGGTTAAACCAGGCTTCAATCACTAGTAGTGCTGGCAGGCTCCATAGTTTGCTTGGCTGCTGCATTTATTCAGAAGCCTTTCTTGGCCTCTGTAGTCTCTTGGGTGGATTTTCATTTCTTTGTGGTTTGTTGCCTTAGTATTTGAGAAAAATTACACTGTCTGAGTATTCCAAACCTCTGGTGTGCCTCCACAGGCATGTGTTTGATTTTCTGGTTATTCTTGCTACGTCCATCTTGCAAGTCTGGCTTTCAGGGTTGGAGAGCCTCTCAGTACCTTCCTCCTCAAGGTAATATAGAAGAAATCCTTGGAACTAAAGGCACGTTTCTCCACTGAGGCTGGTCAGCAACAAGAGTTGAGGAATGGCTAGCCATGAAGAGAGTGGCTAGTGTTGTGATCTGCAAATTTCATAGTTCAGTTGTTTGCAGCTGAATTCCTTAAGTTTTTTTCTGTATGTGGTTGAAATTGCTTATGCTTATATTCCCCAAAGACGTTTTTAATGGGGAAGAAGTGTGTGGAATCCTTCCTTAATAAATTGCTGATTAAAAAAAGAAAGGAAAAAAGAAAAAGGTGAAGTTTGTAAAGAGGAAATGAGATTAAATTTCTTGTCTAAGACTACCTAAAAGAAAAAGCTGCTAAAGTAACCAGAATTTCTGTATTTTCACTTCTGTCATTTGCCTTTTTCTCTGTGGCTTCTCTGAGACCTGCTCTGGGACTTGGTGTGGTAGGAGGCAGGGGGTTGTGCAAAGGAACTGCCTGCATGGTGCCTGCCAGGCCTCTGGTGTAATGGGAGATCTGTGTAGGTCCTTGTAATTCACATAGCTCTACTTTAAGGAAGATAACAGGAGATCAGTGAACATTAAAAATTATGGATGGATATACTGGATATACTGTCATTGTGAAGCAGTAGCATTGTTAGATCTCTTAGGATAACCAGAACTAGAGGTAGGTTTATATTAGTGTCAAAGATGGGGCAAAACTCATATAGGCATATCTAGCTGAAAATTTGGCAGATTAGGCACTGATAGCTGTGTGATCCCAGAGCTTGGAATGTGATGATATTATTATGACTGTAAGTTTATTATTGCATAGAAGACCTTTTCAGTAATCATCAGATGCTGCAGAAAATGGCAAAATCCTCATTCTTCGGAGTTCCTCTAGTGGGCACTGTGTTGTTGGAGATCTGACTTTTTTTTTTCTTCACTGAGAAAAAAAGGTAGGGCTCCAGTGATCAATTTGTAATGTAGCTTGCTGGCTCCTCCTAAATTTTCTTTTCCTTCATTACTTAAGCTGAAGTGCTCAGTTGTTCTCAACTGCAGCAATGAACACATCTGCAACAAATTCCAAAGCCTGCTGGTTTTGAACAGACATGAGGCCTATATACCTGTACACATTATCTCTACTTTGCATCTGACACAGAAATATATCTTTAAGGCCATCTGGTGTTTGCCCGCCCTATCGTGTGGCATGTTTGAATGAAAGACGTGTAAAGTTACATTTTGAGCAGTTAAGTCACATCAGAATCAGACAGACTGGAAATGTTTTCCTTGTGAAAAATGGTGGTTTAATTCAGATAAAAATATTTAGGAAAAAAGCCCCAACTGATTTGGATGAAAATCTGCAGAAAAAAGCAATGTATTTTTAATTTGTAGAATTTCTGAATCCTTATTTAAAAAAAAAAAGTATTCTATATCTATTACATATAACAGTGTAGCTTATTTTATAATTTACCAACATGATTAGCCCAAGTATGGATCTATTACGGATGACCTGCAATATATAACAAAAATGTTGAAGTGTTTTAAGGAAGGGACATGTATTCTCACAGTGACCAAATGGAACTAATGAAAACCCATGAATTCAACTCCACCATGCTCCTGTGGGAGCTGTTAGGTTTAGAAGAGCAGGCAGAAGGAGACCTAAGCATAGGTTAAACTTAACCAGAGAGAAGAACAGATTTCTAGCTTGAAGACAGCAAGTGGAGCCTGGAGCACAAATACAGCAATGACCAGATTGGTGCCCTTTGAAGCCTCCCAGGAGAGAAGAGTGGTGTGAAGCACTGTTATCCTTTCAGTTCCCTGGAAGTGACAGCTCCATAGGTACTGCTGTCTGTCAAGAGCTCCACTAAAAGAAAGGCTTGAGGAATAATTATAAGAGGATAGGACTCAAGTGGGCTCTTTCCCATTTGACTTCTAATATGTATCAATGAACAGTGCAGTCTCTCAACAGTGACAGTGATGGCAGCAAGGCTGAGTATATTAACGAAGAACTACAGCTGCTCATTTGAGAGGCTGAGATTGTCAGCAGTTTGGTTTTTAGCTTTTTAGCATGTTGGATTGAACCTAAGTAGTTTATAACTTAGTTGGACCTAAGAACTGGGCAGCAGGCATTCCCAAAAAAGAGCAAAACAAATACCTCTCTGTGCAAGAAATGCTCTTTGAAATGCAGCCAGCCTGAGCTGAAATTTGGGCTGGATAAGCAAGGCTCTGCCTATGAAAATCACTTGGGATCTGCACCAGTATGGCATGACAGTCATTCTTGAGCTCTGGGATGTTTTCCCTGTCATTGCTGCTGCCAGCGTGGTGACTCCCAGTTTGCCCGAGGCAAAAGATAGCTAAACCGAAATACTAGGTAACAGATCCTCTATCCCGGGAGAACAATTGGCTGTGATTTCAGAACTCATTTGTCAGTGGTGTTTAATTATAGCCTTGCTACCACTTACAGTGGAGGTCACTGCTATATTGTAGGTCTATTTAATGCTCCCTCTGGTCTTAAAAATCTATGAATCTATATCATGCTATTTTGGGGCATTTGTAACAGTCTCCACTAGTTTTCTTCCAGAGCTGAAATTGCTTAAGTTTCCTCCTGCTTAATTGACAAAATGTTGTTGTTGGAAAGCTGACTAAAACAATTTAAGCCCCTTTTCAGGTCTGGAAGTGAAACAAAATGTAGGTTACATCTGGTTTAGTTTCTATCCTTACAGTTGCCCAGCTGTTTTCTCCTTGTGCAAAGCTCTGCTGCAACATGGACATGTGAATTATTTTAACTTGCAGATACTGTGTCATCAATGAGCTGTTCTGTAGTAAAAATATCTAATGTAAGGATCATTGTATAAAATGTTTTCTTGCACATCTGGTCCCATAAATAGTACTCAAATTAAAATTAACTTCATACACCAAGTACTCTTTATTCAAGCAAAGCTTTCATTCATTTGATGATGAAAGATGTCCTTAACTAAGAACTAAACAGAAATCTACTTATATTTGTTGATCTTGTCAGTTTAAAAAGTTACTTTTAAGTCCCATTTTGAAAAGTGATTCAGGCAGCTTGAAGCCTTCCTTGATCTGGAATTCAAAATAGTAGTTTTGATCATTTTACTTTCGTATTGTATTTCTTTGTCCTTTTTCACCTCTAAAGGTTTGGTCCAAAGAGCACATTGTTCTATGAGATTCTTTCCTTGCCTCTGTTTGCCTTTAATAATTTTAATGATCTGATTGATGATCTGATACTGAACTGAAACCATGACCAATCAAGTGTTCTTCTTTTCAAACTGAGTGAAGAAGGAAAATTAATTGCAAAAATCCTGCTTAAATGTGATGCTAAAGTTGTGAATTTCAGAATTAAATGGTAGTACCTGCTACAATCAAAATGCCACATGGCATCCATTCGAATGTGCTTCAGGCATCCTGCGCATGAATTGTGTGCAAGGCAAGAAAATAAAAGAGCTAAAACGCTGTCAGGTTAATAATAAATTGTGCATACATGTGGCACATTTCATCAGAGTATTCCTAAGCATCTCAAAACTACTGATAAATCAGTCAGCCTTGACATCACTCTACCACACTGTGGACTGCATGCTATCTCCATTTAACTGATGGCAAAACTGAGAGGCAAGCAGAATGAGAATTATTGAAGGGTATCAAGTCAGAAGCTGCCTGAGGTGAAATTGGATCCCGAATGCTAAATCCGAAGTATTAAACAATGTAGTAGTTTATCTAGTTTTATCCAAGTGTGCTAGAAAAGCCACAAAATACTGTGGTTTACGTTGATTGTGAAGCTAAAACCAGAGCATTGGATTTTAGGGATTCTTGTAAAATTTCAGTTGAAATTCAAAGAAATACCTCTTTTTATTCTTTTTGGTGCTTTTGGTTGTCCATAGCCAAGAAGTTCTGCCTTTGGGGCTGTTGTCTCAAAACTTTGTCTGCTGAAACCACCTTGAACCAGCTTGTTCTGTACCTTGTGCCAGTAGGCAGCACTGCTTGGGCTATGCTTTGTGGATTCCCCTGTTTAGTGTTTTTTTAGAGTTAGTAATGAGGAAGAATAAATTAGTAGCAATAAAAGTTTTAGTTGGTTTTTCCCGTCTGTGGTTTATGTGTGCTCCAATACAACTTTTCAAGACAAAATCCAGTTCCTCTAGATGTTTCCAGAAAAGAAAAGATTATGATTTCACTTAAAATACCAAAAAGGAAGACTAATTTCACATATTTGAATACTTTACTGAACATACTCTTAGATGGAAGGCATATGAGAAGGTGTATTGTGGTTTTACATTTCTCCTCCCTTCTGAATTTCTTCAAACCTGCAAAGGTTAGGCTCTCATGTAACCTTCTGTTTCCTTCTGTCCAGCCTTCCTTGTTTCTAGAAACAGTTTTACTGGAAACTTTGTTCCAGAGTGGAGTGGCTCCAATGAACCACTGAAGGCAGGACTCTGTTGTGCTGAACTTCCAGCTGAGTAGAACTGATTGTATAGAAGGTTGTTCATATGTGATGAAGAAAGAGGAGCTTTCAGTTTGACGTTTTTATTTTGTTCGTTACTTTCATAGAATCATTTAGGTTGGAAAAGACATCTATGTTCATCAAGTCCAACCATTAACTTAGCACTAAGTGCTACATCTGCACATTTTTTTAAATACCTCCAAGTGGTGGTGACTCAACCACTTTCCTGGGCAGTCTCTTCCAGTACTTGGCAGCCCTTTCTGTAAAGAAATTTTTCATGATATCCAACCTGAACATCCCCTGGCACAGCTTGAGACTCTGTCCTCTCATCCTATCAATTGTTACTTGAAAGAAGAGGCCAGTCCTTCCCTAGGCCAAATCTACTTTCAGGTAGTAGTACAGAGGGATAAGGTGTCACCTGAGCTTCCTCTTCTACAGGCTCTTTCTCTCCCCCAGCTTCCTAAGCTGCTTCTCATAAGACTTACTCTCCAGACCCTTCACCAGCTCTGTTCTCTGGACAGGCTCTAGCACCTCAATGTCTTTCTTGTAGCGAGTGGCCCAGACCTGAACACAGGACTCGAATTATGGCCTCAACAGTGTCAAGTGCAGGGGGACAATCACTGCCCTGGTCCTGCTGGCCACACCATTGCTGATACAGGCCAGGATGCCACTGGCCTTATTTGCCGCCTGGGCACAGCTAGCTCGTGTTCAGCTGCTATTGACCAGCAACCCCAGGTCCTTTTCCTCTGGACCAATTTCCAATCAGTCTTCCCCCAGCCTACGGTGATGTATGGGCATGTTGTGATCCAGATGCAGGACCTGGCACTTGGCCTTGTTGAACCTCATACCACTGACCTCAGCCCATCAATCTACCCTGTCAATATTCCCCTGCAGATCCTTCCTGCCTTCCAGCAGATCAACGCTCCCACCAAACTTGGTGTCTTCTGCAAAGTAAAGCTGCACTTGATCCCCTCACCCAGATCATTGATAAAAATACTTAGCAGAAGTGGTCCCAATACAGAGCTTGGTGAACCCCACTGGTGACTGGCCACTAGCTGGATGTAACTTCATTCACCCCTCCTCTTGGGGCTTGGCCATCCAGTTTTTACCCAGAAAAGGGTACCTGTCCAAGACATGAGCAGAGAGAAAGTCCCATGGAAAAATTGATTCCTGAAAAGACCTTTTTTTTAATTAGCTTTGCTTTCTTTGAGCAGCTTAAAAAAAATTTTAAGAGTTCTTTCTTCTCTATTTGTTGCCCAAAAATCTCTTCTTTAGACACTAAAAATTATTCCAGTATGCCCCACTTCTAATGTTACCCTTGAAAACAAAGTTGCTTGGCTAAGAACAGTTACCCAAGTGAGCAGCAAGTTCAGCGTGGAATGAAGATAGTGGCAGATGGGGCATGATGACATTGTGCTTATGCTGGAAACAATAACATAATGAGAAAACATGAGCAGATACTCTTTAGCCCAAAAGTGCTTTCTTATTTTCTCTGTAGTTGAGATAAACTGCATTTAACCATGCTGTCCTCCAGCAGATACTCTATTTTACTGCATAGCATACAGGAGTATGAGTAGGACTTTTAAGCTCGGGATAACTAACAGTTCTGACTAGCATTTATTATGGAAGCTGTTTAAATTATTTGAAGCTATAAGCACCATGTATGAATTATTTTAGTGCAGTACACAACAATTTAGTTGTTGGTGCTGTGAAGAACCACATCAGTGGAATTCCATTGTGTCTGTAATAAAACTCATCATCAGAACTAGGCCAGAAGGAAACAGATCTAAACTAACAGGCAATCCCAAGATCAGGAGTGACATTTGTTGGTAGTGCTGTCAAACTGGATCCCAGGATACTCACACAAAAGCGAGTGGCCAGTCCAGACTCAGGTGTATTTGTAGAGCTATTATCTCCATGATGGAGATACTTGGAGAGTGATGTGCAGAGGTGTGACTATCTGGATCTTTTCCTTAAATCTTTCTGGCAGTTTTTTCTAAGCCAAATCACACATAAACATCAACACTCCAGCTGTTCCTTTCTCAGAACAGAAGTATGAGCTGATTTGTGTATGAGCAGCTTATGGTTCTGTTGCTTTTCACAGCTTTTCCTCCAGCCCAGTTGTCCCATCCGTGCTTGTCCCTGGCTCTGTTTGCCTTATCACTCTAGTGGGAGAAGGAAGGAAGGAGTAAGTGCTCTGACTTTGGCATTGATCGTTGCTCTTCTTGCCCCCAAACCTAAAGTGGTAGATGGAGGAGGCTGATTTCAGGGAGGAGAGGTGCAGTGAGAGAGATGACAGCTGATGTGAGGAGAAAGCAGAACTGTCAAGATGATCATGGCTAGCAGGAGAAGAGCCTCCTGGTTGTGACTGGCCAGGCTGGCTTTTGCATACTGGCACTGGGAGGCAAAGCTGTTTTAGGCAAAGCTACGGGAGGCTGGGGGTTGGGCTTTGCAACTGGAGAGAAAGAAAGCGAGTCAGCAAGGGAAAACCCAGTCCTGCTGCGTGGTTGTAGCAGGAAAGCTGTCCAAGCATGGAAAACTGATCAGCTTTCAAGACACTCAGAATGGAAAGCTGTACTTCCAGGTTTGTGTTCTAGTATTTGTCTTCAGCTAGACATGTCCCCATCTTTGAGGATCTCTTCCATGAACATAATTTAAATCTCCCTCATTTTGGTCTCTGATTCCCTTGCTGGAATTTGCCACCTTATACTCTTCACACCTCTTCACACCTCTTCACACCTTCCTAGGCCTTGTCAAATGTGTTCCAAGAATCTTGCCACATGAAAGAAGAATGCAGTGATGCATGAATCTTCTTTTTCCTACAGCAGTCTTTTTTTTTCCCATTCCTCTTCTCTTGGCTTTGAGGTGTGAAGTGTTCTAGGTCTTCAGATGTCAGTATGGATCCTATTTGGCCTACACATTCCTCATAGATGAAATTAGAAGACATGTAGGAATTTTGGGTCTCCCTTTCCTTTAATAGGATGATGTAAAGGTGATGTGACTGTCTTTCATTTATTCTAGGCCTTAGGACAGAGAAGTAGATAATGGAACATTGCTAATGCACTCAAACTAAACTAATTTCTGAGAAAATACTCATCTGTCTTATCTCCTAAACCATCTATCTGAATTGACTCCTCCTGACCCCTCTGGATTCAGAGCCCTGCCAGTTTTAAGAGTTGTGTATTTTCCAGGGTTAATCCTTATAGGGGATGAACACAACAAGCTTCTCTTCTCTGTGTGGGAATTTCAGAAAAGAGCAGATGCCTGACTTGTCGTTCTCTACAATACTCTGTAAATTGCAAGATATGAGGTAAAAGCTCCATCTGCTGGAGCAGTTTTTGAAGGTCCAGTTGGAGACAAGCTCTGGCCTCCTACTCCTAAATGAGGTAGCTTCATTCAGTGCCTACTGTAGCAGACAGGACAGCAAAGACTGATGTGGAAACTATAGCAGGCAGAAAACAGCCAGGGTTGATGTCACTCATGGGCTGACACAGCAGCAGCAAGGCTGTCCTGATCATCATTGGTAGTGGAGCCAAGTTCTGTATTTTCTAAGATGATTGCAAAGGTCCTACCTCAGACCTTGAGAGAAATGGCCTGAAGCTGGCCAGTATCCAGCAAACCAATGATACTCTATATGCTGTGAGACTGTGCACTGCTGAGTGGTCTAGAGTCAGTAAGAAGGTGGTGTTCATTGCATTTGAGACAATGGAAAATGTCGTTCCCTACTGGTATGGAGAAAGACTGTGAAGAGTAAAATCTAGTGAGAAAGTAGTACTAATGCTCACTTGAGACTTCATAGCTGTAATTCAGAACAGGGCTGAATGTTCTGAAATACCAGAAGGCCCAACTTGGCCTTTCTAGGGTTTTGCATTTTATCATTGAATTGCAGCGAGTGAAGTTCTCAGGTCAATAGATTTATCTTTCTTCCCAACCTGAAATTCAGTAAGATATTGGAGGATAAGGGTTGTCTTCTTCCCTGATAATACAGCCCACACACATTATTCACCTGCAAATTTGCAGTGGTGATTAGGAGTACTTCCAGAGTTTAGTGAATAAATTTTTGGAAAGAGACTCATTCTCTTTTGTAAATTCAATATGGCTGCAGCTACTTGACCAATTTAATCTTTTATATATTTTTCCCTATTCTTTTTCAGGGTGTCACTCCTAAGAAAGCTTGCCCCGATAGAAGTGGGTGTTGCTTTCTTTGTGAGTCGTTCAAGAGACTAGGTAGGATTGGTGGCTTTTGCACATGTTCATGCCAAATAATAAGGGAGCTTGTTTCCCTCTTCTGGGTCTGAATGAACCCAGCAGATGCATATGTACTGTCTTCTTTCTGAGGTACAGACTAGTGAAGTGGATCTTTATTCTCTGACCTCACCGAGCTTTTTTCCTTACTCTTTGTGTTATTGTAAAGGGTTCATCAAGCATTCAACATTTGGAGTAGAAGAGTGTTCCACTTCCCTGGTAGATAGAAGCTACAACAGTTTATCTTTCACTCATAATAACTAATTAAGTTCATGGACATTGTGGCTGACAGGCAATATCCTCCTCTTGGATAGCTTCATTTTCTCTAGGGTTTAAATTGCATCATGCTGGTGAGAAGGAATTGCTGCTTCTCAAATGATGGTGTGCAGAACTGATGCTATTTGTTAGAGTTCATCTCTGGCCTTCTAGAACATGACCAGGGTCAATATATTCTTCTAGGCACCGTATACCAATGGGATCACATGTTTTTAACTCAAAGTCTTATGGCTAATCCTGGAGGAAAAGAATATTCCTTATTGTCCTCACTGCAGTGACAATGGTCATGACTACCGCAGGGCAATACTAGGCACAGATAGCATGAGCTATCTGCAGAGGTGAGTGGTGTGCTCTAGGAAGGAGATGAAGCTACAGTAATATCCTGGATTAGAAAGCAGTCAGGGCTGGTCTACACAGTGTTTCTGCTTCTTTTATAGGGTTCTGTTGTGGCATGCTGATAAGCAAGATGTCCACAAAATGCTACATGATATAAACAGCCAGGAAGATGCACTAAATTGTTCTCTCACTGGGAAATCATCAGGATCTGGATCAAATATTAATCCTGTTGCTCTCTACCTCCAAGCTGGCAAGCTTCCTCACCAGACTTTTGATACCCAGCAGCTGGTGGCTGCTGAAAAAAGTCCTTATAAATTTCCTTCTGTACATTTTGGTAACACAAATATTCCATGACCTATTTGTTCAAGAGAAGATACCAGGTGCTTTATCTACTTCTCCATGTACTGCCTGTGCTAGGTTTCTATTAGGTGCCCTAATTTTGCAACTGTGTAGTTTTCTATTACTTCCCAATGTATGCCGCCTAATATCCAGGGTTAGGTGGTACAAGGCAATGATTTATCTGCTCATCTTTTACCAAATGATGGTGTTTGGATTGTAATACTGGTCTAGATGTCTAAATACCGCCCCCCCCCCCCC
>VWZS01005589.1:479968-868118 GCA_013397075.1 Rhabdornis inornatus
TCTTCCATTTTATATGAATGTGTACCAGGTTTTATCAGCTCTCCTTAAATGTATGTTCTGCTTTGCATATCCAGGTTCACTTCACCAGCTGTTGCAAAGTCTTCCATGTTTGAATACAGTAAAAACCTGACTAGTTAAAGTTCTGAGCAGTTTGGTCTACTTTCACCTTGGGGAGTTGGGCAGTCAGAATAGATGGTCATGAGTGTCCCTTCAAACTTCAACTAATTTTTAAATTTTGTGACCTGAAAAGCCTATGTTAGTACCTGTTTCTGAACCATGTTGTGAGGTGACAGTACCGAATAATCAGATTTTTAAATCTTGTTAAACAATATTTCTTTGAAAACGCAGCTAGATCAGATGCCATTTTAGGAATAATGTCCTCCAATCACTCCTTGATGTAGCTAAAATACTTTCTTCTACCATCCCGGAAGGCTACTGCTTTCCAGCAATTTCTAGTGGGATCCATACTGACATAATCCTGAAGAAGAGAGAAGAGGTATTACCCTTTTAGTAATTAGAAGGCATAGAAAAGAAGGTACCATCCCTCTTCCAAATCCCTCAGCAACAGTGCTTATGATTATCACTGAAATCCAAAGATGAATTGCATCTCTGTTCCCTAATTGCTATTGTTTTATTTCAAGGCAGTGTCTTTCTAGTGAAGGAAGTTTTTATTAGCTCTTTAAGTGTGGGACTGATTACTCACCTGGCAGTGAATGAGGCTCTGTAAGATGTAATCAGAGTAAGCTGAATGGCTTTCCCTGGCTCACGCTGCAGTTAGAAACCCTGAATTGCTTAGGGAATAAAAAGGGGCTGTGGTTCTCTTTGACCTCATCAGACATGGAAGTACAAAGACTCTGGAACAGCCTGATGTATGCTGCAGATTCTAGCACCTTCCTTTTCCATGCTTTTAGTGCATGGACACGTAGAGCTGGATCCTGGCTGATGAGTAATAACAGTTCCTGGATGAGAGGTACTGGCTTTTACTCATGTAACAAGCACCTGGTGGAAATTTTCTGCAAAGGCATGGCATTTAGAAAAAAGAGACTAAATTGCATTATTTCTGTGCTTGAGACCCAAATGAGATAACAGTGCTAGTGTTTGACACTGTGTTTGGCAGTCTTCTTGGTGGGAAGGGGGGTTGTGCTCTCACAGTTTATAGAGTGCTCAACGGCTTTGTGTACTGTTGGAAGCCGGTTATCGATGGTGGATTTTCTGGATTCAGAAATCAGCCAGGAGATGAATTGAGGGGTCTATTCATCTGTTTCCACTTAGGTTATGGAAAGACTGCTAGCTGGGAATAACTTTGAATCTTTATTGACTTACAGTGGATTTGAACTGGTGGCTTGGAGGCTTCATACTGTTCAGCAGTGTCTTTTGTATAAAAAATATGAGATAATGAGCATGGAAGCTATTTATTATATACACTCTTTTTCACAGATTTAAAAAGAAGAGAGATTTTAAACCATTATTTTTTCAGTACCAAAAAGACCTTTTTCCTAACCCTCTCTGTCTTCTGTATTTCTGGATATGAGCTTATGTGTATTATGTTAACATATTAATTGAAAGAAAAAACAAACAAATTTTTTTCCTGCATTTGAATACTGTTAATTTTAGGGGCCTGGGCCTAGTCCATTCAATGAAGAGAGACATCTGCTGAATTCAGTGGGTATGAGGTCCTGTGATTATGCACTTGGGCTTGCATCTGCATAGATTCTGCTGCAGGTCTACATTTAGACAATCACACAAGAAAATTTAGCATTTTGAAAGATGGAGAATGCAGCTGTTTCCCGTCATTATGTTTCACATTTACTGAAGTCAGCAGTTACTCTTTTCCAAGCAGCGCCTTTCAACAATAAACAAGGCAAATGCTTCCAATACAACCTCCTGCTGACTTCTGTTTAATTTAAATATATATATTGCAGCAGCAAATACAGCAATAACATGGAATATAAAACCCATTAACACATACTCTAAAAATTGTATGTAAGTGTAGAAAGAAGAGAAAAAGAAGGTGCATTTCTTCTGATTACTCATTGCTGTATTTAGGATGATTTTTGTATGTTGGAGGAACATGCAGTATATATTTTTATGTGTAATAAATGGAGTTCTCACTTTTCAGGCACACTGGAATGCCGTCCTAATTGGAATTGGAGTGGGTGAATCAATAATTGATACTTACACTGAATCTGGAGGCATGCTTAGAGCATTATAGATAGCAAGTAAATTTCAAGACAATTGTCTTTATTTTCAGATCAGTAGACAATTCAGGGAGGTGAGTGTTTAAAACAGCAGACTATGAGTGGTTCCTTGGTGAAGAGACCTACTGAAGCACAAATCTTAGCACCTGATGGCACCAGGTGGCTAACCAGAACTGTGCCAGTCTTTTTTGAGGAGTCTCTGCCTTATTGCTGGGGACCAGCTCTGTGAGAGAGAGACACTGTGCAGGGATTTTTCTGGATCTAAATAAAAAGGCTCAGAAACAAATGGTGAAATAAAATAGAAATTGTAATAAGATATAATACAAAGAAGATTATAGATAGTGAGTAAATTTTTTGTCACGTCAGAGTCTGGAGTCCTGCTTTTATGCTCCACCAAATGGACCTTGGCTACCATCCACCTTGAATGGACTTTCCTCCTCCTTCCCCTGGTGTAGTGTCTTTTATTTGGTGTAGCGAATGGAATTGCTTATCTTTTCCTGATGGGTTAGGGTATTATTTCTGTTGTAACATCCCATAGCACAGGTTGGCACAGTGCACTCCAGCAGGCTCTTGCAGTAACTGCTACTGCTGTTGTATGGGCTTCTGAAGCCTCAAGTCCAAGGATCAAGATCAACACAACAGACGTGGTCTGGTCAAGTTCACTAACTCCTTGAATATGATATTTTCTGCAAGGCGTCCAATACAGAACTGAGTTCCAAATGAATGCTATCTAAATCCTATAATAAACCTAGATTTTATTCTGTATTAGCTATAATCAGTATTGACAAAGAAAGTAGGCGTTTTATCCCCCTGCCTTGCTCTGTTTTTCAAGAACAGATGTATGTTCTCAGGAATGTTGGCGAAGTGTGTAACATTACATAATCTGGATTCAGTGGTGAAATGCTAATAATTCTACTTAGAGCTTCCAATAAAGAGGTACCATGATACTGACAGTACAATAACTGGGCTACTGGGTGAAGCCTGCTTGAAGTCCTTTTAAATGCAAACAATGACACCACTTGATTTTTCTGGGAAATCTTGCAGAGGCATATAATATGGCATTTGTGCCTTGGGATGCTGTGATGCAGCACAAAGAGCATTGGCATATGGCACTAGTAAGTGCCAGGTGTAACCAGGTAAATGAATATTCCTTGCCCTCCCAGCCTGCATGAGCTGCTTCTTCAGAGCTCAAGGGGTGTCCTCTGAGACCAGTGATACAGGATGTCCTTCCTTCCTTGTATGACCTGACACCCCAGCCTGCTGTGAGCAGGGAAGGAAGGGCTCAGGCATCCCAGGGCTCAACCAGTGGCACAGAGTCTCTCTTCCTGCCTCATTTAAGATTGAGAAGTGGGGATGGGGAGTCTTCCTCTATGTAGCTTTGCCTTTTGTTCTAAATCTTCTAACACTTTCTAGAGTAGGCTGGACAGGAATAAGCAATGCTGACAGTGAGAATCAGGTGGGTTTGAAGAAGGAATCCCGTTCTTCTCTCTCCACGCTTGCTTGACTAGGCTAGTCACAGCATTCTGTGGCTCCAACTCCACCTTTTCAGATTGCTCTGAGAGGAATATTAACATCCTCTAATAACTCTGTCAGACATATCAAGGGATTTGTTTTATTGATTCCAAGACTGGGTTCAGCAAATAGATTATAACTTGGGCCATTTCATAAGCTTAACAAACCTTTCTCTGCTTACTTATAATTCCACCCCTTCCCCCCCTAAATCTCCTTGGGTTAACTCCTTTTTCTGTTCTTTGTGTTACTTTTTATTGAATATTCTCATTGATGTATATGTCATAGGAAATATGCCCAAAGTTCATTTCCATCTGTCATTTTTTAGATGATAAGAATGGAATAGAGGCAGCACAATTTACAATGGATTTGGCAGTAGTAAATGCCTTTTGTAGCTGTCATAGTGATGTTCTGAGAAGAGGACAAAGATGAAAATCCTTAGCATATGTGCAAGTTCTTCCTCAACAGGAGGAGAGGTACTCTCCTTCTGTGGCACATGGTGGGTAATGCCCGAATTTCTAGTCTCTGTGTTAGCCTTGCAGGTGATGTGGACAAGGGTGAAACACCATGGGCCTAGTTTCAGTTCTTTGAGCAGATTGCAGACTGCCAGCAATGAAACTAGTTTTAGCTTCTTGGGTCATCTGGCTAGTTCACTTTTTAGTGTAAGTTTACACGACTGCTCAAAAATTTTCATGCCGGTCATCTTAGCAAAGTCCACTGTTGTGCACTGGCATCATCAAGCTCTTGGTTGTCTTTATCCTGCTAACCTTCTAGCAGTATTGCCTTTGCTGGATCTGAGAGGTCAGAGAAGAAGTAGCTATGTTGGTGAATCCAGGGAAGGCATTCCTGATAGGGAGGGTATTTAATTTAGGGACATTCATCCAGTTTCCATCCTTTCCTGATGCCTAAATCAATTATAACAAGAAGAGCATTGGAGAGAAACTGACTCCTGTATCCCTAAGATCTCTTGTGTGTCACCTCCAGCTTACAAGAATGTCTTGCTATGACATGATGTAGCCACTGAAATGTCACATTAATTGATTTAGTTCTTGTTAAAGTCAAGAGAAAATTTGGCTTGTAATGGGAAGATAGTTTCAATTGTAATTAAAACATGAGGAAGCAACTGCCCACGGGAATGTTGCAAACAGTTTTTGAAAGGCTTTTAAGTGTGTGAGACTTTTCACCATGAATGGAGCTCTGAATGAAGACAGGAGTTTCCAGCTGTAAGTGTGTGCATGGAAGCAGATACAGAGATGCCTAGGTAATGATATAGAAGTATGTAGAAGTATGCCTGTATGCTTTTAGAAGGCCATAGGTTCTTGTTTCATCCAAGCTGGGAAATCATCTTCCTCTCTTTACCTAAGAAAATTGAAAAACAACTTTATATGTGACCATAATACCGTTCCTAATATATGAATGCCTTACGAATTGTGGTCCCAAATGTTGTAGCTAAAGGCTGGAAAGTAATTTAGTCCCTTTTTTTTCCCCTGTGAGTGGCCACTTAGGTGAAAAATCGTTGTGATTTCCAATATGTACATAGTGAACCATATGGTGACTTTTGCTGTTTGCATGGAACATTGAATGACAAATGGTAGTGCTTGTGGAGGAGCAGTGTACTGTGTGTGCCTAACTTGGGCACACGCCATCAAGAATGTCCATTTTATTCTGTAACATACTTTGTTCTCTGGACACAGGGACTATAGTTTGTTCTTGGCCCAAGCATTTCAACTGAATTCTAAGGCAGATAAATGCTCTTTATAGGACTGCAGACATGATACTGCTAAACAGAAAGAGAAGGGGCCTGGATCTGCACCAGCCTCTGGTGAGGTACAAGGACTGCCAGAGCATTAGAGTGATCTTAGTCTGATTTGCTCAAATGCAGTCTGCATTTCTTACTCCTAAACTTGTCAGTCCATGTTTCTGATGAGAAGAATAGTTTTGTTCTCATGGGAGTTTTGGTCAGATTGGTACTTAGGCGAGGGAAGGACTTTTGGTGGGTTCAGACCTGTGCTAAAATTTACTAGTTATACAAATGGCCTGGTACAACTAACTCCAGGATAAACTTCAAAACTGGTCTTGATGTAAATAACTTTGCTGCCTTTTTCACTATAGGTGAAAAACATAGCTGCCATCTGCAGAGGATGTTGATGGACCAGCACTCTTCAGTTTAGAAAATAAGTGGCTGAAGCAGGAGGTGAAGTAGATATTTATGACCAGTAATGCTGTAGTGATGCTGAATAGAGAATGCTTATTCATGTATTTTATAAAGCAACAGCTTGGGGATGCCCAGTTGCAGGTTTTATATGAACAAAGAAAACCAGTTTCACACCACATCAGATATGGTTCCAGAAGAGACCCGGCAAATTCAAGGAGGGAGAAGTCCATCAAGGAGTGATCAGGATTTTGATTGTGGTGCAACCTCCACCAGTCTTATTGCTAGAAGTTGTTGATAATGGTACTGTGATTTTTCTTAGTTCCTTTGACTCTTCCCTGAGTACCTGTGCCTGGCTGCTGTCAGAGCCTTGACTTTGGTGTCTGCCCTGCTCCATTACTGAAGCTGCTGGCTTATGATGCCTGGCAGATGCTACTCATGGGATTTTCTGGGTAGAGTGTGTTTTGAATTAGAATAATAAAATAATAGAAAATGGGATTTAAAAAGGTCACAAGGGCCAACATAATCAGGTGAACCTGAAAAATTAATGAGAAATACTTGTCTAGTCTTTTCTTAATAGTCTTCAGTGCTTTTGACAAGCTCTCACTGGCGCAAGTAGTCCAGAGCCTAACTACCCTGTTCCTACCAAATTTTTCTGACATTAAGCCAAAATGTCTCTTTCATTATCCTAAGTTTCTTCTCATTATATCTATAGTGAATATGAAGGACACTTTCTTTTTCTGCTTGCATCTTCCCTTCAGAAGTTATGTATCTTTGTGTTCCCCACAAGACTGGGAACATAACTGGCTGAACGTAGATGCATGAGGGTGTTGAGCAAAATAGGAGGGAGCAAATCCTCTATTTTGTCCAGTGCCCAGACACCTAGGATAAAGCATAAGGAAGTTTCCTCCTGGAGTGCTTGGGCACTGTATCTAGGCAGCTTAAGTAAAGATCATTGGATTGTTTGTTTGGAGGGCACTGAGTAATTAAATTCCAGTTGGATTTTTTGCTAGTAGTGGGCTACAGAACTATTGGCTTCTCCCCCAGCAATGTAGCCTGGGTCCCGAGGAATGTACATGAGCATACTTGTTAGGATGTGTGGGAGAGGATGGTACTTTCACTGAAAGCTGTTAAATCAGCAAAGCAACTTTATCTAAGAATAGTAATGATACAGAGTTAATTAGAGGGATTATTAGGAATTAGTTTCTCTAAGATTTTCTTTTCTTACTGGAGCTAAGTAACTCTGTGCATTGGTTTCTGAAAGTAGCAAGCATACTTAATCAATCCATACCATGTTGATATGAAAGCCCTTTTCTATATGGCCACACAACAGTAGCAAAACCATAGTGGTTTGCAAATGTCTCCCCAGCTAGCTTGAGCACACACTCTGCCTGAGTATCTTGGTTGCCTTAGAGGACAAAGCTTGGCCCCTTAAGGTGAAGGGTCAATTTTGCTCAGTAGAAAAAGGCTCCACTCAAATTTCCTATGCTTTAGAAGGTGATGTACTCGGGTATAGGTCGGTCGACCTCACATTTAACCCATGGAGAGAGTAGGCTGCCCACAGCATTCATGTGCACAGTACAGAGAAAAGGATGGGTAGCCTCAAATCACTGTAATTCAGAGATGGTTTGAAACCAGATAAGTTTTTAAATCAAATCCCTTCACCTCATTTAAATCATGAGTGCTTTACAGTCACACAGCACTTTTAGTAGAATCAGTGAAGTTTCATTCTGCCTCTTTAAGTAATTCTTGTTGTTCTAACTCTGACATGCTAAACTGCTATATGGCGTTCCTATAAGCTGTTAAACATCTGTCTCTTTCACTTCAGAGCTGGCTGCTTTTCAGTACTGGATGAATGAGTCCTATATTCACAGCTAATAAGTGCTTTGGGATCCCAAGTATTAGCTGTGCAAAGGCACAGTACCACAAATGTATGCAATTCCATGCAATCTATCAAGTGAATACTATTCCCAAGAGGCTGGCAGCCTAAGAGATCCCATAGGACAAAGAACACAGAGAAATGTAATTGATTGTAATGAACTTGTTTGTGTATGTGTCACCACTTATCTCTACTGAATAAAATCAGAAGTGTTCAACACTCCATTAACACAAATTACAGGGTCCTATTCTTCTGGAGTGAGACAATAAGGCCTACACCTGCTAGTACTGTGAAGTTCTTCATGATCCCAATGTATTGCTCAGTGACAGACATCACAGGCTGGAGTGGTCTTGGATTTGTTTCAGTATCCTAAACATTTAGCAAATTAAGTATTTAGCAAATTAATCCCATTGGAATCATTGGTAGGACACCAGGGATGCATCCTACTACCATTGTAAAACAAAAGATGTGAAGTAAATATGAAGGGTTAAAATCGTGACACTTTTAAAGTAATTTTCAAGTCTTTTATGGATTCTGTGGAGCCACGATTATAACTTAGTTAACCATAAATACAACAATCCTCAAAGTGTCTGTGTCCAGTGTGACCGCTGTATCCAGGGATGTGCTAATGCTTGGAGTTGATCTCATTACGGAGCCCATCTTTACCCAAGCAAATTGTTGTTATAAGGTGTTTATACAATGGAAATGGTATTTGTTTTTGAGTTGCTGTAACCTTCCCTGGTGGTATTTAACCACTGTGTACTGAAGAAAAAGGAGTCTGCAGGAGGTGAAGTAGGACCTTTTGTCTGTACCTTAACAGACAGATCAGGATAGAATGAGACCACTTGCCAAATCAGCATGTGAAATTAACACTTCGTTTGATGAAGTATCAAATTCGTGAAGACTTTGCTTTTGCCACTTTAGAGGTGTTTCCAGCTGAATCAAAATGCAGCTCTTCATATTGTTAAAATGTTCCATCAGAGCTCAGTTAAGAGGAGCTGGTGGCCCAGTTCTGAGTCACCAATATCTCTTACTACCACACTTCAGGATTTCAGGCTGGCTCATCACATATCTTTTGAATAATTTCACTGACTGCTATAAATGCCTCAATCTATGGTTGGAACAGTTTATATATACACACATATATACGTATATATATACACACACACACACACACACACACATATATATATATATAAATACATCAAATTAAGTGCCTGAGTTCCCAACCAGTCATGCTTCTATCAGTGAAATTCTACCCATATCCGTTTCCTGTATTTGCAGAATGATGAGAGCCAAATCTACTTCAGAAAAGCTTTTCTAGGTGTCAATATCTAAATAATCCTCAGAATATGGTAATTTTTGTGTCTAAAAGCTATATTTCCTCTCATTTGGGAGTGGATCTCCTATGACAAAAAATGCCTCTAAGTTTTATGTCTTTTGCCCTTTTCCTCTCTCCAGTTTCTGCCTGCTCCCCAGTTCTCTCCATACACTGGTGTTCAGAGGGAGAGTAACAAGAGAATGCTGGAGGGTGATGCTGGGGAGCTTTAGTGCTGTTCACTTCTAGGTGCTTATTTCCACTTAGCCTAGGATGCTTCTTCCTGCCAGCTTGTTTGTGATTTATGAATTCAGTCAGTAGCTCACAGTTTTGCTGGCAGAAGACAGGTGTCCACAGCACATCAAAGTGGGAGACAAGACTGAATGGATTGCAGAGATGGAAATGAAAGTAGGTCTTTTCAAGTCAGGGTGATGAGTACTGGTAGGGCTTATACTTTCAGAAAGTTGGTACTGTTCTTCCAGCTGGAGAGAGAAGTGTGCTGTCACGATACCTTCCCTCTTTTGCTAAACTTCATGTTAAAAAATGTTAGAGTGAAAACTACTTCAGATGTTTCCTGTAAGGCGTGGAAATGATCTGAGCTATAAAATATCATTTGCTTTGTTCCCCCTGCTCCCCTTCATCCTCCTCCTTCCTTTCCACCCCACCCAGATAGATGGCTGGGGCTGCATCAGACAAAGGCAGCAGCCCTGCTGATCCCTCTTTCAACACAGCTATTATCATCAAAGAACAAAAGCAAACACTGCTGGCTTGCAGCTCAGCCCTTTACAAAGGAGCAATAAATGGACTCTTGTGTACAGGATAAAACAAGCTCTGCCTTGTCTTACGTTAAGAGGCCGACCTTTCTGTGTTTGAACTGCTCTGAGCTGAAGGAAGTGGAGAAACCTCCATCTACGTGGCAGTAAGTCCCATGGTCACTGAATTTTTTTGTTGGCCATGGGTTCTGCCTCCTCTCTACCTCCTCAGTCCCTGTGGCAGGGAGGAGATCTACGTAGGTGGAGGAAGGTAGCACTAATGGAAGAGAGTGGGGACATGTTTTAACCAGTCCTATTGTAAACAAACCAGAAAAACCAAAGAATTTGAAACAGCATCTCAGATGACAGGGTCTGAAGGAGTGCCATCTCAGGTCCCCCAGTTGTATGCCATCTGTCATTTACCTTTCTTGAGGCATTAGGTGTCTCATTGTGGAGCCACCAGCCATAAGGTATGGTGGGTACCTTTCGTCAATATATGCAACCACAGTTTTAATTATGAACCAAAGTGGAGTAACATTCCACACTGCAGAAGTGTGATGGTGTTTCCCATGGGGACTTAATATTTGATATTAGAGAATGTTTTTTCACGGTGGTGTTCGGGCACTGGAACAGGTTCCCCAGGGAAGTGGTCACGACACCAAGCCTAACACACCTCAAGGAATGTTTGGACAAAGCTCTCAGGCACATGGTATGGTACTTGGGGATAGTGCTGTGCAGGGCCAGGAGTTGGACTTGACCCCTGTGGGTCCCTTCTAACCCAAAATATTCTGTGCTTTGTGATTCTGGGACTTGCATGGCAGTTTCACTTGTATGCCACAGTGCTATTTATTGTAGGGTCTTTGTGAGGACTCACCGGTTATGTGTAATTTTTTTGTCTTTGCAAAGAAAGCAGTGGTTTCTTTTGATGTTTTAAATTAAAAAAACCCAAGTAGTTTCACCATTTGGAAATCAGCATTTGCCAGCAGATACCACATGGGGGGGTGTCTGCAATACAAGAAACTCCTTCTGCATTTAGTATGGGAAGTAAAACTAATGATCTGGGCTGCCAGGTAGGTAAGTGCTGTGAAAGTGTCATAGAGATGCAGACAGTGACTTTAGTGGTGCAACTACTGTATACAGAAATCCTGTTTGGTGGAAACTTTGCAAAAAAAGATACAGCAAAAAAAGCTAAGAGTTAAATCAGTCAGAATGGGGGATGCCTGCTCTTTGGGACATTGGCACAAAAAAAAAAGACAGGTAAAAAGAAATCCCCTTGCTGTTACTTGCCATTGAGAAACTAAATTTTAGAGATGCTTGTGTTAGCTCTTAGCATTTTGTTTCCCTTTTTAAGAGCTTCATGACCTGTTTAATTCTCGCACAGTTAAATAGGTATTATTTCAAGCAGCGTATCAGTTACAGCCCACTGCCTCTTCTCTTACTTGCTAAGCCTTGGCTAGCTCTTTCCTTGGCCCTTTCTATCTGCTGATAGTTTTTATTTCCCAATCATCCCACAGATTTCCTGCTGGAGCAGAGACACCCTGGTGAGGCTACCTGCTGTTACAGGCCTCCATTGATAGCCTGCACTGCAGCAGTGCCTGCTCCATTGTCAGGTGTGCAGGGAGGCTGAGAGGACAACATGGGTTGAGAGCTTTTTACCTGCTTAGAACAGAATTTCAAGCAGATGCTGGATTATCAGAAACATTTGCAATACTTTGTGGTAGTCACTTCTACCTCTTCTGAGATACGTTATCATCTCTAACTGCCACTGATTTTTCCCAAGCAGCACGTCAACTCAAGACTGCTCCTAGCAGTGGACTTGTAAATTTTTTGTCATCATGTTCACCTTCTAGACTGGTGTTTAAGGGTCTGCTCCTTCCTTCTGCTCCTGCTATCCCCTTATTTTGCTTTCCATCCTCAGTGCATGCATTGCTACCTGACACTCATTTTCTTTTCCTACCTAAAAGTAATTACTTTCAGGTAAACTTTCAGTGCTTAGTGTCGTTCTAGGCCTGCAAACCGAGACACTGGTTCTTAGATGCAATTATGGGCTAAAAGAGGAAAGGCAGAAAATAATCCACGTCAGATCTGCGATATGTTTAGTAAAAGCTATGGAATTTAAATGAATTGATGCAATGGTCCTCCCCTCTTTGTGCATTGTTTTATTTGGGTTGTTACCTCCTTAGGAAAGGACAGCTGGATATATATATGATGTTCCACAGAGACTTTTCCTCTAATGGTTTTGAAGCCATTACAAAGTGATAAGCAAAAAGCAGCATGCATGGACTCACTCACCACTGAACTGCAAGTGTCTCAGGAGAGCAAGTGGCACCAGTTTCACAGGAACACAGTGGGTTTGGACAGGAAGGTGGAATACTGGAAATTGGAGGGCACACTGGTGGAAGGAGAATATAGCCTTAGACCTTAGTGTGAAGCCAATGCACTCAGTATGTCATGCTCCTAGATTTGTGGCAGGAGTAGTCTGGGATCTGTAATCCAAATCAAATTTTCTTTGAAGCCTTACTGGAAAGGTGGTAACTCCACTAGCCCAACTCCTGGACAAGGGTACAAGCTTCCAGGGGAGAATGCTCTCTATGGACCTGGCTTCCCTGTTTCCTCAAGCAAGTTTTTGTTGTTGTTGGGGGTTTTTTTGTTTTTCTTTTTTGTTTTTCTTTTTTGTTTTTCTTTTTTGTTTTTCTTTTTTGTTTTTCTTTTTTTTTTTTTTCCCTGAGGGCTGCCTTTTAAAGAAAATATTGATCTAATCCTATGAAATTTCAGGGGATTCTCCCTCTTGGTATTATGATAAGTTTAGCTATTCAGAGCAGGACTAAACTTGGGCTGCTAAAAAAGTTATGAGAAGCATTTTTTGAAAGTACTTTCTTTGGGATTGGTGGGCTCTGCCCAAAACATACAGTACATTCAAATATATGCCTTCTCTGTTATCAATACTATGAATTACATAGTCTTGCTCCTCCCTTTTTAAAGGACTTTTTTATTTTGAGATTTATGTGATTGGTTCTGAAAAGTGGTCTTATGCCACAGAGAGAAAAAGTATCAAATGTAATTTTTTTCTGAATTTAGCATCTTGCGAAAGACAATATGTGGGATGTGCAGAGCTCTGGCACACTCCTTCTTCCCCACCTCCCCTACTGTCTGCAATGAAGGATGTTTTTTGGGAAATGAGGGGCAGAAAGAATGAAAAGGAATGGGCTGTTTTCTAGACTTCGGAACTATGTTGTATGTCTTACACCATAAATTCACATGGCCCCTTATAAAAGGGGAGCAGGTTCTTTTCTATTTTTCTGGAAACTTGCTTGAATTTATGTGCTATAGAAGCCTTCTGCAGTCAGGTTGGTTTTTGTTTCTCTCTTTTGCATTTGTGTGTGTGAAAAACATGGAATATTTAAACTAATATTCTTACAGGAACTGATGTGGCTTGGTTCTATCTGATTCCAGGAACTCTCTCTCCGGACAGATATGATGGTGGATTCACTTTTACATGCACAGTGGAGAGGGAGCCAGTGCCTCCTCCCTTGCATGGTGGCGTGCTTGGATGCAGATGGGTGGCCTTCAAACAAACCTAATTACTTCTGGTTTTGCATGAAATTGATTTCCATGCAAGGATGCTGAGTTGCTGTGTGCATCTCTAATGGCTTTTTTTTTCTCTTCTCTTTCTTTCTCTTTCTTTTCTCCCTTCTGCTTGCCATGAACACACCTCGACAGATGTCAATCATATTCCAGGTAAGTGTTACTTTTGCTGACCTGAAAGGCTGTTCTTTAAGGAGTGGTGGTAAGTTACCAAAGCAGGTCTCATCTTGCTTCCTACTGGACATCGCGAGGTCTGAATTGCACAGTTTTTGCTGAAAGAAGGCCTTCATATTAGCAAACGTCACAAACTTCCCTCTTCAGAGACTACATTGTACTGGTCAGTTAAAGGGATGTTTTCTGAATGAAAGTTACATTAATAATGTTTTTTTTGTGTTGCTAATTGAACCTGGCATTGAAATCTGCATTATATACAATTTATTCCTGATACATCTGTGCGTAGTCTGCCATAAAAATCTAGTTTAGTAATTTTCTTTTTCCTACTCCAGTCCTACTCCATTTGCTACTCCCACTGATAACATGCTGAATTTCAGTTCTACTAAGAAGGGGTTTTATTGTTGTTGTTTTCTTTCACGTTTTTATAAACCAGCAAGTATCTTTCTGGCTGAATCTGAATGTGTGATCTTATTTAGGTATGAAAATTTTATTCCTACCAGGGCACAAATGATTCATTTAAAAGGAAAAATGAACGTGTGTTTCACGTGCTTCCACAACAGTGTATATTACCACAGAGAACTCCAAACCTCACTCCTCAGATGGCAGTCTCATTGTTGACAGGATCAGGGTCCCCCAGCTTCAGCTACAAGTGTTAGATGCAGTAGGCCACTTTAGTCCACATTCTGTTGCCAGTGCAACTTTAGAAACGAATTTTTACTTCACACTTGGGCAGTTCCACCTGATTTATCATTATGTGAAATGGAAATGAGAGCCTAAGAAAGCACCCTATGCTGTCCTGGCTGGAATGGGATAATGGGCAAGTCAAAGCTCTCTTCCTTCTCAGCTTTCTGCATATCTTTTGCTAAACCTAACCTGGAATGAGTTATCTGGATCTGGAATGTGTTCTCTGTTCAATTTGCTTCTTTTCTACATGTGGATAATCAGATCTTGTGCATCACTTCAGAGAGTTGCAGGGAGGACCTGTCACTTGAGTATTTTCCTAGGACCCATCACTTGGGTATTTTCCTGGCATATTTAGACTTTTAGCTTCTCTCATCGGCCACATTTTTGTTCTGCTGAGAACTTTTGCATTCTGTGTGCATCTCAACTGACAGCAGTGGGAATGAAGTGGCCGAATGGCAAATGTCACCTGGCATGCTTTGGAAGGAAAGGCTCTGTTAAGTTTGACATTCAGTCTTTTCAGTTCTCTACGAGGCCAAAACTGTACCATCTCTGCCCCAGTCTGAGGTATCCAGGAACTCTTGTTTCCTCTCATCTTGGCAGGATCTGACAGGACATGCGCCAAAGGCTTCGAGTCACAAGTCTCTCCTCAACATCCTGAAGATGTTGATGTGTGTGGCAGAGGAGGAGGAGTGAATTGGGAAAGCATGGCCTTGGTGTGCTCTACCAGTAGGACACATGATACTATGCCAGTAATGAACAATGCCTCAAGTAACATCAGGGATATCTCCTGGTGTGCGGGAGCTGATGGCATCACTGGTAGGAGCCCAAGCAGAGGTGGCACATCCAGTACAGGACTCTACTGCTGTTAGTGTGGGCACCATGGGGTGGTCTATCCTTCTACTCTCTGACTGTGCCCTACTGCCCTGTTATTCTCATGATTTACATGCTTGGATGTGCATTTTTTTTATTCTCCCCATTACTCATACATGTGTTCTTTTCAGGACTGCTATATGCTTTCTCACATGGATTTTTAGCCACATGTGGATTTCTAGTGACATGTGAATGCTTTTCCATGAGTTCTCTCAATCATCCATATGTTTTCAGTCTAACGATTACCCACACCTCATTACAAGGCTCTGTCACTTGTTTACTCCTAGGCAGTCTCATTCCTCTGCTCATCTCACCCTCAGGGGTCCACTGGCTGTGGGATTTGGCAGTGACATGGACCTCCAGGGGGTCTGGTTCTACACTTCCCTGCCAAGCTGTGCAGACACTTTCTACCTCTTTGGTCATCCAGCTATCTGTATTGCAAGGACAGAGCCTCAGGCCCCTATTAAAATAGTTACTTTAACCATCTACTGTTTGAAAGACAAATTAGGGATTTTATGTGCTCATGGTAACTACCCACAGGCAGCAGAAGGGCTGTAAAGAGCCCATTGATTAAATAAGTATTCATTATTGTTGAATAGACTGGTTCAAACTAATTCCCCACTACGAGGAGGTAGATGTGAATAGGCTGAGGCTGGCAGCAGTGGGCACCACAGGATTCTGCTGGGTGCAGTTACTCCAAGGTGCAAAGCAGTTGTTTATTTTTAAAGTAAACAGAAATGTGTAGCATAAGCCTTCCCTGGCAGTGAGGTCTCTGCTTGTGAAGAAGGGCACTCCAGCAACAGGGGCTCAATGCTATACTCTTTTCAGGAGCCAACTTGATCCCATCTTGCTTATTTCACACATAAAAGAAGTTCGTCAGATTTTAGCCACGTTTCCTGCAAATGTAATACCTCAGGCATAAAATAACAACACCCCATTTTGAACGGTACCCTGGAGTTGGGATTGTTGCCGTCTGCCTTCGGCTGGGTCACTGACTCGCTGTGTCATGTAGAGGAGAAATAGCTTCTTTCAATACTTCAGCTTTCCCTTTGGGGTTATGGCTACGGCCTCACCTCACCTTCACAACCTGGTTTGAGTGCTGGGGCTGAACATTATGGAGCTTAAGAGCCTTAGTACAGAGGTTAAGTGACTGGCTGGGAAGTGGCATGCAGGACAGAGCAGAATTGATGCCTCTGTCACTTCTGCATATTATCTGCTTCTTTCTTTGTGCCTTCTATTCTTTACCAGTGGTATATATTCTGAAAGATAAATAGTTGGAAAAAGACCAAAAGATCAAAGAGAAAGTTATATGCTCCTGTCTCATTTTTTTAGTGGAAGAATATATGCAGGAGAAATAACTAAATATGGTTCCTTGATGTTATGGAGGCAGTTACTGGGTACCTGGGGAGATCGTGTCAAAGTTTAAATAGTGCTTTTCCTATTCATCCCATGCTTATTCCTATTGTGGGAGAGATTTTCAAATGTTTATGGGGCGGAGGCTAATAGATTAAGTTCTGGGAATTTGGCTGTCATAATTTTACTGCTGACTAGTGTTTGCATGTAACTGAATGGGTAAAACCCAGTAGACGTTAGCTAGGTACTTCCCAGAGGAAAAATTAGTCCTTGTTTACTTGAAACAATTCTACACAAAGATGCAGAGATCATTGAAAGCATAAGCATATTAGCACATTTTTGATCCAGGTCTTTAATCTTTCAAATCCCATCTTTAAATGCTTCTTTCCCTCCTTCATCTCAGGTCTGCTGTTGCATTTGGTCTCCCTGACTCCATGTCATAGGGTTATTTAAGCAGCACCTGTATGCTAGCTTCTGCTTCCTTAAAGAAAAGCTCTGCTTTTGGGCCATGAAAATGATGGGTTTCAGCCCATCTGAAGTCTCCTGTTTGCAAAAGATACGAGGTCAGAGTAGGAATCCATCTATGCCATATTGTCAGTGCCCCTCATTAGGAGTTTGAAGCCAGTATGTATGGGCTTAGGTTCTTCTTCATAGGTGCCACCATTATTTTGATTCTTTCATGCGCTTTGCAAAGATATTGTCCCCTAATGCAATTTTCTTACATTGGAATGTGAATGTTTTTTAGTTGCATGCAAACATATCTGTAAAAAGATGGCAGTAGTAATCACTAGGGTAAGAGCAAGAATTCCTTTATCCCAGAAGTGTCTTTTTATGAAAGTAGATGCTTTGGAGGAAGTTTAAGAAACTATGATAGCATAGGTTTTGTCCCAATACCTTGGTGGTTTCTGGTAATTACTGTTTTAAGGAATTTCTGACCTGATGTTGCATTCAGATTGTGTTCTACAGTTGCTGATGAATGTATTTTTTCTGGCTATATCCAGTCTTTTTCCTTCTTAATCCACTTGTATTTTTTAACTCCACTCTATCCTGTGATAACAAGTCCCATTGTTTAATCATCAAAATGTGGAAAGTACTTTATTTCAGTTGTTTCTACACCTGTTACTTGAGAATTTCATTCAGTGACTCCTATTTTTTGTGTTTCCTACAAATAAAGAAAAATAGATTTCCTGTTCACCTGCTCTGTCTCAATTAGTGTTTTATCTCAATCATGTATATTGTCAGAGATATCTTTTCTAAGTTGAAGAATTGTATTCCATGTCTAACAGTTCTTTTCCCAACATTTGCACCTACTTGATCAGGTGCTCTGATTTGCAGTGATACACATTTTGTGGATCAGCCATAAAATGCCTTTACTCTCAAGTCTTGCACATGCAGTCTCACATTCTCTTGAGCATGTGGCCATCTTTGTGAACACTTGCATGTTTGTTTTCATGTTCTCAACCACCACCATGTTTGTAGCCCTAGGAGAATGTCATATGGAATGTCGGAATACTATTGGAGTGAAAGGAGATAGTACGGTTTTTTCACTATTGCTTCCACAAACATTGGGGTAAACAACTTTCTCTTTGGTTTCTATCTCATGTCCTTATTCCTTTGATCACTCAGAGTAAATGCCATTCACCCTGACTCACTGCCCCTGCTAATGACAAAACCTATCGTGGAATTACATAGCAGAGGAAGGAAAGGGGATGGAAAGAGGAGCTAGCACAGCTGTTGTGTGTAATTGGATTGGAAGTGGGCCTGCGGCTACAATCACAAAAACTGCACTCCCGGCTGGGCTCACTGCTGGGGCCTGAGAGCAGCTCCTTGGCTGTCATGCATGTCATGGTTGAATCAAACAGAGCTGACCTCCCCAGCCTGTGCTACTGCTTTGCTGGGTTAGAAGGAAAAGGCCCCATGTACACCAGCAGCCAAGAAATCAGGTTACCCTCTTGGCAAAGCTGACCTGGCTAGCAGGTAAAAGGTCTGAATCAGGCTGAAGAATGATTTTGTTTCTTTATCCATTCTTCACGTCTCTCAAGACAAGGGTTTTGCTGCTTCTTCTGAGTCCCATTGTTTGGCCCTGCTGGAATGTCTTCTTTTTTGGTACCTGGGGATTCTTAGGGAATTTTCCTTGGACTTTTGGTTTTAGAGAACCTCAAGATATCTATTTTATGAAGACCACATGGAAGACAAAGAGCTTGTCAACTGTCTTTCCTAATAGAAAAGGGAACTGCCGATAGAGCTGGGGTATAAGGCTCAGAATAGAGAAAAGCCTATTTCTTAAGGAACTGCTAGTTTTAGGATATTCAGAAAGGAGGTGAAAATAACAGACTCCAGTACTCATCTGAGTGCTCTTCTCTATAGTCGATGTAATTTGATTTCTGGAAGAGTCCCTGGTTTGCATGATTTCTTTCTTCATCTTTGCCATAAAGGATTTTGTGCATATCCTGGACCAGAGGGTCTGATGTCCTGTCTCAGACACGCATTGCAGCTGGCCCTGTTTGAATGGGTCATGCAGCCTGATACCCTGGAAAAAATATCCTCTCTGGGCAAACTTGCCCCAGGGGAGGTCTGCATTGCTGCTGCTGCTGCCTGGCAGTCTCTTTTCCCATTCATTAAGAGCTTTTGGGCTAATAATTTGGTAGCATCATTAAAAGGGAAGTGCTGAGGCTGCCTGCCTTAGCAGAGCAATTCAGCAGTGCTTGCACACCCACGCACACGTGCACACCCCCAGATCAGGGGCCCAGTAGCACAGGAGAAACTATAATTAACTAGATGAACGAGTCCATCTTCCTTTGTTGCTGCAATCACTTGTCACTCTCAGCTGTGTTTTGTGCTATCCCCAGTTTCTTATGTTTTGTGGCTTTATTTTCCATTTTAGGTGCTAAGTGTGGGAGGGAGCAGGGTTCAAACTGTTTCCAAGGTTTCCCATATTTTCTTCTCCATACTGAAAATTGCCCCTAACAAACCCTTAAATATGAGGACTGCTGTTTAACTACGTTGCTCTTTCATATCACTGTACTCTGAAGCTACTTTAAAAAATGTTGTCCTGGCTTCATAAGAATCCAGTGTTAGCCCTTGGTACTTTGTACAATTAGAGCCACTTAATTTTACTATTTTGATATTGAAAGCAGATGGCTTACAATTTTTTTTTTAATAAAAAGTAGTTTGAAATGTTTCTTTGAGATCAAGGGAGCTTCATTTTAAACTTCAAGAAAATAATGCCAATTGGGTAGTAGGTTAAAGAATCATTAAAAAATCCTCCCAGACCTAAATAGGAAAAGTCAGTTGTGGCAGGCATAAATCATGGGCAGAGAGCAGAGTTTGGGTCTATCTGCCCTCAGCAATGGACATATTATTTTAATAACAAACTGATGTTCTGAAGAAACAGGCTGCTTTCTCTTTACATTACTGCTGAGTGTTCAAAGAAGCTGGGTCTCCAGAGGCTGAGTACAAGCAGATGTTTATCTAAAAAAACCTGTCGAGAGTTTTCTTCTGAAGCCATGTGCTTGTCCTTACTGTCACTCATGTTTGAAGTTCAGGAATAGAAAGTCACCAGATTCTTGACTTTGACATAAAATTTCTTAACAGGCAGATAAGCCATTTGTTCTGAGGTTTTCCTAAACCTTTTCCAGATGCTTACTAAACACTATTTTTGTTGGGCAGAAGTTCTGTCCAGCCAGTAAATTATTAAAAGTATGACTGGATTGGTTTAGAAAAAGCACGAAACCCCTTGGCTACTAGAGCTCATGCAGATTTTTATCAGCCTTTGTCAAGTTCTGCACTGGCTGGGTTTCCTTATAGCTGAAGTTATAATCAAAGCTTCTTGTTGAAAAAAATCCAAGATTAAAAGGCAAATATGTTTCACCTGTGTTTAGGTGGAAAATCATATTTTGTGGTAGGATTCTTCTGAAATGGGATTGCTATTGGCACAAAAAAATGGTAGAATATGTGAATAATGTGCTTTGGGACCTAATGAGCTCATTTGTATCCTGAGCCTGCTAAAAAAATTTGCTTGTCGTTATGACTGCTGCCCAAATATCATGGTGACAGGTGTCCCCATTGATCTGGAAAAATCTGGTCTAGTTTGCAGGTCTGAACAATTCGTGCATTGGTGTGTTGGATGCCATATTAGTTTCTTACAGTCCAATAGCAAGTGTTACCCCATTCCACCTCGAGGTGACTTTGACTTTTATGATTTGAAAATTGTTTTAGTATCTTGCCGTGTCTTGAAACTGATGTAAAGGTGAGACAACTATGTCAGTTCACATTCTCCACGTTGAGTTTACTCTGACTGATTTGAGGCCTTTGTTACACGTGTTGCAAATGTCACAGATTTTATCTCTCAATGGTTGAAGGTTTAGGTTGTTAATGACATTTTCTTGGAGATAAATACACTCATTTTCACTCCTAATTTAAATTGCAAGGCAGAAATGTTTTCAGATGAGAAAAGCCAATATTTTATTTCATTATTTATATTGTTTTTTTATCTACTGATGAATCTGGAATTCTGTTGGTACTCTCCTTGTTAAAATAAGGGTCTCTGTTGATGGACAACTTATGATACAGTACTGGTTTTTTGTTCTGTCTCCAGGTCCACCCCCCTTTTTCTTCCTATCTTAAAAAAGGAAAAAGTAGCATTGAGGGGGAGGGCATTACTTTTGATTGATCTTCCTGCTTTCATTATCGAGTTGGGACTAGAAGATCAAGAGGTACATGCAACACCAGTACCATGGCTGCTGTGGTATTTCAAATCTGTGAAGAAGCAGAAAGTGCCAGAATATTTCTTAGGGATACTTTCTTTTGCAGGCATTTGAACAAAGACCAAATTGGGGGCCACAACATTTCATTTATTTGGGGGTGTGCTCACTCCTCAGCTGCAGGCAAAGGGCTTGTGGGGATGCATCTGGCTGATGTGCCTGACAGATAGGGCACATGGCATTGGCCTTCTGGGGATAAGGACAAAAAGAGATGTTGACATTCCTGACCACCTGAGATTTTTAAAGCTCCTCTGTGGCTGGTGGAGAGAAAATGGATCTTCTTATGGTGTGATTTAGGGTGTTTAATGTAGACTCTTGCTTTTTTGGAGGTTCCTCTTTGTTCGTGTCCAAGTGGACAAAACCCCTGCCATCGCCAGTAGCTGCACCTGTTGATGCTGAGCCTCTTAGGTATGACTTTCCTTTCCCACAGTGTACAAGGCCTCAGGATCCCCATCTCTGCTTTGGATCTGATGTCCTCTTCCTGTTCAGCCTGCTTCTGCTGCATGTCATACTGACACCTTCTAGCCTTTTCACTTTTTTTGGCATTGTTACAGGGATTCTGTGCATTGTAGGTCCTAACAATTATACTTTTGTCTTCCTGCCTTTCACGGTGACTTTCAAGTGTCCATTTGATCAGACCTAAGATTTGCCTGTCAAGAATGATGGGGTCAGTGGCCATAAAGAGAGACAAAAATTCAACCCACTCTCCTAGTAGAGCAAATGATTCACTGAATTGTATCTTGTAATTGTAAGTGTCCTACAGTATCAAATCTGCTAGGTTTATTTATAACTAAAAGACCTAAAAGAATCTAAACCTATGTTATGTTTCTGATTATTTTCCTAAATCCACAATAATCTTCAAGACATTAAGGTATTTGCTTTCCTTAGACTGTACAATTATTAATCCCCTTATCTGGCTTGAAGTTCTCTGTGGGTGAACATATTCTTAGGATGATCTGGATTTTAGATTTCTTCAGCCAACGCAAAGGAAAAGCATAAAAGAGAAAGTAATAAACAAATTCAAGCTCAGCACGCTGCTTGTTGAAAATTCTCATTCTAATATATTCATTTGACCTCTCAGCCTCTGTGAAATTATAAAGCCACAGCCCTGTTGATTAAAAAACTGACTTAAAATACAGAGTGTGTGGTGATATGTGCATGTATCGAAGCCCCTGCCATATTAAGTGCTACAAGAGGTAGGAGATGTGAGAAGGAATCAAGCTGAGGGAGGTTGGTCAGGGAACCAAGTAGGAAAGGGGTTCCTCATGGCTTGAGTGTGTAGGACTTTATTTTTGTTATGTTAGTTCTGTGATGTCTGGTGTCACAAAATTGATTAATGGGTCACTTCATGCTTAATGGCTTGTGCATGGATATATATACAGACATATCTAAGCAATATTTGTATGAATACAGTACAGTAAACCTATTTGAAAATTGGGCCTAGACGTAGAATTTGATTGAAACAAATAAGGTTTGTGCCAGAAAGAATTATCAGAGAGTAGAGCAGCCCAAGTAAACACTACAACCTCATCTGCAGAGCTGACAATGGCTGTCTCTGCTGAGGGGAACTGTGCTGCTTTCTGGCTTTACATTCAATTCTGAAACCGAAGACTAGCTTTAGCTATAGAGCCATGAAGTAACACATTGTCCTAGGAAACTGAATCTGCAGTTCTTCCCAGAAATGGTGAGGAGGTGTATTTAAATAGGTTACAAGTAGTTTTTTTAGTCATTGCTATGTCTGGTGTACTGGTGTCTAATTAGTCAGTGTGAGCAGTGTTGATAGACTCCTAAAAATGCACGATGAAGCCACATGTTCAATAATGATAGCTTTGTATACGTGTATGCATTTAGATCAGAGGATTCATCTGATGCAGGTGTGGTGTGCTCATGGCCTCCCTTTAACTGACCACTGCAATCTTGAATTTAACTTTTTAGCTGAAGAGATGTTATTTCCGTATCTCTCCAGAGGAGCAACAGCTCACTGCAGACTGTCATTGCAGACCTTGGCTTTCATAGCCCATTTAGCTGCAGTGGTGTCCAGTGCCTCTGGAGTTGCCCCCATCTCCAAGGGGTGTGCTGAACATCAGACACAGTTCTGCGATGAGCAGCAGGTTTTTTCTACCAGTGACAGGTGCTTTCCTGCTCAGTATGGAAAGCAGCCCCTGCAAATATTTGTGCCCTGTGTGCTACAACCATACTTGGTCTAGTTCAAGTATGTGAGCTCCAATCCTGATGGGTATTGGACTGTGACTAGTGTGCATGGATATTGCTGCTTCTTTCAGTTTTGTTCTTTTTCTCTTACTTCCTCTCTCTCTCTATATATCTCTCAGGCCTCTCACACCTGATGATGGGTGAACAAGGTAAGTCCTTCCACTTTTTCTTTGTTTCTGTCACTGATCATGCCAAAGCAGCTTTGTCCCTGCTGCTTTTCTGGGTTGGGCTTTGCATAATAAAAGCAACTAAGCTTATGGAGTGCCAGTCAAGCCATTTGCATTTTTGCCTCTGAGTCTCATGAGCCAAGGCTTCTTGTCAGCCTAGGACTCAGATGGCCAGGAAGGAGCATGAAATGATTCCATGATAGCAGTAATCATGCAAAAGGTATGCATTCCTTTTCCACGCAACCCACCAGCTACTTTATCTTGCCATTTCTTTCTTTTTGTGCCAGCTGTAATGACTCCCACTTCTGCCTACTAAATGTAGACCTCAATGTTGGTCTTTATTTTAAGAGTACAGTTATTACAAAAAGTATGTTAATAGCCCTTGTGGCATGATCATAACTCATTATGAGTCCTGAGGAAATTTGCATATCATGTCCTGTAAGTCCTGTGTCTGCAATTTAAAATACTCAAATACATACAGAACAAAATGGTTTAGAAGAACAACAGGGCTAACCCCATATTGAGCTACAAATGGGATCTAGGCCCAGATCAGAGATCATGTTTTAATATTTCAGCCTGCACTGAGTTACAGATCTATTGGCTGTGACAGGATGGGATAATTAGTCCTATTTTGCACTGTGAGGGTGTGGAGTAAGAAGCTGGTGAGAACAGGTAGAGCGAGGAGAATTGTGGTTCTGTTTTCCTCTGACAGTGCCAGTGTCTTACTGACATGAGTGCTCAGGAGTTAGCAGCACTTCTGATGCCTTCTAGTCTTTTAAATGCAGGAGTGAAATGACTTAAGACTTAATGCAAGGTGTGTGCAAATGGTGCACTAGGAAGACCAGACCAAGTGTTTGGCCTGTGGGGAGAAAATAAAAGTTTTGACTCTAAAGCCTGATGAGCCTTTCCTAGACTAAATGTACGCAAAAGCTTTTTTGGCATTAAGTAAGCATGTATCCAATGATATACAGCCCAAGGAGTTAGTAAGATAGTAAAAATGCCTCTGAAGGCTAAAGATTAATTAGGTGCTTGAGTAAAGCAGACATAACTTCTATGTATCTCAGTGAAATGTAGAAAGACTTAAGACATAATCAGCTTTTATTCTGTTTTTCAAGATGGATGTCTGCTCTGAGGTCATGGAAGGTTAGGTAACAATCAGAAGTGAAGTAGGGACTTAGCAGTTTCTATACTGCTTAACATCCCTTTTTGGTGGGAAAGGTAGGAAAATTGGTAGGTAAATTATAGGTGTATGTCAAGACCATGGTGTTTGGCATGTGGGGCATCTGGCTAAACTCTGGAAAGCATTGAGCTTTGTCTCTGTCCCCACTTGTGTTCAGCTGGGCTCATGGCTCAGAGGTCATGCTGATTGAAGGACCATCCAGCAGACAGGTCCCTTCAGCATGTCCTAGTTGCTCAGGATGCAGCTGAGTATGGCAAAGCTGTTTTGACAGAGGAAGGCATATTGGGAGTGATCAGAACAGTTGATGGCCACTTTCATTCTCAATAACATTGAACATTTCTTTATCGTAGTCTGTGATTTACCTCTGGATTATGTAAACAGTTGCACTTGGACATTTAAATTACAAGTTGCAACCCAGCTGGCTCATGAAGACTTGCATGACCTACTCAGGCCAGTCATCAGCACTTTTTTTTTTTTTTTTCTCATCTGGCAAATAATGTGAAAACTATTGGCTTCTGGCAACTTTAGCCACACTTGTTTATGTATAACGCATCAGGGGAACAGTGGCTTCGCCTTTCTTGCCAACAAACTCACAGATACTGCCTTTTGATAAATATTTACTCTCTATAAACATATGATGGATATAAAATATGTAAATGTATATGCGTGAGTAAATATGCAGTGTCAACATTATATACAAATACATTAGCTCTGGTAGGTGAGATGTGTTTAGCAAATATATTACCATGAGATTTACTTTTTTCCCTGTCCTATTCTGTTGTTTCCCTTGCTGTTTTGAATTTGACGTGGATTGAGGCATATCACTGGCGTGGTATTGCATGAGCAGTTTGCATTTCTCAGTAGAAAATCAAATTAAAGCTTAACCAGGCAGCTTCTGATTGTACTGTCAGTGGTTTAAGCTTTGCTTTGTGCTTTATTTGTGGTGTGTCTCTCGTTTTCCCCTTGACACTGTATTTTGTTGGGTTTGGCTGCTAGATAAATTTGCTCATTTCCTTGTTTTTCTAAGTATGGCCAGTGACATATTTTTATGCTTTTTTTGCTTCTTTCTTCTCTTCTCTTTTGCCTCCTCCATGGTGGACACCTCTCTTATTCCTCTTCTTAACTGGACACACACCTTCTTGTCTGTAGGTAGAAGTAAAGGTAGAGATCACATTGTTTCTAAGACTTCATTGCTTGTAAACTGTTTGTTGATGAGCAAAGTGTATTTTTATGAATGTGTTTAATGTGTTTCATATGTTTCACTTAATGCTTTTATTTTTATAAGTCTCTTAACAATATTTTGTATTGAATTATGGAGGAAATATTTATTAAGATTAATGCTTTGAGGCCTTCCTAAGTGATGTTATTTTCTCCCTGTTCACACTATATATGGGCTGTGCAGTGTCAGGTCACCTGTAGTTGGTGATGCTCGGTTGCAAAGGGTTTGTCAGTTCAGTAAAGTGCAGAGCCATAGGCCAGTGAGCTCATCCTGCTGACACTTGCACTAGAGTGATGCCACTGCTGGTAATTTTACTACTGGTGTTGGTGGCAGCAGAACCTGGGCTTGTCCAGTACCCTTCAACAATGCAGGTTTTTTGAGCTATTGTTTCTTCCCCTGGGTCGCCTCCCATGATTTCTGGTAGTGCTAAGGTGTTTCTCAAAGGGAAATTGAATTGCAACAACTGCTGCAGAGGAAGCAGAAGTAATCAGCACTGCTAAACAGAGAGGTCCATTTCCTTTGCAGCCCAGTACAGCTCAGGGGATGCTAGACTGCTCTGGGGCTCCAAGTTGGCTCTTCAGCAGCTCACACCTATCTTAGGCATGCTGAGCAGTCATCCATCCCTTATCAAAACTGCCAAAAAGGCAAAACACTGCAAACTTGCTATGGGTCCTCATTGGGACTGGAAGGAAAAGTGGAGATTGATTGATGAATTATAAACATGGCTTGAGAAAAATCTTTTCTTTGATCGTAGTTTCCAATGAGAAAGATTAAAAGGTTTGGTTATGCTGAGACTTACTCAGTTCCAATGAATACACTGCTGAAAAATCTGATCTATTTATTAGCATGATTTGAACATGTTGGAGGATGTTGCTTGTGTCCATGCTGGTAAGACACAGCGGAGTGAAATGACTAGTTGTGCAGCTATGAATTTGGGAGGCATATGAACTCAGAGGATTTGTTCATACTAATGTTCCTTTGAGGCACAAGCAGTCTCTGCTCAATAATTATTACTCCTGTAATATCTGAATTCTGGGGAGCACAATGGCATATTGAACACCTTAATTTGTATGATTCCTTTTTCTGATGCCCAGCTTTCTTCTAACAATTTTGTATTGTTGAATTCTCTGTGATGGAATACATTATGTGATCAATATTATTTGTTCTATTTTGAGGTTGGAAAAATATTCCAATAATTAATTTCATAGTTTTTCTAGTCTCTCTAAACTTGGGTGATGGAGGGTAATATCTAGGCTGTACTCAGAGCTATCTTCTCAGCAAGAAGTGAACATCAGAACATAATAATCACATATATATAGTGTTAAAAATATGTGAACATGAAGCTCTAAGCAGACCATATAAAATGTTACTGTGCCTCAACACAGCTGCCAATAATTCAGTTAGCTGATGTATGGCTTAGTGTGGTTTAGAGGTCAGTGTAGATCAGGGCAAGTCTTAAGTGATGTTAGTTCATGTTCTTTTCTTGGGTGGCATTTATGCTTCAGGCCAGTCTGTGTAGGACTAAGCTGAAAGTCTTTTCCAAGGCAAATCTCCTAACTGAGCTGGTAGGCATGAGGATTATAAGATATAGTCCACAATTAATTCATATGTACTGAAACTTAATTTATTGTGTCACTGAGTGAAAATATTTCAATTACCAACTATGTGTAGTTTTTACTCTAGTTATAGCAGTGACTTTGTCAGAGAATCATCAGTCTGTGTGAAAAATGGCATTGTTTTCAGAGGGCTCAAACTGTGATTTTGAACCCACACATGGCCTTCAGCTCACAGAGAAAGTGGTACCAGATGCCTTTAGTACTCGAATGGAAGGTTCATATTTTTTTTTTTGCATTCTTGTAGCTTTTAATAAAACCTGGCAACAGCTCTGTCTCATTTCATGTATGTAACCAAAGGATATGATATATTTGATTTCATTTTGGATATGATGTATTTGATTTCATAAAACTTTTTCATAGCATATAGCGGTCTGTAACCTTGCATTCATAATTTTAAGCAAGTGTTTGATTAGTTGTTTCCACTGCAGTAAATAGGCTTTCTCTGCATCTATAATTTTTTTAAATGTTCGGGAGATTTTAATTTATTTTTTTAAAAGTTCCTGGAAAGTTGAATTGTAGGTGTTCTAGGGTAATGGCTAGAGTAATTGAGATACAGACAAGCACCTGGATATCACTTGCATTTTAATCTGAACTGAAGTTTCAGGTTAAATGCATTGAGTTCTTATTTAAGGTATGGAACCTCATCCATGGAGGTGAGGTAGATATGTGATGAGCAAGGAGTTTTGTTTAATTTGGCAAGAATTTCTGAATATGACCTCTTCTGGAGAGGTACTGGCGATTAACGAACAATTATATTAAGTTTACTCCCCTAATGCTTCCCCACAAGTAAATGATATCAAAGGAAATTTAAATATCCAACTTTAATTTGCTACTGGAGTTAATGTGTTATCACTTTCTTCCATATTATTTGTTCTCTTGAAAGTCTTTGTTAAGGAAATGATTATTTGCCATTCTGTTACCTTCCACGATGTGGGTTTTGTTTTACCATTGCTCTTGTTTTGGATCTGACTTCTACTGAGGCTCATGTCCCCTTTGAAAATTGTCTGTATTCCTGGTGGGAATCTGCTATTTTCAGTGAATTAAGTCCTTTGTCTTCTTGAAGGCAATAGCAAAATTCACATTGAATCCAGTGGGCCAAGAGCCCGAAGAACTGAAGATGCCCTCTCTGACACAGAGAATGACCAGTGAGGCTGGTTTCTGTGTGTGCACAGGACCCTGTAGCACCCATGCAGTCTGCTGGTTCTTCTCCAAGGCATGTGGCTCCTTCCTTCCATCAGTAGTTGTGCTCAATGTGAACTACCCAGCTGCCTGCTCATTTTCAGTATGAAGTAGTGTTTTTTTTCCTTAAAAAAAGAGAGAAGTGCAAGAGTGGGATCTTTTAAAATGCATGTTGTGTGGACCAAAGGCCAATTTTGCAATTTAATAATCTGCATTGCAATATCATATTATTTGCTTTGGTCCTACCTGCTCTTAACTGAAGTAGATCTTTTAAGTCTTGGAAGGTTTAGCATTGCTCTCAGAGAATGAGGTTCTTATTTCTCTGAGCTGTTCAATAATATTGACCTGAAGGTAATGGCACAGGAAAAATGAAATATTTGTGGGCTTGAACAGAAGGAAATGACTGGACCTTACTGATCAGGAAAATATTTTCAAATTCTTTTTCACCAGTGATATCATTAGGATTTGTATTGGCTTGCTTCAGAAATAGTGTAGCTAACAGGACCAGGGCAGTGATCATCCCTTGTATTTGTTGAGGCTGCACCTTGAGTGCTGCGTCCAGTTTTGGGTTCTTCATTACAAGAAAGACATTGAAGTGCTGGAGTTGCAGAGAACGGCAACGGAGCTGGTGAAGGCTTTGGAGTGCAAGTCTCATGAGGAGCAGCTGAAGGAGCTGAGGGTGTTTAACCTGGAAAAAAAGAGGCTCAGGGTGACCTCATTGCTCCCTACAAGTACCTGAAAGGAGGGTGTAGCAAGGTTGGGGTCAGCCTCTTCATCCCAGTAACAAGAGAGAGAATGAAAGGAAATGGCCTCAGGTTGCACCAGGGGTGGATTTAGATTGCATATTAGTAAAAATTTCTTTATGGAAAGAGTTGTCAAACATAGGAACAGGCTGCCCAGAGCAGTGGTAGACTTGCCAGTCCTGGAGATGTTTAAAAGATGTGTAGATGGGGTGCTCATGGACACAGTTTAGTGATGGACTTGGCAGTGCTGGAGCTTGTACTTGATGACCTTAAATGTCTTTTCCAGATTAAATGGTTCTATGGTTGTATGTGAATAAGTCCAGCTGAATGGCCAAGAGTTTATGCAAATGTTGAAGTGAAACATCAGTAACAAATGAAATCGTTTGTGCTCTCTAAAAGTCTAATTATACAAGGGGAAAAACAACACTACATTTGTCTTGCCAGCCTTGGCAGTGGTTTTTAAGCTCTGCTTTGCCCTGTAAGGTATCTTAATATTTGGGTTTTAAATGGGAGTACTGTATTACTTTGGTCTCTACAATTCAAAGTATTAATGAAAGGACTCTGAAATATGTCTGGTAGTGGGTTTGTTTTCGTTTGAGGAGAAAAAAGTCGTATATAGGATTATAAGGATTGTGACCTTCAGTTTTAACTTTATTCTTAGTGACTATTTAAAAAAAAATCAAGCAGTTTATTTTATGATTAGCTGGCATAATTTTTTTTTTCTAGGTGAATTTTTGCTGCTAGTTTAATATTTTATTTAGGGAAAAAAGGAATATTTTAATGTAATTTCTTGAAGTCTAATTAGAGGTGATTGATTGTTGATAAATTTCAAATGTAAGGTATTGGGGTGGCATTTCTGCAAGGTATTCATGCTATTTCTTTATATTCCAGTGGTGATCACATTTTCTAAATTTTGGGGAATGAAGTCACTTAAATGTTCAATATCAGCTAATACAAAGAAATAGATGTCTTACTCTTCTTTTTATACCTTTTGTAATACATTTATGAACAAAAACATAATAGATTTAATGATTTATTTTTGTTTGTGCTTATGAGCATGTGTGTTTACAAATACTGTGTATGCATAAGGTATTTAATAATGTGCTGAGTATTTTGTAGTTTATAGGTAATTAATTTTTTCTTACATGTTTTCTTTCTGCCTTGTTTTAAAACTGTCTCTTTCTGATGTGTGAATAAACAGCTGATTCTTTGTGGCTTTCATTTTTATTAAGAAGAATGATTCCTGTGAGAGTTAAAGGCATTGTGGTTGTGTTGTGTGTAAACAGGAGCTAAAATATTGTTGTCTTTAGTCTGTATTGTAGTCTTCTGTTTTCAGCGAAGCTCAGGTTTCTCTCTGGGCAGAGAGAGTATTTAATTGATAACATTGAAAGGTTTTTTCCCCCCTGCACTTCCTCTGTTTTCTTCATCTGAGGCATTCAGTGGTGTGTAGAGATGCAGAGGTAGCAAAACAGGCCACGTGCTTTGTAAAAGGCAGGCTAATAGCACTTTTGATGGATGTCTGATTTTTAAAGTGCTGTATGTTTCATTAAAATTTACATGTAAAGTAAGGGCAAGCACAGTGACATGAAAGCTAATGCAAGTTGCACATCTTGACATAATAACAATCACAAGAAACTGGAGATCCCAGATGGCAGCTTGGCCTTTGCCATCCATTTAATAAGCTACTAACTGCTAATTATTGCACTGTTATGGGCAAGTTAATTTACTGTTGACTCTTAAAGAGACATTGTGCATTTTTCTGACATTTAGGTTTTTCAGTTTAGATTTGAAAGTGTTTTTTCTCTGCAGATTGAAGCCCTTCCAGTGGATGGTAACAAAGAGACAAAGAATATAGAGTGGGAAATGGAACATAATAATCTGTGGGGTTTTTTGATAATAGCAGAATATAGGGTTGTGGGGATTTGGACCTTTCTAGGGCATTGGTTTTTAGCTGAAAAGAACACCAGCATATATATATTAAATATAGGATTTAAGTTTTGCACTTAACAGCAAATGCAGTGTTAGTATTCTTGTTAAAAATAAATAGAACATCTTTCCTTTAAGTAATTGAAGCTTGAGATTCTGAAAATAAGAGAAACTAGAAATAGAAAATCAAAATTTAAGGCTCATTTCTTTCGCCAGAGATGATCTGAAGGCAAAATTTCAACTCACAAATCTGAAAGTTAAAACATCCACTGTATTTTTTGAAAAATTCTTCATTTTAATGTTACTTACCTGGTTGTCGTATTACAGGGAAGAAATGTTATCTGTAAAACATAAAATTTTTTAAAGTGATATTTTTCTTTAAGTTGAAATGGACATTCAGTAATGAGACCAGTCAGGGAAAGTTTTGATCTAAGAACCTATTTAGGAATGAAGGAACAGCTGCAGTTTAAATGGACTCTAATTCTCACAGTTAATGCCATTTTGTGAGTGCATGATTGTCTGTGATAATGTTTGGGAGGAGTGTGGTAGGTAATAGCTTATTTCCTGGGCTTTATGGTAATGCAGCAAAATGATGATAATGCCATCAGGAACTGAAATAGACCCTGTCACACACATCAGACACTCTTGCAAAAATAGGAAATTCTGTGAAAGAGGGGAGTTTCCTGTTTTAAGGCTCCTTGTGGCCTTCTGTGGACTAGAGAGATAACATTATGGTATTGAACAGTTTAGAAAATATGCGCTGTGTAAGCTGGATCTTGTACATTAAAAATAAGAGCTTACAAAAAGCAGCCTTATTTGCTGTGCTTTACCAGCTGGTAAATATTTTGACTAGAGATCAGGGAATAACATGCCATGCAAATGGTTGTAAAACTATTAGTGTGAAGAAGGTCATGTGTGTCAGTTACTAATTCATGTCTAATGGTGTGTGATTTTCCCCACATCGGTGTTGTGGGTTTTGATTCTGGTTTTGGCAAAGCACATCTTCCTGTGACACCCAGAACTCTTCATTTATTTGGCTGTACTCACCCTTTCGTGGAGCTAGAGCTCCTTCTCATGCTGGTTTTCATTTCCTCATTTGTTTCAAGATCCTTGAGAGTTTTGAGTGCATATATAGAAATCGGTTAGGCTATGAAATAAGGGAAGATAATAGAAAATACCACTGCAGAGAGCAAGGAATCAGGTGTGAATGCAGCTCTCACAGATTGTGGCATATTCATTTGTTTTGAAAGCCTTTTTGTTTTGAAATTTTGGTTGCTGATAACCTACCCTGCTAGTTGCTGTGCTGAGTCTACTGCATTCCCTAAACAGCTGGAGAAGCCTATAGAAATTAATGGTGTTTTGCACTTGGGAATGTGTTGTATACCTGCAGGGATAAAGTCCCCAAATTCTGTTATAGAAGGATTTTCTGAGATGTAGGTCTTATACTAGATGTGCTTTTTATACTGAGAGGTTTGATGCAATGATATTAAGAGCCATATTCTTTGCTGCTCTGAAAGTATTTTATTGTGGTTTACCTGCTACTGAAGCAGAGGAAATGCACTGATGTAAAAGAAATAGTGCAGGGAAGAATCTGACTCTAAAACTGTTCCAACACTAACCTGAGGGATTCTGGATCATTCTCACTAAATTATGGCCTTAGTTCTCTTGTTAAACACTGCAAAGCATTTAATAGAAATGGTTCTTTACCAGCATTGCTTTGTGAGGAAAAGCTTTAAACAGAACTGGTACTTTTAGGATTTGTGTACACAGTTGTCACCATTAAAAAGTCAGTAGCATTTGCCAAGCAGTACCACACAGTGGTGCCTGAGAAATCACCTCCTCTGCTACAGTAGAGCAGGAAGATGGTATGTAATATTTGTAGGTAAGTGTTTATGATTTGATTCTGTCAATTGCATGCATTTTAATCGAGCTTTTCTCTCAAATCACAGTTTGTTTGGGGAAATGCTTATGGGTCAGATTATTTCTAAAACAAAACATGATTCCTTATAATTGAGCAAATTCTTTCTATTGAACACTTAAAAAAATTTCAGTGTTTGCTCTAAAATACTCTATCTTTGTGATTTTTCATTGTTAGTAGTAGTAACAAAAATGTATAAAATGTTAAAATAATTGTATTTTAAAGGGAGCTGAGGTCTTATTAGGTATAGTGAATTGTATTAAGCTAGCATTATGAAGCATACACCTTTATTCCCCTAATTACTGGTATATTAATAATGACCAGGTTGATGATGAATGTTCTGATCACCAGCTGGGATCAGATAATTACATTTGATTATGTAAAGAGTTAGTTGCTGTAAGCCTTGAAATATTAAAACCTGGCTAGAATAAATATCACTGGAGAACCTTTGTCTTTTTTATGTGTATTCAGCTGCCTGTTCTCTGAGCAATTCTTGGTTCACTCGATAATGTTGGGAATCAAACTGTGAACAGTTATTTTCCAACCCTGTGAATGTTGATAAAAGGATCTTGCATAGCTGTTGGCTTGTCCTGTGAGGGGAGAGCACGTTGCTGCATCGCAGCACAGGGATTACAGGCTCTCGTTTAGCTCTGCATTAAGGACGTTGCAAGCTTTTATAAAACCCAGGGCAGCCCTAGCATCGCTGTGCATTTGCATTTCCTAGCTGTGACAAAGGGCACGCACGTTTCAGGCACCAGTGCCTTGCAGGACTGGCCAACTCCATCATCCAAATAATTCTTTTATCTGACCCTTTTCATATTTATTTTGGATAGTCTTACTCTGGAGACAGTCTCAGAGAAGTCTGTAGGAATGTGTTTAAGCTGCATTCTACATGTGTTTTTTCCTCTTTCAGTTTACCAACTTATTTTTTTCCCCAGAATTTTTTCGGTTCTTAAATATCCACTGATTTGTCTTTCCCCTGTTGTGAAACTTCTGAAAAGAAGCATAACTTTTGTAACTTGGCACATGAAGTACTGTTATAAAGACTGCTTTATGGCATTGATCATTGGCAGTTTGAACAGAATCTCATTTTTGCCACAATGTGACAGACCATTTATGCCAGATTGTGGAAAAAAATCTTTGCCTAAAGTTGGAAAAATCAGAACGTTCGGATTATAAAGCTCTCTTTAGAAATTACCAGCTATACTTAAAGTACTCAATTCCAGGCTCAGCATTTCAATTTATCAATTTAGTCAATTTATATATTGAGATACGATACTGGAGACACACAGTAGTAATTTTTCTTTGCTACATTCTTGTACTTTATTTCTTCTCTCTATTGACTCTGTCTTTAAAACAGATGTATTTTAAGATAAATCCGTGGACACTTCATTTCCTGCTATGCTGCAGGAAATACAGTGGACTTATGGACATTATGGACTGTACGTCCATAATGGAATGAAAGTATTATGTGGTAGATGCACTTATTGTATTATCAGGCAGAAGTATGAGAGTTCCTTTTGATTTCCCGAGTGCTGATATTTTTGTTTTTGGTGTCAGGGAAGAGAAGAATCTCTGATTTTCTTTCTTTTTGTCTTCTAAGGTACTTTTATTTAAACCAGCACAGTTTTCTTACTAATTTTCTCCTTCAGGTGTTTGCTATCAATCTGATGGGTTAAACTTTGTGCTATTCCATCAGGCAAGTTTGGTAAATGTTGATCAGTGCATGAAATCAGTTCTTAAATGGTTGCAAAATTGCCTGCCTTCAGACTGTTTCGATCACAAGGGCTTTCAAGTGTCAAAGTCATTTGGAGAACTAGATAGATAAAATGCATGAGCACTAAGCTTTTTCCAGGATAGAATAAATAAATGTATTTTCTACTGTGTGCTCTGCCTTTGATAGTGATTTGTTAAAAGGGGAAAAAAAAGAAAGGCAATGATATTAAATATTTACAAGAGTGATTTAGTTGTGTAATCTTGTGCTATGCATCCCTGTTTAATAGTGAAATCAGCTACCGCTGAAGTAAATGCCATTAAACTGGTAGTGCTGTGAAGGTCACTGCCTGTACAATGTCAAAGCAATTTATAGAGAATAATGATTTTTGTCAGCTTTCCAATGTACCAATGTCCCTCCTTTTTGTCGTCCAAAAATAACTGAAAATAAATTTATTTCAGAAATCATTTTGTCTTGGACTCTTTTCCCATATGACTGATTTTGGAGATTGAAACCTCTTTACAAGTTTTCATATTGATAAACTCAGAGGATAAACACCTTCTTTCTTGAGCTTGTTACAGCTCTATTTGCTGGGATTTCCAGTTGGCCATTTCTCAGCAGTTCATTTTAAAAGATACTGAATTATGACCTCCATTCTTATGAGTGATTGCCTTTCTTCCCTTGTATAGCCATATCTATCTGCGAATGTCATGAAAAAATCTTTTTTTTGTGTGCTGATTTTTTGTCATCAGCAGAGCACACGTAGCATGTTGACAACTCAGCAACCTCCTGAACTGGTGTCTTATAAATACTTGGAGTACATTTCTGTACAGCATCATGCTTAGTGAAGAGGCCCAGAAGTGAGAGGTGTGTTCTTGGCTCTGCAGTAACTTTCCCTGTGAATTGTTGGGGCCTTTGTGCCTCTGCAGCAATGGAGTGGGGACAAAAGCCCTTCACCACTGCACGAGGAGCTGCTGCATTGACACTTAGAGTGTGTCCTGAAAACAATACACAGCGAGTACAAAGCATTATCATTCAGCTTCACATCCGTCCAGCAAGAAGGTTAATTATTTGTTTTCCTTGTTTTACAGTTGAATGAGCAGAAGCACAGAGAGATAGAGCTGGAGGAGAACAGGCAATAAATGCCAGAGTTCTCTTGTCCATTCCTGTTTCTCTAAGCACTAGTGCAATCTATTTCATAAACCACTAAATAACTTGCCTCCTATACCAAGGACTCTCCCAATTAAATTCCATTTGCTAAAGCAATACTCTAAAAAGATTAAAATTGTATTTATTTATTGATAAACATGTACATGACCACAGAAATAGCAATCATATTTTACAAAGGGAAACAACACATATTCTCTGTAAAAAAATTTTACAGAAGGGAATAACCTATCATAATGCAAAGGTGCCCTGAGTGTGCTGTGTAAGGATTTTGTTGGGAAAGTACATATGAGCACACAATGTGGGTTTCTTTTTGAAGGCATGAAATTTAAGGGCAAGTGGAAAAGAACTAAGGCATTTAAATAGTTCAAGGGGCGGAAATGTTTTTTCAGTGAAGAGGAAGTGCATCAGCAGTGGAAAGGGAAGGGAAGCAGAAGGAAGAATAGTAGAAACATACATACTTTTATCTGGGAGGAGTGTCCTAGCCAAAGTGGTGGAAGAGGAATCTGTTGTGAACACTGGTCTTCTGGGCAGAATAAGATGGGAAGATATCCCTACAGGTTTTTTGCTGAGTATTAGGCAACTAGGTATTACTGTTGGTAGCTTATTTTAGTATTTGATTTTTGTGATGTCTCATTCCACAATGCAGTAGGAGAAGACTAAAGCCTTTATTTACTGACATAGCTTTTTATGGCCTTCTCCTCCAGGCCCATTAGCAGACCTTTCATCTGTTGTGAAAGAGGAGAGTTCAGCAGGGTGTCTGGAATAGATATATGTGTGCATGATTAAATCAGGCCTTGAGATTTCCTTTAGACTGTTTTATCTGGTTCTTTGTCTCTTTTTATTCAAGTCTATGATTAGCATTGAGTTCTTCCCAGAATGCTGGCAATTATCTCACAGGTGAAAGGATTAAGAAAGAGCAGTGGGAATTACACTGGGATTAAATAAGACTGCCTTTGGAGTGTGTTTGTGGATGTGGTTTCTTTTTTTTTTTTTTTTTTTTTTTTTCTCTAAGCAAAGAGAAAGAAGCCAGTTCAGCCTTCAGGTCTCCCCAGGGAGGAAAGTAATACCTTTGAATATGGAAAAGTAGCATCTCAGCTTGGGAGGAGGTCATGCTGAGAAAGGAAAGGTAGTGTTAAGGCACAAGATCTACAGTCTTCGGTTCTTGGTTGCTCTGATTTTGCTTCAGGCTGTTCTGATTGCCCACAGTGAACCTCAGCTTGTCCATGTGTGAAATGGAAGCGGTGATAAGTTTCTTGTCTTATGTTGCATGAAACAAAATTAATTACTCTGTAAGTGTACTTGGTTTTTGGGTAATAAGTACAAAAGAAAAGGATAGAGTATTCCTATGCCCCACACTGTTGTCACAAATTATTTCAGATGTTTTGAGTTATTTCTGTCCCTCTATTACTTCTCCCTCTGTGTAATGGGCAGACGCAATTCTGGTAGAAAAGGGGGGCCCAGCCCTCTCTTGGGATGAAAAGAGAAACTGCCCCATTAGATTGGCACACTCAGACTCTGTAGGTGCAACATGGTTTGTAAGGCTGGGTCATGCTGTACCTTACCTGCAAACTGTCCTGGAGACTGGCTTGTGCTTCTACAGCGCCTGGTGAAAGTCACCCCTGATGGGAGCCTGGACTTTGGGCAGTAGCCCTAGGCCAAGAGTTGGGTTCATCTTTAGCTTTGTTATTCAAATCTTCTTACTCCAGCACTGCATGAGTTTACAGTGCAGCACTGCCTGAAGATTCTGAGAGAAATTGTGCTGTGGTGTTGAGAAAGCAAATAGTGCTGGAAACCAGGAGATCTTCAGCCAGATCAGGTTGCTCAGAGCCTCGTTCAGCCTGACCTGGAATGTTTCCAGGGATGGGGCATACACCACCTTTCTGGGCAACCTGTTCTAGTGTTTTATCATCCTCATTGTGAAAGTTTTCTTCCTTATATCTAAACTAAATCTACCTTCCTTTAATTTAAAACCATTACTCCCTGTCCTGTCAATATAGGCCCTACTAAATTGTCTGTCCCTGAGGCTAATTAGTTGCAGCTTGTGCTATTCAAAGGAACGTACTTTCCAGGAAAGAAAGGAATTATGTTCTCTTTACAACAGAAAGTATGTTCTCTATTTCTACACAGGGTAGTTGAAGCCAGAGACAGGCCAGTTAATATTGGTGGTTAATACTGGCTGCCCACTTTGGTGCTGTATCTTACCTCTGAACCTGCTGCTTGCTCTCCTCTGCAGTTTCCAGCTTTCGGAAGTCACTGCTAGATTCTCCTCAAGCAGCAGCCGTGACTGACTGACACTTGACATATTTCATATTAGTGTGAGATCTTCTGCAGAGAAGTGACCCAGTCAAAGACTTTTTTGTCCTACCTTTGCTACTGCTCTCACTTTGTGTTTTTCCACTGTGTGTGCTGCTGCCATTCACTGAAATCTTTCAACTCTGTTCTTAGGGACCACAGTCAGAACAGTGGCTATTTACCCTTCTATGTTACATGTACCAAGAAAGAGCCAGGTAATATTTGTTGTTATGGCCTTTGTGATAAGGATCAGACATATCCTAACTTTACTCATTTTATTGTGGTTCTGAATTGGAGCAGTTCTGCGCTTGTATCAGTTGAGGGTCAGGCAGCAGTGAGATGGGGTGTAAGTAGAAATGGGGAGATGCTGCTCTGTCAAGTCCACAAAAAGAATTTGGGTGGAGTTATTACATGGGCATTGCTGCATGCTTTTTTCAGAGCTCCAATATTTTTTTGTTAACCCTTCACATAATTCATTTAATACTACTCTTTCACTCTCATAATGCATTTGTTTCCTTTGATTGGAGTGTCTTTGGCTCATGGGTCACCTTGGGAACAGGAACTGTGAAGTCCCAGAGCTTTGACCATGTAGAATTTGAATTTTCATAAGTTAGAAATAAAATTTTCCATGATAATTCCAGTGTTCTCATTCAGTAGTTCCATAATGATGATTGCCTAAGCTTCTGTTCTCTTTCTATCTGGTGATCATTATTTCTGTTGTATATTTTATTCTGATTTTATTCTTAGTGTGTCAGTTTGCTTTACCTTGTTTTTATTGATGGATAGCTATGATTAAAAAATCTATTTTGTTCCAAGTATAATTTTATCAGAATAACTGTCTGTATCTTTCCGTCTATGCCAAACACATTTTAAAGTATCTCCTTATGTTACCCTGCCTGCATGACTAGATTTGGAGCTGTAGTACAGCTGTTTTGTTTTGTCCCACAACTCTACCACTCAAACTCCAATTCTGCCTTGCTTTGACTTGCCATGCAGTGCTGGGTCCCTCTGGTGCCCTGGTTTAGGGCACAGATGCCATCCCCCTGCTCAGACTCAGCATTAGGTTAGTACACATCACTCCGGACTTCAGCAAGTTGTGGGACAGCAGAGCTAGAAACAAGATACACTGGTAGAGCTGTGAACAGGAGGTACTATGTAGTCAGTCTTGGCACTTAGTATTTTCCATTTAACAGAAGACAGTGAAGGACAGAGGCTACCTGATTTTCCACAGAGATAGGGTGAACCACTAAGGCTGGGAACAGAGCCCAGAGACTCAGATTCCTGTTGGCACAGAGCTACTGAGCTGAGCAAGCTTTCAGCTGAACGCACTAGGTGCAGCAAGTCACATCAAAGCCCCATTTAGAAGTTGGTCTGAGCAATTTTAGGCAATGTAGAATTTGCTTCTGTTGCATTTTCCTAGTCTTTCACAGGCATATAATTTTAATTTACAAGTCCCTACTGCATTTGAGACACTAGCTTGCCAGGAAATGGGGATATTAACTTCATTGTATGTAGAAATTTCACTTGGTTAAGAGAGTGCATTGAAGAAAGGAAGGAAACAGTGAGACAAGAAGATTGATTCATGAATCTCTTATTACAAGATTATCTGTCTTTTTATTGAGCTGAATATTTATTACATGGCCAGTCTCTAGTTACAGGCCAGTGATTGCCTAGGTTCAGGTGTTTACTTGGTGATGGCTGGGATGCCACATAAACAGCTGTAAACAGAGCCAGTTATTCAATCCACTCCTAGAGAGGTTTGATTGTAGATCCCCAGTTTTCCCAGGGTGTGATGTCTGAGCCAAAGCAGGCAGGAGCCTGTTCTGCTATCTGGCAGAGCTCTCTGCTGGTGCCACTGCTGGAAATGGTTAGAAATGTTCACATGAATTTTCAGCAGGGGCAAAACAAAAGGATCTGGGGCAGTTGGCACCTTGGGGATGTGGCAGGGAGTGTCAGGGTCTCTAATCCATCCTAGAACCTCTTGCTGTCATGTGTTGGCATGGTGGGCTGCTTGGAGTAGGAAAGTGAAAATTCCTCTTGTTCTATCACAACACATTGAGGATTCATATTACTCCCTTCCTAACTCTTTCCCTGCCACCTTTCAGGCATTACTTCAAAGAAAAATATTTAAGTACACCTTTCCTAGTATGATTTGTAGTGTGTGAGACCCTGAAGTCCATGAGATACCTTTGTGCTGTATAGGATGATAATGAAAAACATAAAAATTAGCCAAACCCACAGTCTTTTGATATGTGAGGCTGTTAAACCTTTCTGGATTTTTCTAAAAGCTGTGGTTCATTGTGTATATGCCCTAACTGTATTACAATAGCATAATGATCATAATATAGCCTCTAGTTGTTGTCTGCTCATGTTTCTTCTGGTCCTTTATATTACACTCTTAGGAGAAGCAAAAACTATGGCAGCTTTTCAACAGTTAGATTCTGTGAATGGCTCAATTTGAGTCCTTCCCCAAACAATTCCCTGAATTAACTTTCAAACTGTTTCTTAAAAGCATTATCAGCGTCTAATAAAATAATGGAAACAGTATTAAAAATAAGGACTTTGTAGCTATAAGGAGTAGCAGAACCATGAGCAATTATCAGTGGCATTTAATAAACAAAACTCATACAGGGCATTTGATTACTTTTGGACTCAGTTAAAAAATTAGTGGATGAAAAGAAGATGGTGATTGTTTAGACTGCAATGTGTTATTTGACAAAATGCCCTACTTTAAAAAAACCCCACAATTAAAATTTGGCTTTAGCATGAGTTTTCTAAAATAAATTAGTAATTCAAAATGCAACAGCATTTTCATGAACGGAGAAGGCTAGACAAATTGGAAGTTACTGTCATTTCTGTCTAGTGCATTTCTTAGTGATCACAAAGAGGGGAAGAAATGACATATTAATGAAATGTGTAGATTTGAGTAGAATGGAAAGAATTGCAATCATCAGTGTGGATAGAAAACAGCATAAATGTTGCATAAGTGCCATGACATCCTTCATAAAGCAGTAGGTGGATAATTCATCTGTAGAGAGATCTGATAAGCTGCACCTAGACTAAACTTTTAAGGGCCTTAAAAACTGTAAGGTGGAGATATGTCAAGCAATTTGTACATATTTTGAAAGGGCTTGATGATTAAGATTATGCATGACTTGATTAAGAGGGAACACACAAAGGCTTTGTATGTATGCTGGGTCTTCATGCTGAGAAAGTGGGAAGATATGAAAGCTATCTCCAAACACATATGGAGCATAAATACACAGGAGGAAAAAGAATTATCCTGGGGTTGTCTCAGAGGAATTATGTAGAAAGGGTGCTGTTCAATTCGTCAAAGGTGTTCTAGGTCCAGCAGCAAGAGACAACATCTTAACAATGAGCACTATAGGAAGAACTTATAGAGTATTTTAGCAAGTGGAAAGATGTGAGCCAGTGACTTTTGACAATTTTATTGAAAGTAAACCATTCAGGGGAGCTAGTCTTTCTCTTCCACACATAGTGAACATGAGATGGCAACTGAGAGGAGGAAAACTGAAATTTTCTCCCTTTTCCAAAGCTCGGATGTATCACAATATACATACATTGGTTTCCTTGATTTTCCAGTGGTTCTTCATCTACTCCATGTTGAAATCCTGTGTGTGTTGCTCTAGGTGACATCTGTATCTCTGAGGGAGCAATAAGCTGTTGTTGTATCTAGCAATTAAAAAATAGTCCACAAAATGCAAACAAAATGCTTTCATAAAGGAAACTGGATGGTTTGTCATAACTACATTAGTGCTAATGCACTACCAAGTCTCCTTTTTCTGTGTGTTAATTTTGCTCTTCAGTCTCTCCATCTCTTCTTGCTTAATTACCCTCCCCAGACTAGAGACTGCTGCTGCCTTTTGGCTTCATTACCAGCTTTCATTTTCATTAAGAACTTTGTGCTAATGGACTGTTATAAAACAGACTCATCACTGGCAGGTGTTGCCAAACAACTCTCAGCATGATGGCATTCCTGTGCAGTGGAGCAAACAGTCTGGACATTGGGTTCATGGAGCATCCAAGGGCTTGCAATGGCAGGTGAAGAGAAGTAAGTTTGGTGGAACAGTACAAAGAACCTCTCAAATATTCACAATGATGAAAAAGGAAAAGTGGTGAAAAAAGACCATTATGAGTAGTGACCTTGTTCTGAGACCACCAAAAGTTCCAGCATCTCTTCAGGCTGCAAATATCACAGAACTGCTTTCCAAAGAGCTCTCTAGTAGTCACAAAAAAACAGTCCTTATACTCTTCCAGTTTAGAAAGGAATGACTATCTGAAAACCACCTCACTAAGTGAAATCATATATAAAAATAAACTTTGTGGCTCATGTCCTCCAACATTAGTAGTGGGAATGCATATTTCTGCTGTAGTGATACTGATCATAGCTGCCTTTGTGTGCCCTCTGACCTGTTCTGTGGTTGTTACCAACGTTCATCAGGAAAAAGCAAGGACTTCCTGTATTGTCCTTCAGGAAGCTGATGGTTCCAGTCAAATAACTGGAGATATGTCCCAGAAGAGCTGCTTTCAGATTTTGTCTCTTAAGAGGGAAATAATAGTGATTTAGCACTGAGGAACTGCAAAAAAGAATCATAATTCTGTGTTGATCTGAAGTCTGTTAACTTTTGGTATTGTTTCCAGAAGACCATAAAAGCTGCCTAGGTATGTACTGAAGCAAGTACTGAGCAGGGGATATGATGGGTCCACTTGCAAATAAGCAAATGGTACGTATTGCATATTCATTCCTGGCCACTTTTGGATTTGATTATGCTTCCCATTTGTCCTTTTCATTCTTACCAAATGCAAGCTTCACATCAGCTAAGTGATCTATGTGTGCTTAATCACAGAGTGACAGCATGGTATCACTTGCCTAGAAAAGTGATTTTCTTCTATAAATTCTTTTTTTGTCCGTTCTGAAGGCACTGCTCCCTTGCAATACGGTCTCTTTTTGTAGATAGACCCATCTCACAGAGTAGTCAAAGAACTCTTGACCTGACTGGCTGGAGAATATGCATTTTGGCTGAGTGTAAGAAGGTGTGCTTTCCTCTAGTTCTCGACCTTTTGGCAGTCTTTGGGCCACTTCTGATAAAGAATGGCTTTTCACAGGCTAGTGCAGTTAGTCTGCAGCTGTTCCTAGAAGAGTAGTGTCCATAGTGACATGCAATGCACAGCCAAATGCACTTGCTCGTCCTTAAGCAGAATTTTTAATAACTGTATGGCAGATAGGATTTTTCTTACTGCTTACAATGCCACTGTCTCCTTAAAATCATTCTCTCCTTCAATGGATGAGCTCACAGAAGACTTTTCAGACCAAAGAAAAATGTGTTTCACTGTGGGACCCGGATCATATTGCTGAGGAAGAAGACTTTCTGGAGTGTGCAGGGGGGCTCAAAGAAGACAATAGTTTTAGTAGAGAGGGGTTTTGTAGCACGGTGTGGCCATGGAAATATACTGGCAGGAGTAACCAAAGAACCAGATCGTAGACACTGTGGAAGGACAGACCTTTTTCTCAGGGATGCTGCTAGAACTGTGCATGGTGTACTGCAACCTAGAATATTATGAAACTGCATGTTGAAAGGGTGAGGCAGGAGGAAGAAGAGGCCACCAGTAAAGGCAAGGCAGGTAACTTTAAACTTTTTCTTCCTCCTAATCTGTCCTATGTCCTTGCTTTTCAATTTGTCCATCCCAAAAATACATTTGGCTTAATTTTGAGTATAAAGTATTTGAGATCCTGCACCCACATGTACAAGCATGGACTGAGGTACCTTTAAGCTCTGATCACATCAGGATCCCTTAACAACTTTGAGGAAACTTTTGTAGTGACTACAGGGTGTACATGCTGCCACTCAAGCACCATTGCTGCAGATGAGAATATTTGATTTCAGGCTCTGCTGGTCTTGTATGATTCTTGCTCTTTGCAGCACTGAATAATGCCAGAAACTTTCTGGACACCCAAGCTCACCTGTGGAGATACAACTACTGGACTTCCCTTTGGCTTTTAATCCTGTCTGACACAGGGTTTATTAGTAATAATAAAACAAAACATCATTATTGCTGTGTTGTCATTTTCTAGGCTTAAGGGGTTGCAGCTGAAGTCTCATTTTGCATCTTTTATATAAGCAAATCTCATAGGAAATTTCAGTGTTTTAGAGTAGGGGTAAATTGGTTTGAAAGGATAATGTAAATAGGTATAAATCTCTCTCTCCTTTCCTCTGGTAATTCTGTCTAGGTCACACTGTAGAGTTTTCCAGTACGTACTTAACTGTGACCTTGTGTTTCTTCTGTGTCTTTTCTTGTACTTACATGGATGTTGTGTATGTCTGGAGGATTCCACTTGTAAGTGATCAAAGTTAAACCTGTGCAGAAACTGGAGCTCAAATCGCTTCAAAGTGGATTAGGCTAAATAATGAGAATACATCACTGGAGAATAATCTTATAGTGAATAGCAGGCAGTTTGGGGCAGAACATAAGTTGTTGTAACCTGATAACACACGGGGAAAGGTGTTAAAGAGCATTCTAATGGCGAATATAATTTATTAATACTGTTGCATTTATGTTCAGTCCTTTTTCCATTTTTTTTCCTTCTGTCAGCCTCTGTAGTGATAGGAAGAATTTTGTGCTGGGAAGTTTCTCAGTACAGATAAGTCTGTTCTCCTGATCCTGGGTCTTCTATTATGCTTCTGTTGGAGTAGTAGAGAAGTAAGAAGCTGGTACTCCTTACTCTCCCAATGGCACTTCCAATCTGTGAGTCAGATTTCTTTATCAGTATTGGCTGTGTTCCCACAATTACTGTGTGGGCTAGGGAGTGATTAGTGTCTTGTCTTCCAAGGGGAAGAGGAGGAAGAGGGTCCCGTAGGGAATTAGTAGCAGAGGAGGGTATAAATCTGAGATATTCTTGACTATTTTTGGACATTAATACCATACATAGTCTAAACATGAAATTTAAGTATTCATCAAGAATAGGGTAGAGTTTTGTCTGATAAATTTTAAAAAGCCTATGGTAGGCAGAGCCATTATCTTCCTCCAGAAGGTGATTTACTTGTTATTGCTGAGCTGTGACTCAGGCCTTGCCTTCTGAAGGGATAAATCATTCCTCACAGAGTAAATGTCACACAGAGATGTATCGGTGACTTCAGAAAAAGTTGCCCTTTAACAGCTTCCTGGTAACATTTCCCTTGCAGCGCTTGGGTAAATGCAATGACAAAATAAAGGGAGCATCTATCCCCTTCTTCTGCCCCTCTTCATCACAGTCTGTCAGTCCCACCTCAGGGCTGTTGCATCTTAAAGGGAATGAGACCACTGGCAGAGCAGATAATGCCAAGCCAAAAGGAGACTGGGCATGTATAAATCTCTGGTCTTGGGACAGAAGCCAACCAGGACCTCACTGTGTAATCACAGAGGCCACACTCTGTGGTAGGGTACATCAAGACAGCTGTCTTGGAGTTCAGGGGACTAAGGCTAGTCAATATCAAGGAAGAATCTTCTTGATAAATGAATGGTATGGGAAGCAGGTAGTTCAGGGAAGGTTAGAAGGTCAGAAGGTGGAAGGCCACAAGTACTCATGGACCTTATGTTTAAGTTTATGGTTGTGAGCCAATAGAGAAGTGATCTCTTAAAAAAAGATGGAATTATTTATTGCTAAAAGAGGTGTGGACAGCAGGTCAAGGGATGTGATTTTTTCCCTCTACTCAGCTCTGATGAGACCCCACCTGGAGAACTGCATCCAGCTCTGGGGTCCCCAGCACAGAAAGGACATGAACCTCTTGAAGTGAGTCCAGAGGAGGCCATTGAGATGTTTAGAGGGATGAAGTACCTTTCCTATGAAGAAAGTCTAAGAGAATTGGGATGGTTGAGCGTGGGGAGGAAAAGGCTTTGGGGTCGCCTAACTGCAGCTTTCTAATACCTGAAGGGAGCCTGCAAGAAAGATGGAGAGGGACTTTTTGCAAGGGCACGTAGTGATAGGTCAGGAGGGAATGGTTTCAAAATGAGAGTAGATTTAGGTTAGATATTAGTAAAAAAATCTTTATTATGAGGGTGGTGAGGCACTGGAATAGTTGTTGCCCAGAGAAATGGTGGATGCCCCATTCCTGGAAATGTTCAAGGCCAGGTTAGATGGGTTTGAGAGCAACCTGGTCTGATGGAAGGTGTCGCTATCCATGGAAGGGGGGGTTGAACTAAATGAATATAGTTACCTTAGCTGGCAATGACTGATTACTCTTTCCTTCTGACAGCAAAATTAAGTGGTGGGTTTCAGTCCTGCTGTGAATAAGAAGGGATAGGTGGTCTCGTTAGAGGTCCTTGCCTTCTTCCCTGTGGTTACTTCAGAGGGGCTCAGGCACTGCATGGCTGGCTATTTCTCCTTAGTTTCTTTAGATCTTCAAGAAAGCAAGCGTAGGAGTACTAAATACAGCCAAGTTCCAGCTTGAGGATACCACCTCAGTTCTTTTGTTTGAAATCTGCAAAAATAAGCAACTAAAGGCTTAATATTAAAAATGAGCATCTGTAGGTGAGTTGTGCAAATATGTGAACAGGTATTATGGTGACAGACATTGATGCAGAACTCTTGAGTTCATCTGTACAGAGGCCTTGATTTATCTTTCAAGGAGCAGACCAAAACTGGATCGCACGAAGCTTTAGAGTAATGTAAATAAGTTAAGGCCAAATATGGTGGGACATATGAATATGCTTAAAGAGATTGATCATCAGTGGGATTTTTCAGGAAGGAAGGAAAAAGGAGGAGAATTCAGAGCTGTGAGAAAATGCTGCTGAATTACTGTCCAAAGAAGAGAGACTTTCTTGATTTACTGATAGGAGGAACAAGGCTTCCCATGGGTGCGAGTACTGCAACACAACTCTTGAGATAACAAAGGTGTTGTAATAGAATTAAAAGTAATCACATTAATATATTGCCTGACTGTACTTCAGTTTCCAAAAACTGAAAAAATTTCTAATTATAATATTAAACACCTTTATTAACAGCAAATGGAGTGTACAGCAAAACTGCTGCAGGCATAGCAGCTGGAACAATAACTTGGATCCAGAGATGTTTTAAAATGGAGCATGCCCCAAAGTACCCCTTTTAAGCACTGCAAGACCAACCTTACAAGAAATGGGAGAATGGAATTTGACACTGTCCCTACAAAATATTCTCTCCTTGGATCTAAATGGTGTCTTCTAGTTTTTGAAAGTCGAATTATTTCAGCTGGGTGACTTCTAGAATTGAATATTACAGTCTGTATTTTCAGAATTTCTCTAAATTTTGGTACTGGGGACTCGTAGAGGCCAGTGAAAGAGAACAGTGAGCAGTTTTTCTCAGGAATCTTGAATAATAGCCCCTTAAGGTCATGTTATTGCTGAAGTAAATTCCCAAGGTTCAAAATTTCCCTCATCTTTAAAATGCTTCATGATGTCCCAGCTGAATTAGGGAGGTCTGTATCTTTCTGTTTCCTCTGCTGAGATAGCTTAGGTCTCTCCTTTCTTCTCTTTTTCCAGAGCTGGAACTATTGGCATAAGACTGTTTTCCTGATCAGCACCAGTAGTTGGAACAGCCTTAAGTGTTTCAATTTCCTATTTCCTTACTCTTCAGCTGTTGTACCTTATTGCTCAAAACTTTGAAGAAAAGTAGAAGGGGTGTGAAAGAGAGGACAGAAAGTTTTGTTGCATTCATAAAATGTTAGGCACAGTCTCCTCTTCTTGCTCTCATTGGTAAGAATCCGGGAAAAAGCAGAACCATTTAATAGATAAGCTAGATACTAAACTTAGTTTGTAAAGAGAAATGTGAATCAGGAGTTAAGGATCTGTGAAAGCACCTCATCCATTTCCCTGCCGGTGCTTTGTATGACATAAAGTTAAAATAGCAGTGTCCTTATGATACGTTTTCTGCTGGTGTATGCACCATGTAAAAAAAAAAAAAAAAAAGCTTCAGTGTGTGTGTGTGTGTGTGTGTGTGCATATGCGTGGGCAGCTGGCTCATTTGTTCCTTAGGTATTCATTGGAGATTGCTGTCATTGTTCCTCATTTTATTAGCTTTTGCCAAGTACTTCCACTTTTCCTAAGGACAGCAGGGTTTATGGCAGCAATATTTCTCACAGTGTCAGAGATAAAATATCAGGCTAATCACAGACTCTCTGGTAATGTAAGTTGCAAAGGAGAAGCGGTTTTGTTTTGAAGAAGTCCTGCTTGGGAGTGCTAAGTCTCCTGTTGGATAAGCAGCCTGGAGAATTTGGTACACTTCATGGAAGGTAAATAATTTGTCTTAAATGATGGGGACAAAGAGGGGAGAGATCTAATTTCTGTTATTATTTTCCTTCCTAAACAATAACTCAGACGCTCGCATATTTAGGGTTTCATCTTAAGAGGAGCTAAGCACCCCCAACTCCACTGGTGTCAGAAAGAGTCTGAGGTGTTTGATCTCCTATTGAATGAAACCCCTGCAAACAAATACTTTCCAAACAGACTTTTTCCTATGGAAGGGGCAGGTAGGGAAAGGAAACAAAGACAAAACTGTTCTCACTAGTCCACTTCCTTAATCTTTTTGTTATTTCTAATTTTTTTCCCCTCAAGATTAATAAAATCTCCTCCCTTTGGCCTGATGTGGAGCATGATCTCCCAAAGGGAAGTGAAGAAGGGAAAGGGATGGTAATATATTTGTTTTTCTGGGGGAAAAGACATTGATTCTACCCTAAAGTTAGGCATGTCCCCAGTGTTAGAGCTAGGCTCCTGGACAACATCTCTTTGGAGGAATAGAGATCTAGGTTCTTTTCTGCTAGGACACCTGAGTGTCACATCCAACCCTATCTCAGCTATTCCAAGGTCTTACAACTTCATTATTGTGAAGACTTGCCTAGGATAACATATATATCTTTGGGATAACATGGATAACATATAAATGCATGGCATACAGTATCTAGCATGTACTTTGTACATATGCATATTCTGTGACACTTGGAGAAGCTGCTGCCAGTCCTACCGCTGTTAGGATGAAATTGGTGTAGAACCTGAAATCTGATATTCCAGGAAAAACAAGGCCTGAACAAACGAAAAATAAAGGGTAGACTATCTTTTGGCAGCATAGAAGTAATTACAAGCTGATGGGCTGGTCACCTTCATTCAGAAGCAATGTCGAGTTTGAGAGGGAGAACAAGGGAAAATCCATTGCAGAGGGCAGTCTCAAGAGCAGTCTGCCTCATTTTGGCAGGAGCACGGGCTCTGAGTTTTTAGAACATTAAAACAATTATGAAATTAGGTCACAGATTCTACTAACTCAGCCCCGATCAGCTTCCTCACTTCTAGTAACAATTAAATGCTTATCTCTTCCTTTCACATACATTAAATTAATCAGCCATGAGCTAAAAGTAATACAGTGCTTTGGCTTAGACCCACCACATTTTCCTTGTAGCTTGGACCTCTGCTGGCTCAGTACATGTGCAGAGCACTGAGAATATCTGTAGCAAAAGCCAGTGTAGTGTTTCTGAACCAATGTAATACTATAGTAGTCAATCAAACCATTTCAGTGAGAGGTCACTGGAGGAGGGGGGATGTTTTGGTATAATATTCAGCTTGGGAAATTATAATGATGTGTGTTTCAACAGCACTTATGTATTAAGCCTGGTACTATCCATCTGCTCAGTAAGAGACAATGCTTTAGCTAAAAACTGTAAACCCACAGAGCAAGTAGGCATTAGAGGAGGAGAAAGGTCATTAAGAGATACAGAAAAAGAAGGTACTTTTCTGTCCCAGTGTATATTCCAACCACTTGTTAACCTTGTGTCTCAGAATCACTGAAAAAACATCTGCTGAAATCAAATAGATTTGAGGGTAAATGTGTTTCAGGACTAAGATTTTCTAGGGCATAGCTGTATGTTCTGGTAGTGGCAAACTTATTGCCACACACTTCCTAATCTAAGTCACCCAGATGTGGGGACTTTTTCAGGGTGGTTAATAGAACTTGACACTTGATGCTCAGGGGTTTCATTTGACTTTTGTTAGTGTAGCACCACACCTGAGTTAAGGTGACCACCAGGTGGCTATTTCTTGGCAGAATTAGCTCACATCTAGCCAGTTTGCAACTTAGGGTTGCCTCTTGATGACCAGGTAAGTGTGTCCTCAGTTTCTATTAGCTTTGTTCCCCATTGGGAGGCTGCACACACCGTTTGAGAGACAGCTGTGATGTCTTTGGGTGTAGATGTTAGAGCAAGACTTCCAAGAGTAATAGTACCAGATTTAACACTTTCTGTATGGCTTTGGGCATGCCTTGCAACCAACGCTTTTGAGTTTTTTGCATTTTTGGTCTATGAAGTTGGATTGATACATGCACTCTAGGATACTTTGAGGATTAATTTGCTTGCAAAACCCACTATGCAGAGCTATGAAGATCTGTACAGAAAGAAGAACAGTTAATAAATTGTTTTCTTGGTGAAGCACTTTGGTGCTTCAAAACTTCAAAACACCAACATGTTTTGAAACATCTTGATAGTTTTAAATTACAGGGTTTTTTTATTCTTTCTCATCCTTTTCCTAAAGAAAGGACTTTACTAGAAATTCAGGGTGTGAAGTGTTGCAATTAAGATGGATCAAAATATTGTTAAGACATCCAAGCCTGGAAGCTGCAGGCCAGGCCACAGACCTTCTGCAAGGGATAAGTGTGGAATTCAAAAGTAAAGCCAAAGGAGGCCCATTATTTTATTTATGCTCAAAATGTATGTTGTAAAGGGCCCACTGTTTTATTTACTGTCTTTACACAGCACAGAGATTTCTGCTGCATAGCTGAATCAAGCTTGAATTTTCCTTGCCCTAGGACACAGCCTCTCCTTACTGTTAGTGTAGTCTATCTCATTTAAAATGCTTTTGGGAAGTCTTCAGACTACATACACTCCTATGCATCTAAGGAAAAACCCTGCTATAACTTTGAATGCAGTAAAATTAATGGCAAAGATAAAAATATGTACTACAAGTAAGTGTTGAAGTGTACTACTCAGGAGTGTGGGTTAGGGAAGATTACCCAGCTTTGTGTGCCTTTGTGATGTTACCCTTTCCATTTTATGTGCCTCACAACTGCTGTAAAGAACATTACTACCTCCTTCGACAGTATGTTGCTATTTGTACTCCCAGGCCAAGGAAGCAGTGACTTACATCTGTGGAATACAGAGTTAAGCTGATGAAACTGCTCTTTGAATGAGGAAACTTGGCCTTTGAGTTTCCCAGGGGAGAAAAGGTAGAAAAGAAGCTGTTTTCCGTGTGTAACCTGTATAGGTCTTTTGGACGTATTTGCTCAAGTGTTGATTTGTAAGCAATGGACTGAATTGAATCTGAGGATAAAAGAAATTTGGAATGATAAATGCAGGATAGAGTCGATTGTGGCTGGAGGTGTCAGCTGAGGTTGGGCACAAACCCAGGTGTGTTGTGGTACCCTGGCTGCCATCATCAGGCAAGAACAAGGGCTGCTGGTAGGCAGGGTGATGGATGGCCCCAGGGAGTACATGCAACAGAAGCAGTTCTGTGATATAGGGTGCACACTGCAAGCAATTACAATTTGAATAAGTTAGCAATGGAAGCAGGTAGGGGACTGGAAAGCAGCTTTATTAACCCCCTGAAGCTATGTTCACAGCGTTTTTAAAAAGTTTATGTATTGCTGTGAATTGCAATCATGGTGACAAATGCAGGTGCCCAGAGAGTTTGTGATCACAGCCTCTTTAGCAGGCAGTACTTTACCAGAAAAATTCAGAGCAACAATCCACATATATTCAAAATAAAATGAATGAGGAAGATGAAGTGTAAAACCCTGGACAAGGACAAACCTTGTAATAAATCCTGCCTCAAGTTTTCTTACTGTGTTCTTTGGCATGCTGTCTCATGAAACAAACATTCCTGGTGCTATCTATCCCTTTTTGTGCTCTGATGTGGTCATTTAATTCTAGCTAAGCTCAATGAACAGGGGAAGGAACTGGGGAAAAGATTACTGACAAAATACTGGTCCAAATCAGGGTTACATATTCAGGAGAAGCAAGAGGGAAACACCAACCCATAAGTAAAACAGTAATTATGGCTTTGCACCACCTTTGTGCCTCCAGGATTTAAAACACCTCGGTGGAGGGGTGGCAAGACTGCCTAGTCTAGCATCTCACAGCTGCTCAATTTGGGGGGTCTATTGATTATGGTTTGACCCAGGAGCCATGTCCTCTCTTTTCATCTGCACCTCCTTTGGTGTATCACTTGCTGCAGCTTGTGAAAGGGCAGCAGAGTGACACATGCATTATTTATATCTCCCAGGGTTCTCTATTGTAAGAAGTCCATAACAGGGCTAAAGTAGAGCTTATCAAAACAGTCAGCAAAATATACTTTTGAAAAATTTCTTTAATGAGATTGAGTTTCTCTCAAGGGGAGGTGAGCAAACTAGGGAAAAAATCTAATTTTACATGTCTAAATTTAAATGCTTAGTTTTATTTTTCTAGTAGCAGTCTCAAAAAGCCACTTGATACATTTCAGTGATGAAAAAAAATTCTGTGAAGTTTTGACCTTTCTCAAAATCTCAAACAAAAAAATAAAGGCAGAAAAATCAGTGTCTTTATGAAAAAACCATGCTCTAAAATAGCAAAATCTGCCCTGGTGATTTAGTAGGATCATAGATTAGCACAGGTTTGGAGAGATCTTGAAAGATCATCTGATCTTTGTTAAGCTTTTTACTTCCCCAGGTTTACTCAAAACTAATTTTCACTGCCACAACTAAATGTACCATGACTGGTGGTTAAATATTTCAAAGGAGGCCCTTTTTACTTTTAATCTTTAAAAACCCAGTGATATTTTTTCTATAAGTCTTGGAGTTTTTACCCCAGAGTTTTAATTCCAACTCAGGTGATTTTAGTTCCTGTTCTGCATTTCTTCTACTGTTTCAATTGATTACAGTTCAGTCTGTATGCCTGTCTTAAATAATCTGCAGAGTGCATTTAAGCAGCCTCTCTGCTGTAAAAAAGGTGGCTGTATATCAGGGATGGGAACAGTGATTTAATAATTTTTAAGTAACATGTTTAGAGATCCCTGGCATGGAAGTTGATAGGTAAACACAGTTCTGTGCAAATATTGCTTAGTAACAAATCCTTATCAACTTTATCTAAGTTTACACTTATATAATCTCAAGGTTTATCTCTGTTTACTCAGTTTCCTGAATCTCTTTTTCCCTCTTCAGCATCTTTAAGTGGTTATACTTGCAAAGAGTGTGGCTGAGAGCCTTAAATGATACATTATTTGATTTGTAAAATAGTATATTTACGTTTATTTGGAATCTGGTTTCTTTTTCTTGCTGTCTAAAGGGAGAAGCTAAAGCATTAACGCCTTTATCTTCCTTCTTTTCCTTTCCTGATCAGCTCCCAGGAGTCACTGCACAAAGTGTGCCTGGGGGACACACAGGCCTGTTTTCATACCAACAGAGGAAGATTTTTCTCTGTGATAACTTCTGTCTTGGTGTGGATAGTCTATATCTGAATTTATCCTTCTGTAAAAGAGATATGGCAATAGCTACCTTATGGGGATTTTTATATTTGTTATCATGTATTGTTTCCACAACACTGCGGCTGTTTAGCCTGCTTTTCTTACAATTATAAAATACAATCAGTGACTTGAAACATATAAATTTGCTGATATGACTTGCTGAAAATATATTTTATTTGTTTTCAGTGAAATGAAGCAGCATGTGAATGCAAAGCTTAATTTTTCCATGTATGAAGAAACGGGTGTGGGTTTCTGAGGGGTGCACTCAGCCACTGTGTCAGGAGCAGAGCTGCAGTGACCTCGGAGCCCTCTCGGCTCCATCTCAGCTCATCACAGCTCCATCATGCCTCCTGCTCAGCTCCATCACGGCTCCATCATAGCTCCTCTCGGCTCCATCGTGCCTACCGCTCGGCTCCATATTGGCTCCATCAGGGCTTCATCACAGCTCCTCTCAGCTCCCTCTTGGCTCATCGTGGCTCCATCTTGGCTCCTCACAGCACTGGGCTCTGCTGCCAGCCTGCGGAGACAGTGCTGCTGGAGACAACATTTGCAATGCAGTGTTGTGTGTGAGGCCCTAGGTTTGTGACATTAGCTTACAGAGCACTGAGTAACACTTCTTGCCTGAAAATGGCTTGTAAGGCCCCTGAGATTGTCAGGCACAGGGAAGAGCAGGAGAGCTATTCTGGTGGTGTCCCCTCCTGGAGAAGCCAGGTTGGGTCCTGTGGCAGGAGATGAGGAGGCACTGCAATTAGGCCAGCTTTGTGTGCGGTCAGCGTGCAGAGGACAAACCAGTGGCCGATGCATTAACTGAGAACAAGTTCATTTAGATTAAAAAAAAATGTTAATGAGCACTTTGGAACACTGAGAGTCTATGAGGGACCGCCTGCCTGGAATGAGCATTTACCATATGGTGCCTTTGGAAGCTAATACTGATTCTCATTATTTTAAACTATTACAAACATTGCAGGTGTTTTGTAATAATCTCTATTGTCTAATTAGAACACTCTCAAAACTGGCTTTTTCTGCTTCCTAAGGAATATTGATTTGAACAGCTGAGTTTGTCTGGTATGAGTGATGTGATTGTGCTAGGTGCCATTTTGCAGTCTCTTTTGCTGAGTAATTAATCCAGGAAGAAGAGACTAGAACTGGGTGAGTAGATGTCCTGATTCACCTAGAGGTGTGATTAGCCTTGCTAGGAGGACCTACAGCTTGCACCAGAATTTTCCATTGCATGATACACTTAGGAAATTTTTCTGGTGGTGGTGTTTCGAAAAAAAAGAAAGAAAAAAAAATAGTGAAACTTGTTGCAGAAAAGTTAAGCAGAAATATTTGTATAGGAATGGGATACTTGAGTTTGTACATTTCTGTTCTTGCTGACACAGAATTATTATTTCTGTCATTGCTGATGCACAGTCATTTTTGAGTTTTAGAAAAAAGCCATTCTTTATTATAGCGTGCTGGTCACTTAGAGGATCCTTCCTCTAATTGAGTGGCTGGAGCATTGGGTAAACAGAGTGTTTATCATGCGCACTGATTACATATTCATTAGCTACACCCCTCCCCCCCCACCTGATGTGTGTGTATCACTTTATTTTACATAGTTGCACCCCTTATTGGAAGTCCTTATGTGGTTATTTGGGCTCTGTCTTCCATGTCTGGTGTCCTTTTTAGGTAGCTGTTCCTTGAGCCCTGCTTTTGAGTAAGCACAATATTGCTGTTTTGCATAACTTCTGCTTTGTGGGCCTTGCAGATCTGAGCTGGCATCCTGCTTGTGTTTTGCATGACTTCTGTTTGCCCAAGTTACATCCTTTATCTACTCCTCCAAGGCTGTGCTGTTCTGTTCTACTGTCCTTGTCAGAGTAAAATGCTGTTCTATTTTACTGTCTTTATCAATACTGCTTCTGACAATGTGGATTGAGAGGATCAACGTAGACTAGAAGAAAGACTTAAAAGACTAGTTGAGAAACTGGACTCTTTTTTTTTTTTGGTGAAATTTAGGTTGGCAAATGTGAGACATATGTTGGAGTAACCTGAAGAGACTCCTTTATCTCTTTTCCTTAAGTAAATTTGCTGTGTGTTAATGTGGCAGTTTCCTTCCGCAAATAAGATCATGCTTGTATTTAAAAAAGGGAAAGAATGCATGTACTGTGAGCCTTTTGACTTCTTGGCCTCTCTGGTTCATAAGGAGTTAGAAATGCAGCTTTCTTACATTTTAAAACAATTTCTTATAAAGGTGGATGTAGATGGCCATTACTGTTTGTGGGCTTCTGAAACTTCAGCATGAAAATTCCAGCCTTAAATGTCAAGCATGAGTAGATAATGCATCTGAAGGTAAGAGGGTAGGGACATCATTTGGTTATGACCTTTCTTTTTCTGCAGGCTTATGTATTTCAGTGATTATTACAGTATGAGAAAACAGTGTAGACTGTTAAATTGTTGCTTTTTTGAGGTCTTGGAGTGTAATAAACACATATTCTCCCCCACATCTTCTTTGGGAGGCTTGTTTTCACAGCTTGATAGAACATGCAGAAAACAATGATTGATGATCATATTTTCAGAGCTGCCAAGTGTTGTTCATATGCCTGCTTTGATACATGCACTTTTGATGGGTCTTTCATGGTTTCCTCTGTGTCAGAGAAGATACTAAGATGAAAAATAAGGCACTGTTCCATAAATTAGCAGGTTGCCTGGGGTTTAGGGTATTGTCCGGACTTGTCTATACTGCTTTTCTTCTCTAATTTTTATAACCATTTCTGAGTCCCTAGTAAACATCATATTTATGGTGGAGCTTGTATTTCATCGGGAAAAACTGAGTGCAAGGCTGCTGAAACAGACCATGGAAGGGAATTTTGTTCTTTAATAAAAGTTGATCGGTAGTTCATTTACTTTACCAGTTTACTTTTCAAGGAAAGTAAGCTCTGTGTACTGGGACAACCTCCAGGGAGGATTGTCTGTGTACTGGGACATCTAATATCTCTTGCTGATAGACAGAAGGGTGCACTGAGATCCAAGTCAGTCAGGGCTGACTTGCCAACAGTAGTAAAAAAGTTGGGGTCCTGGCACCAATTGCTGGTGTTTCATGTGTTTTATACAGTTCAACAGTAACCGAAGCACTTACAGAAAAAGAGGGATGGAAATCTCAAGGATGCGTATTTAAATTCAGTAGTGGCATCTGATAAGGGAGAAAAGGAAATTACATTTTCCTTCTCGGTTAGGGTAAATGCTTATTTTTAGTCAATTTTTAGTGGTTTTCATTAATGGAACGGGGTTAGGCAATTGGTTGGAGTTTGAAGGACTTGAAGAAATGAGGAAGATTTTGTCTCAGTCCTAGAGAGCAGAAAAAATGCCTTAAGCTCCAAGAATTTTGAAACACATTTTGGTAAACTTACCTGTCTGAACAAGCAGCCTTATTCCCCAGGCACATCTAACAGAGCAGAGGCTGCAGGACACTGCTATTGGTGCCATTCATCTCCACATCATGGTTTCAGTCCAGATCAGGTGAATAGGAAATAGAGGATGGTTCTCACTGATGAATGCTTGGTGACATCCTTTAAGTTAGTGATCAGTTTGCAGGGTTTCAGTTCAGTTTTTGGGCTGCAGTTTCATCAAAGTTTTCTCAGAGTGCTGGGGCCAAGATGAGTCTGAGAAAATACTGAACTGTTCACTTTTTTCATGTACTATTTTAAAGACTTCTCGGAGAATGGAATGAGTATGAAACTGTATTTGTAGCTACTTTACCAGTTAATTTACTGCCTTGGCTAAATCAGTCCATACTTTTAAATTTTAAGTTGATAGTTACATTGAGCTTGTTAGAAAAATAATTATTTCATTCATATAATACAAATTCCTTAATACTGTGTATAGAGCTGTACAAAACTTAATAGCTGTATCTGCTCTAGAAGTTTTGTGTTCTGTGTCTTTTGCCTCTTATTACAGCAAGGATGGCAAATTCTGTTTTTCCAAGAAATGAATGAACAACCAAATCAGAACTTAATTTGAAAGTTGCTTCTGACTTGTCCCTGGGTTGGGAAAGTATAAATGCTTTTCTTCTATTATCCTTAGTCTTTGTATGCATGGATCCTAGCCAAAAAGGCTTTTCATGTTTTTTTTACACGCATTAATTGATACAGCAAGATCAGGGAATTCTCCCTGTGTTTTATTCAGGACTGTTCTCAGGAAATTCCCAGCCTGATTTTTGCACAGTGTGGAGGACTTCAGCTGAACAAGTGGAAGAAATTATCTCTCTCTTATTTTGTTGCTTCAAAAGTGTCAGTCTTGTTTCAGAACAGGGAAATTTAAAACTGACACTTAATTATTTCCCACATGGTTTTAATGACTGTCATGATTCTCCTGTTAATTTAAAGCATTGTAGTGGAGAGCTCCAAATATGACTCTGTCATGAAATCCTAAAAGATATCTACTTCTCAAGTTTGGCAGTCACATATTACTTAGGATGTATGTGAAATTATTCAGGTGAAAATGTTGGACAGTGTTTTACTGAACTGACACTGAGAATGTATGTGATAAAACCAGAGACTGCTGTTCTTTTTGCTTGGGTGTAAGTGCAATGCTAATTTTTTCTTGGTTTGGGAGGTGGAGGAAAGGACAGTGAAAATCAACGTGTACGTGTATTTAGAAGCTGTAAAAAGCCAGATTTTTTTTCTTTGTTTGTTTTGGTGGTTTCCATTGAAAAAAATCTGATATATATTTTTTAAGGCTTCGCTCGTGTTTGACTAAAAAACAAAAAAGAAGCAAAGAATCCAGGTGGTCAAGAGCACTTTTTAAGCTGCTATTTGGGGTTAGATGCAGAACCATGCAAGGCACTTTGAGCTGGTGGCTTCAAAGAGGAAAAAGCATTTCCAGATCTGTGGTGTGATAGGAGTTACTGTGAGGGGCACCTGATAGTGACTCTTGTGAAGGGAGATCCTCAAACCATAAACCTGGAGTACAATATTTTTGTATTCCTATGTAACAAACAAGGAGGAGCTTTTGCTGTGGATGATGATTTTTTTTGTAAAAACTATGTAAGAAATGTGAGAAGTATGGGAAAAATGATTGCCCATGAGCCACCACTTTCATTGCTGCAAGATAAAAGCCAACTGTGAAATGAATCAGCACTGTAAAATGGAGCTATTCTCATAGTAGCACTATTGGAATATTATATAAAAATACTTGGGAGTATTTTCTTGCCCAAGACAACATGTAAATGTGGGACAGCACCTAGTGGAAAGATGTGGACGCATACTGATCCTGTCTTTGTGGTGTGTAATATAAATCTGTCTATCCTATCCATCTATCTATCTAACCTATGTGTCCGTCTGTCTGTCTGTCTATCTATCTATCTATCTATCTATCTATCCATCTATCTCCATCCATTTGGCTTTGGCTTCTGAGACACAATCCTCTTAATCTTCTTGTCAGCCTCCTCCATTTTCCCTTCTCTTCCTTCGTTATTTAACTAAAGTCTAGAACAAAATGTCTGTAAAAATAAGCTTCCAGTTGGAAAAAGCTATGAATTAATGCCTCTCATATCTCTTCCCTAAATCCCAAATTAGGGAAGCCTTGTCTGTCTTGGCTCAGATTAGGTTTCAATTCTGGACATTTGATAAACCCCTATGATGTTTGTTGTGGTGCGAGACTTTGCTATGGAAGAATGTGTTTAATTTTTTTTCAAAGAAGAGAGGGATGAATGGCTGTATTTTGGGTGAGAGGCACCAAATGGGCTTTGATGGAGTGTGGCTGCTGTAGGCAGGGCTTACCAGAGGTGCCCGGGCCACGTGAGGGCTCCCAGCATAGGCACAGAGGCCTGCCTGCCCTGACAGTGTGGCCAGGGGCAAGCTTGGCTCCACACATCTGTGGCTGCATTTCAGTCTGCTTTGGAGCCACAGACTTTTATAGAACATTCAGCTCAAAGGGGGAAATTAATGTCATAGGGGCTGTTTTCTTTATGGGAAAAGACTCGGTTGGATGGAGCAACCATTAAAGATTTTAATATATTTTCTCAGTGCATAACCCACATATTTCAGCTCCCTGGATGGGCTCTTTATTTCTGTAGTGGATGACAGAGGAATACTTCCAGGGGGTTGAGAAAGTGCAAGGTTTTCTGGAAGGTGAGATATTTGATTTTTAAAATCCAATGTTAACTTTTTAGGGCATGACAGTGGCTGGATGAATAAAAAGGCATTAGTTTCGCAGACAGGAAGATTTTCCCCTGCCTGAGCTGTTGAGCCTATTGATACAGCACTCAAGTTGTAATGCTGTCAAGGGACATTTACCATTGTAACTTGTCTACTATTACTTTGACCTTGATATTCAAGCTTTTTTAAAAATGTTGTTAATATTATTATTTTTATGTGAATTAGGCACTGGTAACTGGTCTGTGATGAACATAACTGGAGATTGAAGCCTTTCTGTCTAGACCTAATCAGAAGCATAGCCTTCATCCCCTGCCTGCCACTGCTGTTCCCTACCCTGAGGAGCAGAGGCTCCACTGCTATTGCTAAGAGTGCAGGCTGATTCTGCATCTGAATTCTACAGATGTTTCTCTAGAATATTCCATGCTTATTATTGGAGAAAATGAAGTGTCAGCCTGTGAGACTACCTTGTAGCTTTCCCCTGCCTTGCATATGTACTCACTGTATTTGTTGCAAGTGATTTCTAAAATTTCTGGACCTGTTAGTCTGTACTGAAGTCATTACAACTGCTATACCCTGGTACACTCAGCTGAGGAGTCTGGGGAGGTTCTCATGAAATGAAAAATGACTGTTTATTACATAGCATGGTTTCTGTGCCTATAGTTAAAGCTGTAGAAAGTATCTTAGCTAAGGATTAAGATCCAATAATAGAGGTATGTTTGGTTAAGAATGCCAAGTGACCTAACTTATATTGAGTTGTCCCACCCTGTTGAAAAAAATGGTGTAATAGCCCAGTCATGTGCTAGCTAGACTGACTTCTGCTGCAGGGCAGGGCTTAAGACCCCTGGTGATGGGACTATGCTGTCTGGAGCAGGAACCACTGAATGGGGCTACTGGAGCTGTGAAAAGGGATTGTCTTCCTTTTTGGCTGATTTGTAGTGTGGGAGGGAAACCATAGCTGGAATATGTAGGATGTTATGTTGGGGGTTTATAAATCTCATAGTTAAGATTACACAGGATTCAAGGGGTTCTCCCAAATTTCAGTCAAGTTTTGGAGCTTTTAGGGTCCTGTTAGGGTTGGAGACTGGTACTAGGGTTCTCTTTTGTTATTTAGACTTCCTCAGGCTGGACACTGCAGGTGTGTTGGAGCTCTAGGTACACTAATAAGCACTGATAGCCTGGATGAGCCTCAGCTGGAGCCCACACCTGTGCGCACAGGGATTCTGTTTAAGCTCAGCATTGGTGGTTCAATCTTTTCTTCTGAGCTATGATGGAGAAGGGTTACTGATTTTTGATTAGCTGTAGCAATGCCTAGCAATAGAATAGTGTGATCTGGACTTCAGCTTGTGGCCTCTGACTACCTGGCTTGATTTTTGGCCCAGCTTCATCACCATGGTTATGCCTGGCAATTGCAAGATTTCATCTTAGCTCTAAAGTATGGTTTGATTCCCAATTTGGCTTTGGAACTGCTTTGTCATTATGATAGTACTTTAAGATTTGGACTCTTCCTTGGATGTGACTGCTGTGTCCAGGTTTGACTTCCCTGTGTACTGTGGGACAGACCCTGGCCTGTAAGGCTCTGGTCTTGCTGGTCACATTCCTCAGTTCCTACCCCTGAGGAAAGGCGGTCCTGCAGTGTCCCCTGACACTGACTGAGAATCAACAGGAATCCCTGGTTTACTGTTAAAATCATTATCTTTAGGATTTCTTGGGATAAGGTGGGAGTTATATGATTCTTAGAAGGTAGGATTTAGAGTTGAAACCTATAAGGCTTTCCTGAGCTAAGGAACTGTGATGAATCTGCAGGGTTTTGAAGCTTCAAATAGCATTACAGACTGGTGTAATGTCCAGGCTAGAATGAAGAAGTGCTGTGGAGGACCTATCTGCTCCCTTCCCAAAAGCGATGTGCAGGATGTTTGAAGACTTTGGTCTGAAGGGTTTCGGGGTAGAATCAGTTGCCCACACTTATTGTCTGGATATTCTTATGTTTAGGACCCCAGGACAAATCTTAAGGAAAAGATTAAGAGTGTAGAAGTCCAGCCAGGGTGCCTGCCACTCTATTTATTTAATGATTTAAATTCCAGACTGGATTTAGGCTTGAGACCAGGAAGTGTTGTTAGACTACCTAGGTCAATTATGTTCACTTTTTCTCTCGTGAGTAACTAAGGTGTGGTATCTTGACTCTTGAACTCCTTTCCTGCTGCTGCAGTCATCTACTAAGTAATGAAACTAGGGAGTTGAAGTATAGCTTGTATTTGGCTACCAGTTTGCTATTTGACCAGAAGTTCCTTATTTCAAACTTCTGTAAATTCCTTCTCTCTAGATAGCAAACTAGAGGGATGGTAGATCTGCCACTGTTGTTTTTACCCTGCACATTTGTCTAGTGAGATGGAGATTATTGTGGGCAGCTTAAGTTACTGTCCACAATATATATATACACGTAAGAAAAGTAAAAAGTGCTGGTAAGGAACTGGTAATATTGATGATGTATTGCTATGGAGACTTCGTGTTTAACTGACTTATTTTATGGTACTGATTTGGGCTAGAATTGAATTGGTAACTATGTGATAAAAAGTATAAGAATAACATAACTGGCTACTGAGTTGGATATACTGAATTTCTTATCTACTTGAGCATTCATCTTATTTTTTCACCCTACCTGGAGCAAATGAGATCTGTCTGTGCTGGACAGGGGTAGGACGACAAGCAAGCTGAATTTGGCTCATCCCACAGCAGCTTCAACATTTTTCTTCCTGTCATCAGTGTGTTTGAACCTCCTGCTGTTAGCAGTACTTGAACATCTATCTGTACGTATGTAATCCCCCAGGGAAGCTATTGAGAAGATCTTATTTACTCTTATGGAGACCGAAAGCACATCAAATGTATCACTGGCCTTTGCTCATTTAATGGGAGGCAGCAGCCACTGTTTGTCCATTTCTTATTGTTGGACAAGAGGACTTGCTTGTGGAACAGAAACATGTAATCACAGATTGTCCCCAGACCTCCTGTCTACAAAAACAATTGTAGATAGAACTTCTGTAAAGAATGAAATTAATATGGTGTGCATCTTCTAATTCTTGTTGATTTTCATTTCATACTATTATCTCTTTGTTTACTGGCACAGTAACTCTACAACCTGTGTGACTGCTATTAGATATAATTATGGATAAATATTTAGTGTGTTAAGTGTATAAATTGCCATTGTCTAACTATAGATAGTTTGTATACATAAATTATCAGAGCATAGTTCAGTTAATATACAAATACTTGGTTTCTGTTCATCTCTACCTATATTTCTTTAATAATTCTTTCCCTCCAGTCAATTCTGTGGTCTTTTTAGAACTGTCATGGGTCACAATCTTGGAAAAGCAGCAGCAAAATTTGTCCCAGTAAAAAACCTTAATTGTTTCCTGAGCGGGATTTGTAGTAACTGAGGATTTAAAGTGCAGTAGTCATGGGAAATATTTGAATGGAAAGCAGACAAGGAGTTACTTTTTTATGTTTTTTGGAAGTGTTGCTTCTCTGTATGGCCAATGTGAGAAGACTGTGTATTGCCTGAATATAAAATTCAGCAGTGAAATTCCCTTTTCAGAGAGGGACAAAATGATTTGGTTACTTTTTAATGCAGAGAATAAGATAACAAAAATAGTTAATGGAGAAGGAGTCTACATTGTGTTTCCTCTTGGAAGATCACTCAAGATAAATACTATTCATTTGACAATCCAGTTTTGGAAGAATTGCAGTGCAAGAGAATGTGAGAAAGAATGTGCAGGAATCTGAAAATGAGATAGTCCTCAATTCCTGCAGAACTGGCTGAATAGGAGTGATAAGAGAAAGAAAGGGACTACCTACCTGTATTGAATTGCCTGTGTGAAAAACTAAAGAAAGCAAGCTAGCTGTCCTTGATATAATCAAGATTGACAGTTTGCAGAGACAGAATGATGTTTGTTGCTTAATGTTTGTAGCTTAACAAAATTCAATATATTTCTGAAATTTGCCTGCATTTAAAGTTTGGTTTTGCTTTTTTGGGGGGTTGTTTTGTTATTTCTGAATGAAATGGAATTAATCAGTGAAAATCTTTAAAGTGGTGACAGCTAGAGAAGATTTGTAGGAGTGACTATAGAGCTGGACAGACATCCCTGAGCATCTGCCCTCTTCCAGCCACTTGCAATTCAGCCATGGCTGAAGTTCAGAGAGCTTGGGATTTTTAACTTGATTTTTAGGTGTGGTGTTATTGGGCCAGTAAAGTGGGCGTGGAAATATCTTGAGAATTACGTTTGAAAGTTTTGTGGGGAGATTCTCTGGAAAGTGCCTTTTAAGACCTGATTGAAAAGGAAAGAAGAGTGCCCATATTCCTACATTTCCATCACCATACGGAATTAAAATTTAATTTCTTAGTCATAAGGTCTTGGTACAATTCTCAGGCTCTGAATATGGCATGAGGTTGCAGAGAATGATAGTAGAATGAGTCTCTGATGTGAACAAGTAGGAAAAGTTGTCAGGAAGAGAGACTTAGTGATGTAGCTAGGGGAAGATTTAGAAGTGAAAAAGCGGAGAACATGAATGGACAGGAAAAGGACCTAAGTGATCAGGTGGGAGAATAAAAAAGACACAAGAGCGTGTAGGAATGTACACTATTGTTTTGCAGTAAAGAAAAGTCAGAAATAAGTAGGGCCAGAAGTAAAACAGAAGCAGGAGTAGTTGTATGTTTACTAAATGGAAAACGGAAAGATACCATAATTGTGTATAGTTCTAGCTTGTTTCACTTTAATTAGAATGTCTTGGGATAAGGCTTGTCCGAATTATTCTGAATTAGTAGGTACTCTTGGCCCTGGATTATTACAGGAGAGAAAGACTCTGTTCTTCTGCTCCTCAAAGGAAAAGCAATTTGAGTTCAATAGGGACTGTGCGTGTCATTGGCGTTTCTGGAGGTGGAAACACAAAGTGTGGGAAGATTAAAGACAGCTGTCGAAAGTAACTACCAACCTGCATCTTCATTGTGATGTGACTAGTGGAGGTGTTTTTATTTGGTTTGTTTCTCTTTTTTGAAAAGTGCGGTGACCAAGTAATCACACTTCCACTCTCACTTGCTGGATTAAATGGATAATTTAATAAATACCTCTAAGCTTCAGGACTAATGTGGTTCAAATCAGAAATACAAAGTTAAGCCATTTTGATAACAGTAAGAAATTTAAACATTGCACTTGGCTATTTGCCTATTGTACCAACCAGCAGTGGTGGAGTTTGGAGCTGAGTAGAGCAATCCCAGCTCCTTTTGCTTTGCTTTGGCTTCTCTATGCATTTTGATCTGCTTGCATTATTGCAATAGAGACGGTTTTGGGAGGAACAGATGTTGGGGGGCGTTGATGGACTTTGTATGTTTATAACCCTTCCTTAATTGTCCTTGGACATGGAAAGTTTGTACCATTCTTTTTGATAAAGTATGCAGACGATCCTTTCCCTGTCTTGGCCCTTTTGGGATCAGAAAGAAAAATTAGCTGAGTGGGAGAGAATACAGTCATATTCTGGTCAAAAATAATAGCACTGTAAGCTAACAAATATTTATTTTCTGGTAATTTTGAATATTCAGTTGCCTTAACAACACACTGAGACATGGCATATTTGACTTTGCTTTTAACTTCTGTCCACGACCAGAAAATGTCATCAAGATTAATAACAAGTAAAACTGCAAATACACAGTTACTAGGTTTCTAGCACAGCTTATGTAAAATCTAGGAAATGGAGGGTATTTGTTCTGGGCCCAGATGGAGATGACTCTGTGCCAGAGGAAAACCACCTCTTTTTTGGAAACCCCTGTCTCTTTGTCTTGGCTAACTGGGGAAAAATGTAACTGACTGCCTAAATTTGAGTGACTTTTGGATTTCGTCCCACTGTGAAATTCTGCTGATTTGAGAGCAGGACCTCCAGCCCTCCTGCCAGCTGGACCAGCCTGAAAGCTTCATATGCTGGCTGCTGCATTGGAAGGGCAGTTCCCACTGTGGAGAGGTAGAACATATTACAAGAGCACAAGTCTAGACATTGTGTATCATACTTTGAATACAGAATTTGTGCTCTTGCACTAGTAAAACTGCCTTGCTAATAATCTCATGTGAATTGTTTTAACCTGGTTTGCCTTGATTTCATCAGATGAAAATTTAGCTGATGTTTTTTTAGATCTTTGGAGATGCTGACCTTAAAAACACTACCTAAAAAGAACCAACAAAATGATGCTTGCCTATATCTGCAAATTGGCTGAAGGGACTTCTTTTCAAAAGAATGGGACTGCCTGTCTTAAATGGCCTGTGGCTGAACTTAAAATTATTCATTTTAGGTCAGCATTGCTGGCCTTCCCGCTGTTGACCACTGTAGCAGGAAGAGCTGCTGTGAAGAAGCATATCCCACAATCTGAACTTGCATTCCTGACTCCTCACTGTCAAAAGATGTTTTTGTCAGCTGCCAAAGCATAGTTGGTTCCCTCGAGTTTTCTTTCATGGATTTGCTTAGTTTAGAAGTTTGTGACATGTGGAAAATATTTGGACAGCATAAAAGTGGATTTTATATCAAAATAAATAACACAAAATAGCCATTGTGACATCGGTATGTGTGGTCTCCTTTTTTTAATATTTGAAAGAAATTAATTTTTTTCTCAAAACTTCTGTGACATGTTAAATAACCTTTCTAGTGCAGTGATATTTAGAATTTTCTATCCTCAGAAGCAGTGTGTTTATTTTCAAGTTTTCTTGAGATCTTAAATTTTGTTCTGAAGTTTATAGGTAAGTATTACTCATCTGAATTTTTATTTAATTTGCTTTAGAAAGAAATATATTTAAATTTGCATAGCTTAAACCATAATGCAATGAAGTATTGTGAAGAATGAGGTAAGATTTGATTAAGACCATTTTGTTTATTGTTAAAGTGAATTACCATCATTACTTTGGCTTGGCTTTGAGCTGGGCTCTTATTACACACAGGAAAAAGTTCTTTGGTTATTGTACTTCTTCCTGTATCTGGATAATCTAACAGGCAAGATTAGCAAAAAAATACCAAACAGCACAGCATGTTAGTAAATTTTGTACGTTCTGTGCTGTTCTCAGTGTTACAGATTGCTTATGCTTGTTAGTTCACTGGTCTGGCACTTTCTATTATGCAACATTTTATATAAATATTTGACAAGCTGAGGCTGTTTGAATTTTGGTTTGTCTTGGCCTGAAGACCATCTTAGGGTATGTCAACAGCCCAATGAAATGTTTTAAGTTAAGAGTACTTGGCCATACAGTATATCATCTACGTAGTTTTCCAAATGCTATGTGAATGCTGGTTTTGGTGGTGTTTTGTTTGTTAATTTTTTTAGATAAGTGAAAACATTAGGGATAGGGTTAAACACTTTTAATTGCAAGAGTTTTTACCACTTGTGTTTTAAATTTGGGCGTTGTCTGCCTATTTTTTTTCCTTCACAAATGCAGCAATCTCTAGTTGAATTGATAAGATGTGGGGTGTGTGGGGAAAGGAACTTGGCTGCACTCACATTGTAAATACATTTCCTGATCTTATTTTACCTATTTCAGTGAGTCAGATGTATTCCTGACACAAAGAAACTGTTAAGGTGAGAATGCTGATGTCAAGGATCACTAAGGTTGTGCTGCCTTGCTGCCTCTGGCTCTTCTAGCCAGTGCCCACCTAGCTGGCTTCTAGCACCAGTAGGAGCTAAAAAATGAGGATTGGAAACTTATTTTTTTTATGACCTGGGTATTTTAGATGAAATATTTTTTGGTATTGCAAGTGTAGCTGAAGGTGTCATGTATAGATGAGAGCTCAGTGCTGCACATAACCAGACTGAGAAAGATATTCCATAAGGAGCAGAAAGTGGGAATTAGAAATAAACCTGACACCCACAGGAAGAATCTGGGGGTTTGGTATATGATATTTGTTTGGGGGTGTGGGTGTGCTTCTCTTGTCTTTGCCTTTTTGATGGAAACCAGACACCTTTTTTTCTTTTTTCTTTTTGTTTTCTTTTTCTTTTTCTTTTCTTTTTTTCCTTTTTTTTTTTTTTTTTTTTTTTTCTTTTTTTTTTTTTTTTTGCAAATCCTTTTTTTACTGGTGATGAACTAGTGAAGCTGCTGCTTTGTATGCTTGTCAATAAAAAAAAAGAACAGAAACCAAAAAGAAGCCAGTGTGGTATAGGAGGCTGGGTCTTGGTAATATGCTGTTAAAGGTAATGCCATGCAATTTCCCATTCCCTTATTTCGCGTTTTGTTGCTGTGACCTTTGCCACAAAGTCCATGGCTAATACTAATTGGTCCTTCCTTTTCTGATACATCATCTGCATTAATGCAGTTCTTGCCTCTGGTGAGATTCCAAGGCCTGACTTGCCAAGCCTTGGAGTGTGCTGATGTCTGGGACCAGCTTTTCCATAACCATTATGAGTTCAGCCTGCCTTCCTGGGCACAAAACGAAAGACGGTCAAATCCTATGTTTGGGTAAATCGCTTAACAGCTTTCCATTCCGTCTGTAATTCATTTTAGGGTTACATGCTTTTTATTTTAAAATCCTCCAGCTATTGCTTTCTTTAAGTAGCAAAACAGTTGCAGAGCTGTCATGTAATCTGGTCATTGTGTGATCAAAAGCCAAGCAAGATCTCTGTTTTATCTGGAACCGTTTTTCTGCGTGATGAAATCTTCTCGTGTGCTATCAATATCTCTTCTGATATCAGTTCTCTTTTCAATTTATTTTCCTGCCTTTTTGGTGTGCAGACCAGTAATTGCATCTTCAGATCCAGAGATATTTTAAAGATTTAGAATTTAAGGAAGTACAGGATTTGGGTCACGTGTATGTTGCCTATATACCCCTCATTATTTGAGAAGAGCAGAAGCACTAATGGATGGATAATTTGGAATCAGTTTGGAAGCAATTTTTTTTTCTCTTTCCCTATGTTAAAGTTACAAGAAACACAAAAGAAGCAAAAAGAGAGGGGGAAAAAAGGGCAATATTCAGGCAGTGTTCCATTCTGGTACTCAAATAGGAGTGGCAGTGAATTTATGGGGTTATGACCACCATCTCTGTCTCCCTCCATTTTGCCTTCCAACCATGTACATTTGCCTTTCTTTAAACGAGTAATTCTTTCTCAGAAATTGAGATTTTGTTCATCTTCAAGAAATATATGATTATCCTACTTTATCCTGACTAGATCAAAGGAGAGGAGAAACTATAAAGAGGGGATGTAGAGACCGTGTTTCATATATAATACTTTAAAGAGGGAAGGGAAAGTGTTGTGGTTGCAATACAAGAGATCTGTGAACCAGATGCAAGACCCTTCACTCAAATTGACTTCAGTCCAGCTCTCATCTGAGGGAACTCAACAGCTCTGAAGCACTGGCAGTGGAGATATGCAACATTTATATTCCAGCCTGAGCCTTGTTTAAGCACATGTCTGGCTGTGAGGAATTAGAATGTGGTTCATAAGCTCTTAAAGTTAGAGAGTCCAATTTAAAACAAGGCCCAAAGCAGCTCTGTGGTCACAAAATTATCATGTAATGCTTTTTGGCTTGTAAGAAATGGACTATGTTTGTATGTGTGCACATAGGTGCTGAATGGACTCTTGGATTTTTTGGGTATTGCACATGCTCTGTGCCAAGCTTTCACACAGTATCAGACCCCAGGTTGCCATCTGGGTGAGACCATGAGATTGGAGGATGACCAGCAGCACTGACCTAGCAACATTGCTCAGAGGAAAGTTACTGCCATTCAGGGCAGAGTGTTGGACTAGGAAGAGGGAGTGTATTATCTGTCCATCACATGAATTAGGTGACTTGAGACTTCTGGATTGAATCCTCCTATAGTCATATGTTCCATCAAGTACCTGATTTAGAAGCTTGTTCATGACTAGTTAATTCTCTGCTGATTTGGCCACCTCTTTGGGTGCTGCTGAATCCTCTCAGTAGTATTCCCTTTTCCAAAGCATTAGTCTTAGCCTGTCAGAACTCTGAGATCATAATGGCTGCTACATAAACAAATGAAGAACTACCTTTTTTGTTTCTTTGGCTTCCTTCCAAGTAACTTAATCTTCTTGTCACAAGCTTCCTTACAGGTGAGAAGATCCTCCTCCTAAGATTTCTCTTAATCAATTGTCTCACTGATATGTAAGACCAGTTTTAATAAATAGTGCCTCTGATTAATGGAGACTGCAGGGATGCACTTTGGGTATGCTGTAACTGCATAGCAAAGGAAATGCTCACTGAATTTTTTAGTCTGCAGGATGAGACTGGTGCCTTGTTCTGGCCTGGGATGGATATGATAGATGCTGGAGGACTGGGGGAGTGCAATTGTGTGCCAGTGTACCAAACCAGTAAATCCTATTAATGATTGTTTTTCTTTTTTTTTTTTTTTTTTTGTTCCTTCCTCCCTCATAGCCAGGCTTTCAGCTTCTTCTAGGAACATTTGCTTTGCATGAATGGAATCAAGGTCATAGTAGGAAAAAGTAACCACATGTCTGATTTTTCTTGGTTTTATGGTGTGACTCATTGACTTAATTTGACCACAATGTATTGCTCAAGATGTTCTCTATGCAAAAAGATTCCTCCCCTCCCTGTACTGCTTGGGGGAAGACAGATGCTTCATACTGCTGTGGATGCAAACAGAAGACACATAGTAAGGCTGAACTTGCCATTCACACAGTTACGCCTTCTCTGTATGTGGGCTTCCTGATCCTATGTCAGGCCTTCAGCAGTGGAATTTCCACTCTATTCTGTAGAATGACTTCCCATTGCAATAGGTCTTTTTGTAGCAAAGGTATGCTTATTTTGCAGAGTTGCTTGCTTTTTTTTTTCCCTCTGCTTGCAGGGAAATCTAGGTGCATGTGAAACAAAAGCCTACCAATTTATGTAGCCTTGTTTTGTGGAAGAGCTGGACATAACATGTTTGTTTTGGCTTTTGAGGAGACTAATTTTAGAATGGAAATGTGAAGGTTTGGTTGTGATTGTGGGCCTTGAAACATGTAAATCTTTGCTTATCTGTGTAAAAAAGCAAAGTTAAAAAATGACAGTTATGGTATTGAAAAAAATTGTATGTTTGACACATTACTGAAATGTATGCATATAGCTTTAAAAATGCCCTCTGTAATATAATAATGCCCTCTGAAAATAATCTGCAGACTCTTATATTTTCTTTTGAGGAAGAAACTGCATATGTTTTAAGGCTCTGTGAGAGTTTTTTGGTGCATGTCAGGCATGATGACATGCAAACAAGATGTTTTAAATGGAGAACTTTAAGAAGACTTTGAATGACTTTCAGGTGTGCTCTCTGAAGAAATTTTACTTGTAGCCTTCTTCCGACTCTTTGGATATTTGAAAAAATTTAACATTATAATACTGTGGTTGGCTGCTTTTGTTTTGGAGCTCTACACAGGCTAAATTTACAGCTTTTCCGTGATTAAAGATTAGTATTAAGATCAGTGTTTGTATTTCAGCTTTTTTCCCTTAAAAATATATTCAGAGGCATAATGTTCTCTGTTTTGGCAGAGATCCTTTTAAAAATAATTTCTAACATTTGCTCTCATATTTTTTCTCTTTTACCTCTTGTGGGCATTTAAACTGTAAACCTGGAGATGTTTTCCAGCTTTCAGGTCTGGATGTGACCACAGGGTGCTTGCTGACTCCTGGGTATACAGGCTCTATAAGGTTGTCTCCTCCCCTCTCTTTTCTCCAGGGCTGGACTGATGAAGGTATTTCAGGATATTTTAGACATTTATATAAATCAAGTAAAATCTATTCTATGATTTTTATTCACATTGAGTTGGCTCAGTGGCGTCTCATGAAGGCAAACGATTTTTGTGCTGTGTGTTTCCTCATTGGTCCCTCTTTATCCCTCTCAGCAAGAGGCAGTGCTGAAGGTCCCCACAGTAATTCAGTGCTTCCCTTTCTTCCCACTACTCTCATGTTTTATTGGTAGCTACCTTAATGGAAGAGAAAGCAGACAGGTAGCTGCAAATGGTCGATGCAGGCAGCAGAAGTCAATAAGGCAGTCAAGGAGTGAGATTGAGGAAGGCAGCTATAGATTTCTTTGCTTATTTCTTGGGAATTTTTCAGAACTCGTGTGATTCACTCTTGTCAGATACTATTTTGAGCCAAGCAGAGATGAACACATTCTCATAGTGAATGAGAAAAGATGTCTATGTTCTTGCTTTCTTCCTTGATTTTTAGGAGATCATTTAGTGATACGGTATGAATGGGAGATAGCAGAGGCAGGAGAGATGATCTTTGCTCTTCCTACACTGAGGTGCTCCACTGAAAGACTGTAGAACATGCAAAGGCAAACAGGCATCCTAAGCATGCATAAACTGGGGAAGAAAATTTACGTGCAAATGAAAGTTAAGTAGTGGTAGCAGAAATTCCTGGACGGGGAAGAATTCATCTGACCATCAGTAATAATTGTCTTAATATTTTTCAGTATAAACTGATTGAATATGGATGTATATTGGAAAGGAATTGATAAAAGTTTGTTTGATGCCTTTGAAAAAAGCCTAGAGAAAATTACTGGTTGGCAACTTATATCAGCCAGTCTTGTTGTAGCCCTGAGCTAGGATTAACTTTATGGACATTTTCTATCCTTAATTCCTAGCTGTCTAGTATTGCTGCCTGTTTTAACTTTCTAAAGGTTACCTGAGAACTTGTTTTACTGAAAGTGTTTGATTTGGATCTGATTTGTTTCTATTGTGCAGAAACTTTGTTGATCCATCTGGTCTAATTTGCTATGTGTGAGGGGGCAATTGTTTTTACAAAATGTGAGGAGGAGATGAAGAAAAATCAAGGGTTTCATTTATGCTTTGTCAATGTTGAAATCTTGGAAATGAGAAGTCAGCCTTTTATGTCATACTTATTCAAGAGGAGTGAAATAAGCTGGAGGTGGAGAAGGTCTGTTCAGCCATCCTCAGGGCAGGAAGCCCAAAAGCTTTTTCTTCAAATACAGGGCCTGTAGGGGCAGGCAGTGCCAAAGAGCAGTAGGGTAACACAGTTGTGTGGGAGAATTGGCTCATTGCTTTGCTCCTGCCCAATTGGATTACCTGCTTACTCATCCGTTCTCCTGAGCAGATGTCAGAGCAAGGAGGTGAGAGGAATTCATTAATACTGCAGGAGGTCAGTAAGCTTGCACAGTAGAAGCTGAAAGGAATAAGAGATCCTCTGTGTGAGTATGTACAGGCACGTGCCAGTCTCTGCCCTCCCCTGGGCCCAGTGGAATTTGCTTTTAGAAGCAATTACAGCAAGCCTCCTCCATCCATGGATAGCACCGGCGTTACTCTCTCCTCTGCTCTGGGATCATGTGGCTGACAGCTTGCATCGCCCCAAGAGCTTGACAAGAGCACAGGGAACCAGAGGTAATGTGTTTCCTGTAGGCGCCTCAAAGGTGCTTATTTTGGAGTTGCAAGACAAGCAGTTGCTTGTAGAGAGCACAAGTGTTAATCCTCCCAGTGGGAAGGGAGGAAGCTGTATTCCTGTAGGGACCAAAATCTGCTACAGCTAATGCAAAGAGGCACCTGCTATAAGGAGGGGTAGTCTTCCTCTGCTGCTCCGTCTCTGAGCTGCAAGGATGTGAAAGCTCTGTACAGCTAGGCAAAATCGGATTTTTACAGAGAGCTGGTGTGGAAGTTTGGAATGGAGCGTTCATCTCTGTGGCTACCTGAACCGGTTCATTTTAACCACTCACAAGATGAATTGGGTTATCACCTGTCTGAGACCAAATATGTTGCCTTTTCCTTTCTGTGTGTCTCCTGGTGGCATGGTCTCTGGGAAGAAGAACAGCATCATTAGTTCAGTCTTCTCAGACCTTTGTGTGGTACTGCCAGTTTCTTATTTACAGTGGCAATAGAATGAAAAATTTGTTTTGACTGTTTTCCAATGGATTTCAGCCCAGAAGTTTACAAGTGAGCCATCTCTTTCTGGAGGAAGAGATATGAATAGAGTGTATGTATTGCACTTCTACTGGAATCGGTTTCTTTTTGCCAGATCACCAGAGGATATGGAACAGTTAGATACTGTGGGCAAAGAAGGAGACCTTTAAGAAATTTTAAATACTTCAAAAAGATGTTTCAGTAGAGCTGCTGAAGGCTTGGAAGGATATAATGAGATGTAATAATAGGAAACTGAGCATAGCAGTATACATTTAAATACTTGAAAGCCCTTTGCAAGCTGTGAGACCCTTTACATTACGAAGGAGTCAGGTGCTTAATCTATCTGAAACAGCTATGAAATAACTGGCAAAGCCAATGAGATTAGGCTGGAGGGGCTGGTACAGAGAGTATTGGATAAGTGGTGAAATAAGTCTTTATTTATTTGCATGAGTCTAGGAGTTGTGTGAAGTGCTCCACTGAATACTCAGAGCATTTTGATTTAAAGAAGTAAACTCAAGATGGGAACATTTCATTATACTGCCCAGGGGACCAGATGGAGTAGCTAATGAGAAGTTTAAATGGCAAAGTGTGTCCAGCTTGGTTAAGCATTGGCTGAGGGTGGTATGTGAATTCGGCCACATAATTAAAGGGTACTAATGCCAACTAACCTGTCATAGCTTATAGGAAAGACTCCTTGTCAGCAAGACTCTTGGGGATTTGGGAGAGCACACGTACTGTTGTCTATGTGCCCTGTAGGAACACAAGGGCAGAAAGAGGCACTGCTGCTTTCTGTGAAGTTAAAGTGTTTTGCACATTTAAAAAAAAAAAAAGGTAGTTTTGTGGCTGCCTTCTATGCACAAGATGCTCAGCAGTTTTCCTGTCTCTGCAAAGTTTTTATGGACAGAGAGGACTTTTTCAAAGGAAAGGTATGATACATTAAGTGAGATAGAAGAGGATGAATGAGACTACTAAAGAGAAAGGGGTGGTGGTGAGGGAGAAACCCAACCCAAAGCAGCAACTCTTCCATGCAATAGTGCTTGTGTTGCAGTATTGGTGGTTGAATTGCCCATATTTCTAAGTGCTGATCTTAGGCTTCAAGTGTAATTCCCTTGTAGTCAGTGTAACTTCCTTTCCTAGTGTTCAGTGCCTTCAAACCAGAAGCTTGCAGAATGGAGTGGCACTGCTGAGGCTGTGCTCAGCTCTGGTGCAGCTGAGTGAAGTGTGCAGTCCATCCTCCAGCGAGTGAGGGCATTGCTCCACGTGGCAGCTGGATCTCACATAGCTGCTTTTCTTAGGAGTCTTATTGCCTGCACAACAGACTGTATTAGAGAACAAGCACCTTATCCAATATAAATATAAGTGATTCCTTTAATAGCTACAGGCTGTGCCCAGGACCTGCCTCTTGCTTCTTGAAGGACTCCCCTGGGTCTCTGTACATCTCCTGTGCAAGGGTGCATGCTGACAGTTGCACCCAAAAGAAGAGGGTATTCCCTGTGAAGGAGTCCTTTCTGGGAATCTGAGTTTAAGAACTAGGAGGGAAGAAAGCCCAGAAAAACTAGTGTATTTTGAAGTTCTCAGGAAGGGATTGGAAGGAGGTTGCTATTGTACAGTCAAGGAGGGTGAAAAATTCCTTCCACTACTGTATTTGAACTTCTTTAAGCTTCAGAGTTATTTCTTGTGTTGAAGTAAGGTATATGTGATAATGCTACTTCTTTTTGTGTTTATTGGTTCACAATTTATCAGTGCATCATAGCTATTAGATGAACCCCCACTCAACAATGGAGACCTGAGAATTATCTGCAGCCCCCTGAGATGTTAAAAGAAGTAAGAAGTTACTTCTAGAGCTGAACTAAGGGAGTGCAGTCTCAGGACTCCACCACTTGAACAGATGTTACAAAGATCAACCACTGAACCAAATGATAAAATAGTAAAGTCTGGTCCTTGGAGAACTGGTGTGCCTGGGAGCTTAGCCCCAGGAGCAATTTAATCTTTTACTGCTACATCAAGGAAGGATATTGGAGACTGGCACAAGGGAAAAATCAGCTCTAGGGAAGAAATCAATTTATTATTGCATAAATTAAAAGATTGCCGTACTCATTGCAACATTCCACAATTGTTCTTAAGCATTTTTTATCCTGAAGGATCCCAAAATACTTTCAGAATTGTGTAGACAGAAGGATTTATTTAGCTTGCAACTGATGTTTGTAATTTAACAGCATGCTAATTCAACTTATGTCATTAAATACAGGAATGAAGAAAAATTTCCCATCTGATTGTAACTTCAGAGGAGATACTTACTGATGTTGGAAAGCAGCCAAGATAACTAACTTTTTTGCTCATGAGATCTTTAAAAAGCATGTTGGGAAAGCCTTCACTTTTTGTCTGTTTCAGGTATATCCTCTCCAGGGATGCTGCAGCCTCTAGTAATTACAATCAACATAGTTTACGGTTAGAGAACTGATACCATGTTGCCGTTTCCTTGCTGCAACAGGGTGTTTCCATGCAAATGTATTAGATTATTACAGATTCAGAGGCAAATGCTTCTAAAAACTTTCAGTTCTTTCCATGTCAATCAGAGCTCTGGAGGTTGTTCATCACCGAATGACATGAACATCTGCAGGTCTGTAGGTCTAGCCAATACTTCCAACACTGCTTTAAGAGCGAATTGGATGAAGCAAGACGTTTTCCTATTCTAGATGTTACCTTTTATTCCATTCAAGTGTAAAGTGAATGGGAGAAATAATGTGTCGAAATTCAGTCAGAAAGGAAACCTGGAATACCAAAAAGACATGGCATTTGTTGCACACAAATCTGGAAAGTATGGTAGTTGGTAAACAGATCTGATGAGGATGATCTTTGAAGGCAGAGTTCCCTGCTGATCAGTTGTTTATGAGGGTAGATTCATTAGTTATTTAGCACCACTTTGGTGCTGCTGAAATTTACAGCTGAAGCTTAAGGGGAGAATGATTGGTCTGTGGTCCCAAGGAGGGTCCCTATTTGATACCACTCTGTTCTCTCTGACTTCTGTTAGGGATAGGAATAGCTTCCACTAGATCAGGTTACCCAAAGCCCCATACAGCCTGTCCTTGAGCCCTTCCAGGAGTAAAGGGTTCAAACCATCCTTCCATCCCTGACCTCCCTGAGCAATGTTTTCATGTGCTTCATCATATTCTGAGTAAAGAGCTTCTTCCTAACATCTAACCTAATACCCTACATCTCTCCTCTTTTTGTTTAAAACCATAGCTGGTTATCCTTCCTATCATGATATGCTAGTGTGAAAACCTGCTCTCTTTTTTATAAGCCCCTTTTATGTATTGGAAAGCTTCCTGGAGGCTCTAACACAAAGGTGCTCTAGCCCTTGAATAATCTTTGTGGCCCTCCTGGAATTCCTCGAAGAGGTCCATATCCTTTTGATACTGGGGACTCCAGAGCTGGATGCAGTACTCCAGGTAGAATCTCATCAGAGCAGAGTAGAGGGGCAGCTTGACTGGTCATGCTGCTTCTGATGCAGCCCAGGATGTGATTGTGCAGAGGGGATGGAAAACAGCCCAGCAGAAAAGGACCTGGGGGTGCTGGTGGACAGCTGCTGAACATGAGTCAGCAGGTGCCCAGGTGGCCAAGAAGGCCAATGGCATCTTGGCCTGTAAGGAAATAGTGTGGCCAACAGGACCAGGACAGTGACTGTTGCCCTGTACTCAGGACTGGTAAGGCTGCACCTCATGGACACCATACTGGACACTGTACTGTGTCCAGTTCTGGATCTCTCAATTCAGGAAGGACATTGAGGTGCTGGAGTGAGTCCAGAGAAAGACGATAGACCTGATAAAGAGTCTAGAGGGTAAGACCTATGAGGAGCAGCTGAGGGAGCTGGGTTTATTTACCCTGGAGGAAAGGAGGCATGGAGGGACCTTATGCCTTTCTACAACCACCTAAAAGGAGGTTGTAGCCATGTGGCAATTGGCCTCTTCTCCCAGGCAACCACTGACAGGACAAGAAGACAGTCTTAAGCTATGCCAGGGGTGGTTCACATTGGATATTAGGAAGAATATCATCACTGAAAGGCTGATGAAACATTGAAATGCCCAGGGAGGTGTTGGAGTCATCATCCTTGTAGGTATTTAAGCAAAAACTGAATGTGGCACTTAGTGCCGTGGTCTAGTTGACATGGGGTTATTTGTCATAGGTTGGACTTGATCTCAGAGGTCTTCTACAACCTAATTGGTTCTGTGATTCTGGGCTGCAATTGCACACTTCTGGGTCATGTTCTTTCATCCCAAGGAACTCATGTGTCCTCCTCCATAGGGCTGCTCTCAGTGAGTTCATCTGCCAGTCTGTGCTCATGTCTGGGATTGCCCTGATCCAGGTGCAGCCCTTGCACTTGGACTTACTGAGCTTCATGATGTTGTCATGGGCCCACATCTCAGTTTTGTCCAGGTCCCTCTGGGTGGCATCCCATCCTTCTGTTGTGTCACTGCACTGCTCAGCTTGGTGTCATCTGCACACTCACTGAGGCTGTGCTTGATCTCACTGTCTGTGCCACTGGTAAAGGTTATTAGAGAGCACCGGTGCCAAGACAGAGCCCTGAGGGACCCCACTCGTCACCGGCCTCCAACTGGACATAGAAACATAGAGACACAGGGTTTATTTAGGATTTTTTAAATACAGTGGCTCTTCTGTGGGTTCATCTAATCTGTTGGTTATGAGAAATATTAAGTGTGAACAAAAAAATAACCTTTTTGTGTGTGTGTGTGTGTGTGTTTTATGTTACATCATGATTTGGATAAGCTCAAAGGATAGATGGCTTCTTTATTCTTGACTGTCTGCTCTGTGGCCATCTAAGCTGGCCATGTTCTAAGACAGCTTTTTACCAAAAAACCTTCATCTTACTTCCAACCTAAAATTGGGGAATGAATCCTAAAGAGTTTGTAAATAAAGTTAGAAAAGTTCTTTGATTATTGCTTTGATTTATTTCTGAAGGAAATTAATATCTGTAAGCATTTGTTGAGGGTAGGGAACATTACCAGTCATTTGCCATTTAGAGAAATAAGTTGGTTAATCTCTTTGCTGTTGAAACTTTTCCACAAATGAGAAAAATCTTCTGCTCCTTGAAAACTGCTATTTCAGCTACAAAGACACACTGTACTTTATTTCCAGGATGATATTTATTCTACAGAAGGAATAAATCTAACTAAGATAAAAAAGTGAGAATTGAATGATATATGGAAAATAAATCCAACAATGTTGTGAAAGCAACATTAACATTGAGATCAAGATGTGGTTGTAGGAAGAGTAATGACTTTAAAATCCTTTGCTTGGGTGTGATTAAAATGTTGACAATAATTTACATTGTTTTGGTCCTCTTTTTGCCCCATTTTCCTTTGTAATTTAATTTAGAGAGAATTTGGTTCATGCATTTTTAAGTTGCTTATTCTCACTTCTGATAAAAGTTTCAGATATGTGAATAGTAAAGTCTCCTAACTCCACTTCTCTGCCCTTGTCTCATGGGTTTTTTCTGTGAGAAGGTGGATGTACTATGTGGCTTTTGAAACAGTGCAGGATTCACTGTTATCAAAGGTAACATGAGCTCAAGACAACCTGACCTAAGCATGCTCTAGTGGCTACACACAATGGTGGCATTTATTTTGTAAATATCTGTAGATATTTACATGGATTCTGGGTTTGAGTTGTGTTTCATTTTTGCATCAAAAAAAGATCCAAAAATGTTTGCACTCATTTTATATATAAAAAAGTCATGTTGGATGATTACTCAAAAGCGGTTTTCCCTAGAGAGCTTTAAGTGTATGAAAAATAAAAACTTATCTACACTAGCTATTATTTCATTTCTTCAGAGCATTTAGAGGGATTGTGCATCCATTTTTGAGTGAAATTATACGGAGAAGTTGAAAGAAAGTTTTTTTTACTTAACCAGATTTTTTTTTCCACTTTAATAAACTTTTTCAAGGGAAGAGAGAGAAATCCCATTACTATTACTTTGTAAAGCGAGCCTTGACAAGGGACTAGTAGAGCAAATATTTGTGAGGATAGAGTCCTTTGCTTGGAAACTTGAGCTGAGTAAGCTTTTCCATGGTTGTTTCTGCACCTTTTGATCTAAATGCTTATTTAAGAGTCTCTCTTTCTCATGTGCATGTGTTATCTGGCAAACTTGCAGGATACAGAACTATTCATATCAAGTGAAGTGACCCTTCCCCATCCTCACCACACTGGCAGGCATAAGCATCACACAAAATGCTTTCTAGACTGCCTCCTGAAGAAATGAAAACGTGAAAAGCAGGTGTCTGGCACCATGGCTTTGTCACAGCCAATATGTAGGGATATGTCCAGCCAGGAATTAGGGAAGCACTTTCAGCAGAAATGTTGTTTATCTACTGCTATGACAATAGTTTACTGGAAGTCTGGACCTTGTTTAGTTGTTGATTTGGGTACAAAAGAGCATGCTACATAGCCAGGTATCTTACAGCAACAGAGGCAGCAGAGTTTGCAGCTCACCCGATGGGTCTTAGCTGCACGGGTAGTGTAGGGTGCAGAGATTTTCTTTTCCTGTTTGTGCCAGGGATTTTTGTCCTCCAATATGAATCAGTGATATCCAAACTGAGTGCCAGAGTTTAGGCAGTGAGAGGCTGCTGTCCAGATGGGCCAGGCAGTAGCGGTAGTAGCAGGAAAGGGAAAGAAAGCAATCACTTTGGGTTTTTATTTTGATAGTTTTGAGATAAGGGTTTTTTAAAATAATTGATCTAGTAGATGTGACTTGGCGTCCAAAGACTGGTGGAGTTTGTTCACATCTCTAGCTAGCTTGCAGTGCATCTTGAGACAAGCTTTTCCTACATCTTTCTGTTTCTATATCACTTTCACTAGAACAGAGATAACGGTTGTATAAGATGCTTAGGCCATTCAGTTTTGCAGTCACGTCACTGATTTTCCCCCCAGTGCGACTAAAAGCATTAGGCTTACATTAGAATCAGACTGAAGTCATGCTCTGATGATTCAGGCCATTAAGGTTTTAACCTTTCTGTAAAAAACTAAATATGGTGATTATCTGGCACTTGGATCTGGACACTGAATAAAATGCAAATGTGACATCCTGGGAGTGCTGCTGAAGGTTTCCTTCAGAGAAGGGGAAGCTAGAGAGAGGGATGCAAGGATGGTGCTTGTGATTTGATTTGTAGCCTTGAATTATATGCCTTCCTGAACCCGCATAACAGAAACTTCTTAAAAATAGTAATCTTTTTATTGCTGCTCTTGCTCGGTTTTGGCTTATGTTATTGCAGGCTTATGTAGCTTGGTGTACCAAATTGATTGTTTGGATTTTCTGAATGCTGTAAATGTCATGGCTTTATCCCTGTCTAGGACACAGGTTTAGGGCTCTGTCCATGATGATGCATTAGATACTTAATTACAGGTCTATATGTTTTACTTCTAGAAAAGATGTGTTCAGTGAGCTGAGAAGCATATTTCCATGTGAAGATTGTCTTTGTGTCTTTGTTTAGAAGGGCAATAAATGGAATAGCATTTCCTTGTGTACCCAGTGATGTAGTGGTTTAGTCTATAGTTTTTTATTATGTTTCAAATTAATTTATCTTAAAATGCTTTCTCTGCATAATGTTTTTGAGGATATTTAGTCATAAGATTAAAAGGGGCACCCTCTAGATGCAGGAGGATGTTATCTCATTTGTGCACAGGCTGCAGGAGGTGGTGTGGCTCAGGAGATAAAGCTGTCAGCTGTTCCCCAAGGCCCATATTGTTTGGGCTCCCTTGTTTCAGGGTGCTGAAAAGGGGGGTTAAAAGCCTGGCAATGAGGCATCAGGGGCTGGAGGATGGCAGTGCTCTATGGGCAGCAGGAGGAGGGCAAGGGGACGGGGCAGGAAGGGATCAGCAATCTGAACAAGTGAGTGCCAGGAAGAGCTGTTGCTGTCTGAGACACTCTCTCCCAGTGCTGTTCCAGAGAGGGCTCATGGCTTATTCACTACACAGTGGCAGGTTCCCTCTGTTACACTGCTGGTGCTTTTGGTAAATCACACAAAATGCCGGGTGTGTGTCAATTAATGAATTAAAGCCTTTTGTGTTCAGGGGAGTGTAAATGCATGTGTAGGGTGTATCAGTGTTTTGGTACTATTTCCACCTGCAGGAGGCTCAATGTGGAAGGAGAAGGTTTCCTTTGAAACACCTATTGTTTTGAAATATGACTAATGGCTCCTGGGAAGAGAAGTCCTCTAGTGGAGGTTCTCAGAAAAGCTAGGCTACGTGCATCAAGTCATAAGTGTCTTATAGAGCTAAAAAAAGAAGTACTAGTGCTTCCTCTGATGTGTGGGTGGCAGAGGCATGTACTTTTGAGAAGATCCTGAATTCTCTTCCCTGCTGTTTCTGTGGAATCTTAACTCACTGTATTATGTAGCTCTGAAACAGCAAGCAAGCCTCACGGTACAACTGCTGTTGCTAGTTTTTGTGTTTGGTGGTTGTTGTTGTTGTTTTTTTTTCTCTTTTTTAATTCAATCTCTACTTCGTTAGAAAAAGCTACAATATTTTCTGCCTAGAAACTCCTTTTGCATTAACTTCATTGTGTTGAATTCTTTTGTTTTCTACACTGCAGCAGGAATAACCAGTGGACAGATATTGCTTTTCATGGGTGCTTTGTGTGGGTGTCAGCACTGAGAAGTGAAAGGGGTTTCTGGTACTTTGCAGTCAACTTGATCCTATAAAGGAGCTTTCCTGGACCAGTTGTCTAGAAAGGGCAGGGAATGTTTTCCACCTTTGTGCAAATAGGCTTCTGACTGATAATTTTTCCATCTTTCTCTGCAGCAGTGCAGATTAGATTCAGTTAGAGATAGCCTGCAGGCTGCACCAAGCCTCTCAGCACTCCCATTGTTACTGCATTATACCAGATGCCTGATTTCATGTCCCCTTCACGATGTCAGGATTAAAGCAACGGCCAGATTCAGGGAGAGAAAATGCAATTTCTTCTGGTCAGATTGTCAGGCTTTGGTTCTTTTTTTTTTTTTTTTTATCACCTTCCACTGTGGAAACAGGCATGGTTTGTTTCAAGAGATTATAGGAGACTTCTCTTTCGTATAGTTGCTGTGTGAGAGAGGTGGGGCACTTGTGGGGGGGAGGGCGGTGATCCTGAATCTCCTCTGATCTTCCATATTACAGTGACAAACTAGTTTTTTGGAACTAGTTTGCTGTAAGGTGTTGAAGGTGTTCTGTGGCCTGAGGTGCTTGGGCATGAGTGGAATAGGGGTGCTGGGAAACTTGAGCCATACACTTACTGAAATGTGTGGTTGGGTGTTTTGCAGAACCTACTCGATGACCCAGGTGTTTCCAAACGTCTGCTCCAGTAATCCTAAAACAAGGAGTGTTCATTTTTGTCTTAAGATTAGCTTGTTTTAGAGTTACTAGTTCCAGGTTTTCTTGTAATTTTTCAATGTTTTGAATGAAGGGAAATATTAGTTCAAAATCATTCCTGATGGAATGTGTAATGGGAATTTAACCTTTTCCTTTTGCTGTGTTCACAAGGTAGTGGTATCTGAGCTAGTCTGAGATAATTCAAAGCCTAGATTTGCCTTCTACTTTCCATCCCTCTGACTTGCTCTGAAATGATATTTCTCTTTGGCCTTTGTCTGAAGTGGGTGCTGGGGCTGGCATATGTGTGTATGCATGTGTGTATGCATGGGTTTGGGGGAGAGAGTGACACACAGTAACAGCTTGTGGTGACAGGATATGTGGAGTCTAATTGTGCTACCCTTGTATTCCCATGTTGTTGACCTCTGATAGTGATGCATCCCCCAGCCCTCTCTGCATGAAGACATGCATTTTTTTTTTTCAATTGTCACCCCTCTGAAGTTTTTCTGAGTATATGTATTAACTGTCAGGGATGGTTTTTCTACAATATTCGCTATGCTGTCAGTGACACAAAATATTCAAAACCTAGTGTCTGTTGCTTTTGAATGACAGGATCTCTGTAGGAGTGAAGAGCTGCAGATAGACTGATCAGGGCAGTACTGGTCACTGCTGGCTTGGGAAGCAGCCTTGCAGACACTTGGGTAGACATTGATGTTGAATGAAGGTGACAGTGGGACATAATTACGTGGGTTGTAATCAGTGGTGAATTTTGGGATGATCCTCTGCCTCACAAGACTGTATATTTCATGGCTGAGGGCTTTGCTTAGGGGGCTTACAGCTTTGTTGGCCTTAGGGATGGCACTTCTCCTTGGACCTGGAGAGACAGGGCTGATACAGGCAGTAGGACTCAGCCTGTGGAAACTTGTCACTGCCACAGCATCTGACTGGCATCATTAGTTACAGGAAATCCAGAGTATGATGTGAGAGCTGGCAAGTGTGAAGTGGGCTTTGCAGAGTTGAGTACTTAAGCCCACCAACCTCCACCTGAGAGCATGTGCCTATGTGCACATTGCTCTTTCTGCTGCAGCTTTATGTAACACATTTGCAGGACTTCATTTTCCAGAAGATTGAAAGCAAAACCACTGTTGATTTTCTCCAAAAAGATCTATTTGAAAGTGCAATTGCCTGGAATTACATGGTGGCAGTGAGAGGCCAGACCTTGCTGTAAATAACTTTCTCAGCAAAACACGTCGAGTTCTGCTGTCTACTGCTTTTTCTCTTTAGATGATTTCAGTTGAAAGGAGGTGTTTTTTTCTTGTTGTTGGTTTTTTATTGTTTGTTTGTTTTTTAATGCTTTGTTTATTCTTGTCAGGAACTGATTCTCATTTTCCTATCTCTCTTGCTTTTGCCAAATGCTGTGATTATGGTGGACAGGGCAGCTCCTGATTCACAGTAAAATTTCTGTGTGTTTTTATAGCGCAAGGCTATATTAAGACTGATGTACCTGTGCCAGGGAATGTAGTTTTGCTGCTGCCCTCTGATGTGCTGGTGCTTTGTCTGTCACAACCGTACCAGTGGGCAATAACAGCACATTGGCTTTGGTTGTGATTATCATCTACAAGCCAGTGAGTGAAGGCACTGTAGCAATGTGTGCTTGTTGTTTACTGCAAGCATAACACCATTTACACCACTGTCCACCATCATTTTTTCAATTTAATCTGAGCTGTGAAGTGGCTATTCTATCTGTGAACATGGCCCTAACAAATCTTTATAATAAAACTCATATTCCCTACCGAAGAACCAGCAGCAGTAGTTGATGTGTCTTTGTCTTTGAAGCCATTAGTCTACAAGAGCAGATCTTCAGCCTGCGTCAGAAGGCTGTCCTGTCTTCTCCCTCTTGTGGTAGCTGAAGTGGAGCAGAGCTGTTTCTACTATAAAGTAGAGCATAGTTGATTTTGACTTTTACAAATACTACTTTTATGGGAAATGTAGTATTTTGTAATGGAGAACTTAATCTCTAAACTGTACTAGAAATCAGTATTGCAAGGAAAGAAGGGAATGTGTGAAGGAAGAGAAGTGACACAGGTAGGACTGAGTATTGATTTACAGGGTAAGCGAAACATGACTCAGTGGCTGTGTATGGCAGTGGGGAGGCACTGCCTGTAGGGATGGGACAGAAATAGATGTGAAAGCAGTCCAGAGAGGAGAATGGGAGTATTTTCAAGGGAGTATCATGATGTTGGTAAACTGAAGTTTTTAAGTATCTAATTGTCGTTTCTCATTTTAGCAATGGAGCATACCTTTTCTGGTTCAATGTTCTTTTTCCCTGGAAATATATACATCTGTCATATCTCCTCATCTTCACTGTTTGCGTTTTTTGATTTGCTTTTCTAAAAGCTAGCTAATTTATACTACTTGCTAATTCCTTATTCCTGCAATTTCCTGATCTTGCCTAGTATTTTTCGTGGTATCCAGAATTAAAGTGTTTGAGATAGGACTACAGGTTCCTCTTCACTTTGCTTCCTCCTAGAACATGTGTTACCTTCAAGTGTCTGTTTTTCAATGGAAAGCCAGCAAGTAGACTGTGAACCTGATATACAGTCTCTCTGAAGCTCAGTGTTGGCATTCCTTGCTCACACAGAAATGTTGCTGGTGCTAGGAAAGTGGCATTGCTATCATCCTGTGCAGACATGGCTGGGTTACCTGAGTGTAGAAGGAAAGGTTCAAGCAAATTGCCATGTCTGTTCTGTAGAAAAAAGTGTCAGGGCACAGAGCCAACTAGACCTGGCTTCATCAGGAAGGTGATTCATCTAGTTTCCAAAAATAGCAGGTTAAAAAGAGAGGAGACGCAGCTGCAGGTGAGGTGGGAGGAGGCAGTGGTGCTTCCAGTATGTGAGTAGCTCAGTCTGTGTGTCAGCCTGTGCTGTGCTTGCACTTCCCTTTCCCCATGAATCAACTTGATCTCCACCTGCTGCTTACTGGCCTTGGGAGCCCCAAAGGACCAGGGTTCATTCAGAGGAATAAACTGTGTGATTTCTTGTCCTGGGTGGTGCCCCAACCTCCTGAGCTTTGGTCCCTCGGGAATTCTTTGCCAGTGGTGGTTGGAAGTCTGGCAGTGACACCATCTGGCATCAGACAAAGTAAGGGTTGACTTTGTAAATTGGTTTGTTGTTTTTATTTTTACACATGCAGTTTAATAAAATTTCCAAATAACCTGCAACAGAAAAAGCTTCCTCTTTGCGATCTTGCCCAATAAAAGGTGGAGCCACTTTTTCCTCTCTGCCTGTGCATATGATTTGAGGGACAGGTGTGCAGATGTTTTTGCAGCTCCCTGTTAAAGCAAGCTGAGGACATCCTGGTCTGTTCTGCACTTAAATATCTCTTGTAAACAGCCAAGCATGTGTGTTTAAGAATGCCTTCTTTATTTTCCTTCCTGTAAAAATCCTTGTTTCTCTATGGCTTTTTTTTGGGAATGACATTATTACCAGCAACCTCCTGGGCTTTCTTCTGTGCAATTTTGCACAGAAGCAAGCAATTTTGCAGCTCTTGTGAACCTGAAAGGCCAAGTGTGCTGGAGTAATCAGATTTCCCAGTTCTCCTTCAGTGCTCAAGAAGACTGATGCCAAGCCTCCTGACAGGGCATTTTTGACACAGGATCCAGAGAAGATCTGGTTATGTGGCACTGGGCTGCAAGAGAGGAATGTGCTTTGCAGTAGCATGTCACTCAGTAGTGTGGTCCTTGCTTACAGGGCAGTGTTGTGGCCTTGCCTCTCCTTGCTGACCTCATGAGCTGGCTTGCAGGTCTGTTGACCTAATCCAGACTGAATATTCTTACTTGTACAAGGATCGAGTCAAGTGAAGTAGAATGTAGTTCAGACAATTTTATGGTGGTAGATCCAAGTTTTTTCCTTGTTCTGTCACTGAAAATTGTTTCAGAAAAGCTGCTTAACTAAATTTTTGAATGCCTGCTTTGATGATTTGGATTAATGTCTTTCTCTTCTCTATTAACCCCATCTGATAGAGCATAGTGCTATTCTTTTTCTGTTTCTTCCTGTACACTTTCATTAAGTACCTTAATCATGTGTCACTGAAAAGCAACTAAGAGTAAATGTCAAAATGAAGCTCTTAGTTAGCACTCCAGAAAATACCAGCCATTGGATGTTTCAACTCTACCTTCTGTATGTGCAAACTGTGTAAGTTTTTGCCATTTTTGTAGCTCACCTGCCTCCAGCTAAACCAAGGGCAAAGAAATAGATTACACCACATGGATTCTGGGAAGTAAAGTTGATTTTATTTTTTAAAATCTCTCCTTCTTCATAATCTTCTGTGCTACTAATAACATGGGCTGATTTTTGGTTTTAATATCTGATTTCTATCTTGACTCCATTCCCTTAACCTTTCCTCAGAGCTTTTATTTCCTAAACCTTTGATGGATTTTGCTGCTCTCCTGCTGATGTTTTTCATTTATTGGAGGAGAATAAAATAATAATTACAATAATAAAACCCACTGTTTGGCTGGAGGCAATTCACTGGTCGAGGTTTTCATGTGAACGCAGCCCTTTTAATCCTAACAAACAGGATTCTCCTCCTAATCTCTAATCCCTGAGTGCTTTAGCTATTAATCTTGAGAAGCGTTTTCCCCTCCCCATCTGAGATTAACCTGAGAGTGGTTACCCATGGTTACTGGCCTCTTTTTCCTTTTGCTTCCCATGAGGCTTGGAGAGCAAGGGAGGTGAGTGACAAATTCATGACCTTCCATCTGTCTGCATTCAATTTCTGTGCCTTTGGACACCCTCTTTTATCTGGTTGGTTTGATGGATCCTTGCTCAGCAGTAAAAATAGAGACACATCCTTGCTTGGCAGCTTCTGGCCAATCACAGACAAGGACACCTGAATCTGTTTTTCTTTCAGTGGAAGAGGGAGATACCTTCTTTCGGCATCATAAAAGAAACATTAAAAAAAAAAGTAATTGTGGGAGATGAAGGAACCCTTGAGGTGTTTGTCTCCTTTCAGTCCTTCTCCTTTAGACAGTAATTTTCTTCCCCTACATAATGAACTGTATCCTGGTATGCATCCAAAGAAGTGTGGCCAGCAGGCTGAGGGAGATGGTTCTCCCCCTCTACTCTGCTTTTGAAGAGCCCTCCTGGAGTTCTGCATCCAGCTCTGGGGTCCACAGCATAAAGAGGATGTGGCCCGACTGGAATGAGTCCAGAGGAGGGCCACAAAAATGATCAGAAAACTGGAGTACCTCTCCTATGAGAAATGGCTGAGACAGCTGGGATATTCAGCCTGGAAAACAGAAAGGTCCAGAGTGACCCTATAGCACCTTCCAGTACCTGAAGGGGACCTGCAAAGAAACTGGAGAGAAATTTTTACAAGGACACATAGTGATAGGCAAGGGGGAATGGCTTTGAACTGAAAGAGGATAAATGTAGATTCGATATTAGAAAGAAATTCTTTAAGGGTGGTGAGACATTGGAACAGCTTGCACAGAGAAGCTGAGAATGCCCCATCCCTGGAAGTGTTCCATGCCAGTCTAGTTGGAGCTCTGAGCAACCTGATCTAGTGGAAGGTGCTCCTATCCTCGGCATGGGCATTACAACTAGATGATCTTTAAGGTCCTTTTCAACCCAAACCATTCTATGAGTCTATTATTTCCTTATGGGAGTTGTAAAGTGAATTTTGGTTTCCACTACCATTTTTTTCCTTCAGAATGTGTCATCTTGTTCATTTATTTCCTGCATGTTTACAATACTTGAGTCTGCTTTGCTGTTTTGCTTTTAGGGCTGTGCACATAGAGCTAGTCTGTCAGCTTGGGATTCCTGCTGCAGCTTGTGACTCCTAGGACTGATATTTCTATTCTCCTGCGTAGGCTGGGTCATGCATACTGCTCCCAGATTTGTGTATTTGGAGCTGATGGATGGGCTGCCCATTACTTATTTACAGGTGTTCGTGTCCTGAGCTGTATGTTATGGGTTGTTTTCCTGTTATTGTGGATCCAGGAGTATTTGGTCTACCATATCTCCTCCTCTATTCATACATTCTGTCCACACCTGACTGTTCTTACACTGTATTTTGGGAAGAGCCATTTCTGAATATGTTCTAACACTCCTAAGTGTGAGCTCAAAGACGCTCCTGGGACCAAACTTGCTTGCTCTGCAAGAAAGCAGTTTCGTGAGCAGACATGCAGCGTGTCCTCCCAAGAGCTCCTAGGTGTCAGCATGAATGCAGACAGCCTTCATGAAGGCCATCGGCAGTTGTCAAGACAGCAGTCCTGTGCTGGAGTGAGGGTGTGCTTGATTATGACTGCTGGTGGAGCTGCTGAAACAGCATGCCAAGCCCTAGGGGAGAGGGATGCAAGCCATTAACTGAGGACACTGTCCTGTAGTTCACCATTGGTAAATATTGCCTGACTTTTTTTCAGCTTGCATTTTTTTTTCTGAACTGAGATTTTTCGAAGAATTTCTGGTTTTACTTTCTTTACCCATTAATTCACTGTGTAACAAAAGCCTTTGTTTCCCGAGTTCCAGTTTGCCCTTCTGATTAGTATAGCTGCTAAACATAGAAGTTAGTAGAGAGCTTCTGTAAGGTTTATGGGGAATTTCTGTTTCCATATGCTGCTAGGAGAGAAAAGGAAAGTCCTTGTTTTCTGCTAGCTGTACAGGGAAGCAAAGGGGAGAGTGAATGCAGGAGAAAGGGGCAACTTTTGAGGAAGAGCCCTAGCTCTGGCATCATGGGTAGCTGTGTATTTTTGGGGAAAAATCCAAGAGATTAGAAAAGACAAGGGTATGTTTTCACTACAGGGATGGACCAAGGTTTTAAACTCGTCGTGGTTCTGGTTTTGGTTATTTTGCTTGGAATCACTGAGCGATGTAACTCTACATTTTCCTCAAGTTCTTGTGTCCCTTCTTATCTTGTTGTTCCAGGTAAACATATAAAATTAACTGCATATTTTAAAGTAAGAATTAAAGATTTTCCTCTATGGCACCCATAGATCCAAAGTGTTTTATAAGGCATTTATGCAGGATTCTCTCCATACCTGAAAGAATGTGTCACCACCAAGTGGAAAGAACACACTGTGCTGTACAGCAGTACGGAGGGAAAAGAAGCCTTTGTTCATTGTAAATGCTTGAGGACCTTCGTGCTTAAACAGAAGTGCAGAATCCATCTTGTGTAGCATCATAATGCTCTCTAGTAAGGTGATTGGTGGCAACTTTTCAGGAGATGTGCTCTCTCCTGAGTCATCTGAGTTTTGTCCTGCTGATACAAAAACTATCTTTAGAGGCCTCCTGTTTTGTCCCCTGAATAATTTTACTCTGTTAAAAGGTAACGACAAATATGGTCCTTCTAATATTAAGGACTCTTGTAATTTGTTTTTGGTGACTGGGAATGATGATGGAATCAATTCTTATATAAGCAAGCAGGTTTGTCTCATGGTCATCTTCCTGAGGATGGGCAGATTGCCATGTCAAACTTCCACCAATTCCATTGCTTCTTCTTTTCTCCTTTCTGGTGGTCTGGAACAAAAAACTCCTCTGTTTAGCTTGTTCCTCTCTAAGAGTCTGTGCATGTGTTTCCTGGTTTGATAAGAATACAGAACCCCAGCAATCCCTTGTAACTGTCACAGGGATAGGTGAAGGTTGGCAAAGAATATGGGAAGCCCTCTATAGACTGCTTTATGCTTCCATCTGTGGGAAGTCTTTTACTGCCTGTCTGACAGAAGCTGTGTGGTGCTGTCCAGTATGGCAGGGCACTGCAACAGATATGGAGGTGCCATCACCTGTGCTGGCGCAGGTGTGTGAGGTTAGAGCTGTGACTTGAGTTTGTTAGCAGGCAGAAGAGGAACAGTGTCTGCTGCCCAAAGATGTAAGACTGCTTTGAGTCAAAACTGAGTGGTTTCCTATTTTCTTTGCTTTATTTTTGAATTGACTATACTTTCTAGTTTTAAAAGCTATTCCTGAAAAAAATGAACTGCTGGCTGTGGTGGGACTGTTTTCTGCTGTTTCCTGCCACTGACATGGAGTATCTGTCCAGCTGTAACTCTTGAAAGGTTCTTTGATTATGAAGAAGTATTACCAATAATAGTGCAGGCATATGGCTTAAGAAAAATGCTGTTTCTTGTCAGCAGTCTTGGCATCAGACACACCTAGACTGCTTCCTCTGTCTCTCCTTATCTCTTGCATTGGCTTTTTCCTCTGCTGCTGTTCGAAATAATTTAAGGGTGTTTTTGGTAAATGTGTGTGACAATACATTTGAAGATGCTAGGTATGGAATATCCCATACACGTAATTTTGATGTCTCTGGGTGTATGTATATATGCACACATATATGCGTGTAGGTAAAACAGCACAGCTGAAACCTGTCTGCATCATGCATGGATGTGCTGGTGGGGAAAAGTCTTTGGCCTGTGAGAGAAGCAGGAGCACTTCAATATCAGAAAAGGTATGAGGCTAGCTTGGCTACCCCTGCTTCCGGCTGGGAGCTGAGGTAGGTCTCAATGACAGGTACTCATGAGGCTTACTCAGTGTTGCCTTCACCCAGAGGTCAGGCATTACAAACTCTTGCTCTTCCAGATTTCAGGTGACAACCATCCATAAGAAGACAAATGCTGAAAGTTTTATTCTTGTTTTTCCTCCTGTCTCAGTTGTCTTTGGTAGGCAGGTGCAGGTAGTTTTCCTTTATGACCGCATGGGACCAAACAGAATGTAGCAGGGGCTGTCTGTGACAGACTCCAGTGAGCTGTCACTGTTTAGCAGTGATTAACTTTTTTTAAAGACCCTTTATTTGCTGGTGATTTTATTTTTTCCCTTTTACTGCTTTGCTTCTTATTGATTTAAAGAGGAAAAAAGAGCTAAAGTCTTATTTGATAATGGCATATTGATGAGAAAGCTGGAGAAAGAGAGTAAGATGGTGGAAGTCTTTGTTCCTGTTTGACAAAAGATGGAGAATACAGGAGAAGAAATGTAAATGTGTATGGGGAGGGGGTATAGGGGAGAGAAGAAAGAGTTATTTAAAATCACAGCTAGGAAATCACTCTTCCCGTCTATGTGGCTGCAGAGAGATCAATTTTCAATTTTGGTTTCCCTGCCTTTTGTGATTTGAGACAATCGCATGCCGATAGAGATGGGGGATCTGGCTGCAAGTGTTTGTTTAAAACAAATTGTTGGTAGGTATTTTTTTCAGATGAACTGCTTTCTGGATCAATTTAGCATGCTACAAGGTGAAAGAGGAGAGGACCACAAGGCCCTGCTCTCTCAAGAGAGCATTTACATCAGTGCAGCTCTGACTACGTCCGTGGTTTTACTTCTCGGTTCAGTGAGGTGCAAGGAGCAAATCGAGCCAGCCCTTGTTTCAGAAATCCTTGAACTGTCACATGACGTGTTGAGTATGAAAAAGCAAATGCACCAGAGGCAATTGAATGGCTTGATTTTAAGTAGTGTCAGTTATTTGTACCTCTGTAGGGTCTTGGGTTAACAACAGACCAACTCTTTTCTCTGTAGTTTAGTGTATGGCAATACAGGATCAACTGCTATTAATAATCAAACTTGCAGACCAAAGACTCCACTGTGTAAATCAGTGTCATTCATTTCATTGACCACATACAGATGAAGATTTGGCTCTGAAAATATAAATCATTGCTTGACACAAATGCTGTTATCTTTGCTGTTTCTTTGAACCAATGATAAATTTGAAAAGTAAATAAGGTCCCTTTCCCATCCTGATTAATTTCTACGGAAAGTTTTCTGCTAAAAAGCCCCAGCTAGTTCTGTTGAAATTTGGAGAATGAGGGATGTGTCTTGATGAATGAAATATATTTTTCTTGTTAATTATTATTTTTTTACTTGACACAAATCTAAAACCTTATGAAAAAATCCTGCAAAAATTATAGTTTGCTCATCACAATGGGGAGAAGTAGATTAATAGGAGGCTGAGTTTACAACACAATATTATATAGCCTAATAATGTATTCTTTTCATCACTTTTAATGAAAGCTCTTCTTGAAACTAAATAATTGGGTGGAAGTGTTTTGGAATAAAATAACTGAACATTTTTAGGTCAATATTCAAATTTTTTCATGTATAGTCTGGGCAAATAGTTCCTCCTAGTAGTCAGGATAATTGCCAGCACAAGTCACTTCTGAGCTATTCAACTGTCTTTTGCATGCAGAGCTGTAATAATTTTTCAGGGGCAACCTTGAAAAGTTTGGGTCTAATTTCAGATACAAGAGTCAGAGTTGTACTCTATATTGCTATTATGTAATCCTGTTTTTCAAGACAAATTTAAGCAAGAAGCAGTAAAAAAACCTCCTGATAATGTTTCTATAAATCAGTCCCTTCAGCTTATTCATTCTTCAGATTGCTCATTTCTGAACCCTCGCTTTTGACGTCACATTATCTAATTGGGACGCATTTAATGATTGCATTGCGTGAGTGTGAAACTCGTGACTGTGTGTGGAGAGCTGTCTCTGTCCTGAAGGACTGCTATGTTTGTGGCCACAGAGTAGGACCGAGTCTAGCCAGAGTGAGATTCTGTGGGGCAGGGGTGCTGGCAGACAGCACAGCAGCTCTGTGTCCCCTGGCAGTGCCTGGGAAAGCCAGGCTGCCACTCCTGGGGCAGAATTCAGTGCGCATAAGGAGACAAGCAAGATACTGCCACAACTGCTGCCAGCCCTTGCCAGCAGGTGTGTGCTCCCCAGCATCTGTTCCAGTGTGTCTGGCAGCTATGACAGAAGCAGCCTAGTTATGCAGGGCTTGTGCTTGTCTCTTCATTCTTTCCCTTCTTCCCTTGGGCAGGAACTGCTCAACAACTTTGACTTTATTTTCTCTGTAGTGGGACGAAGATTTAGATTGATTCCTGTTACTGCTGTCTGTAGGTCTCAGAGAGACTGGTCAGTCTTTTTGTGCCTATTATCCAAAACAGGCCATGTGTCCCCAAAACATTACTAAGGGATTAAAGCTGTATGGAGAAAAGACCATCTTTTTGTTCCACTCTGGTGCCTAGCCTGACAGGATGTGGGCCTAAAAGTGTGATAAAGGGCATATGTCCCTCATCCTTTTGTTTTTAATGTCCAGGAGATGTTGGTGAATTCTTGATGAAAATTTATTTAGCACCTGCCATGGGCCATGTACAGGTTCTGCAAATCCAATTATTTGCATCTCTGTCAACACATGTCAGTCTTAATTTTTAACTCCTCTTGATGCTTTGAGTTCAATGGTATATGTGTTTCTGCCAGTGTGACCCAACCCTGAGCATTTCCTTTCTGTCCTAGTGTGAGGGGCCCACAGAGCTCTGATGATGCTTGTCAGTGCTATGCAATAGTAAAAATAGAAGGAAATACAGTTATATGTCAGTTAATATCTGTTGCAGATAACAGCAAGCAGAGAAACAAAGATTTTAGGGATGTGATAATAGATAGGATAGTAAGAAACTTCTAAAGATGCTAGGAGTAAAATCTTAGCTCCATTGACCTCAATAACAAAAATTATCTGAATTCATTAGTTTTGGGATTTTACCTAACCAGTATGAAAGGGCATAGGCAAAGTACTTGAGACTTGCATTTTCAAGTTCACTTTTTGTTTGACAAGTCAGTGATAAGTGTGAGGGGAATTCACTGTTTCAAAATGACGGAGGCAGGATCTGTAGTTCTGTTAAGGCCACCTTTCTATGATATGTAATAACTTGGTCAAAAATGTTCAAATACCTGCAGCTGTTTTGACTGCTTTGGTGCCTTAACCTTCTGCTGTCTCTGAATTGCTTTTGGCTGTGTGCCTTCTCCCCAGCTGATGAGGGTGTTCTTGTCTGATTAGGAGAAAAGGTGTTCGACATGGTTGAATTACTCCTTTTTTGAGACTTCTTTGTCCATGATAATTTGCAAGTTCTGACTGCCCCTGTTCATTTGTTTCTTTCCCCCTTTCTTACATTTTCATCTCTCTCTTGTGTTAATTTCCTTAGGATAAAGTGATTCCAGTGCTGAATTTGAGAACAAAATTTTGCTAGGAGAGTTACTCAACTAGTTGAAACTGGTGCTGGCTATGAACTTGGCCACTATATGGTTTGCTGTTGGGAACTTATCAGGTATTTGTCCTGAGTATCAATGCATTTTTGGTCAGCAGCTAGATAGGGAACCTCTAAGAAGAGATGGTGATGATGATGGTGATTCAGGAGACTGGCTTGAGTTAGGTCATAAATTTTCAAGAAATTTGGGATAGTTTTGCAAGTTAATAATCCTGGACTTGTTCTGTTATGTGTGAGCAATCTGAGGTCTAGATTATAGCTCACACCTAGTGAGCTCCAGAACATTCTTTTGAAGTTGACAGACTAATGGAATATGAAGGTTTCCCTGAAGGTGTAGAGTCTGTTATATTGCATTGGAGACAGCATGGACAGTAAAGATGCAGATGAGACTGAGCTCATATATCCCACCACTGGTTCTACTATTAGTTGGGAGCAATGAGTGGGTCACTTTGGGCATGGTTTCCAGTAGCAGTCACTGATTCTGTTTGGGTATGTTTCTGGCCTTCAGCTTAAGATATACTTGACACTGTTCCCTGCCCACCTCTCCCTCCCCCATCCCCAATGTATTGAGCACCAGGAGTTGTCATTAAAGCCAAGACAGAACACAACGAATTGGCGTTAGAAATTGCCTGAGAGAGGAATATACCTGACAGCAGTCGGTGTGCCACATGGAGGACCTGTGTAAGCTATTTGCAAGGGAGGATCATTTTAAGAGTAAATCTGTGAGTAGAGGAGGTAATCACATTGCCAATGAGTTTTATCATTATTCCAATTGATTACTGTCCATAACAAGGATGAAATAATGAAGGGAAAACAAGCTACTATATGGAAAATGCATTAGTCTGGTATGCACTGTCCTCTTTGTGTATTTCTACAGCATCGTGCTTTATATTTTGGTTACATTCTTTGGAACAAGATCTTTTGCTATATTATCTGTGCAATGCCTGGCTCATAGCTGTGTGTCTTGATATGTCATAGTAGGAAAGGTGGCTGAGTGTGCCCTACCACCATGAACACAGCCTGGTGTGTATGGGCAGTACAGTGTGCTCAGTTCTTTTCTCTATAATGGGATAAAGGCTCTGGGAGGGGGGAGACCTGAGCTGACAGGGCCCTTTCTTACCATACTGTTTTTTTAGGGATATGAAGTATTCAAGTGAGACATTTAGTTTCATTCTCATTGTCAGCATGTGCTGGCTGAGAGTTTGACTGTTGCTCTAACTTTATTTTTTTCTCCTTGCTGAGCTTACTCATTCTCTTGGTCCTATTTTAAGGAAGTAGTGGATTGCGGGGAATATCAGTCCCTCATACAGAGAGGCTTTCACAATACCAGCGACAGCTCCAAGTTGGCAGGCAGGGGGAGGATTCTCTGCTATGACCTTCAAAATATCTGACTGCAGTGGGTTTGACATATTTCTCCCCTTCCAGTGTCCACTTGCCTCCCTTCCATGATCTTCCTTAACCTACTGAGGCTTGAGAGGTGAGAGCTGAGGCTGCTCCTTGCTGTGGGAGTCTCGGGAGAGCAGCACTGAGGTGGAACTGCTGAGCCTGAGCTGGGACGAAAATGAAGACAGGGAGTAGAGTCACAGCCTGCAGAGCAGGCACCACTGCTGCTGTTTGCTTGCTGGAAAGTAAATAAAGGAGAAAAACAAGGGCAATTGCTTTATGAGGGAAGATGAGAGGGAAAGGACGGATGGAAAAATATAGAATGGGCAGAGAAGGTGAAATTGAGACAGGGTAGGAAGGCAGAGAAAAGGTATAGAAAATAGCAATGAAAGGGGCTGTCGTCTCATTTTTGGGAGACAAGGACCAAGGAAATTTTCAAGAGCTTTTGCAATAGCTGCCAAATGTGCTGTTGCCCTATTTATCCAGTAGCCATTTTCCTCTCCTGTATTGCAAAGCTGCCCTTTTGATCCTGCATACCTGGGATAAATCCACACTAGCAGCTGCTTAAGAAGTCTTACCAACATAATCTGCCATGGCGGTATAGTATGTTCTGTAGCAAACTTAACAACTATGAGAAGATCCAGTTGTGGGAGTCCGTGACTGATGCTCTGATTTGACTAAGTGGGAAAAGTGTGGCAATTTTGTGTCATCATGGTTCAACCTTTTCTTGATGGGTATTTTTGGGGAGGGTTCAGGGAATTATGTCTTATGCCAGCTCCTGCCTTTAGTCCTTGTATTATGACCATTTGCGCTACAGACAAGAAGTACATTTTCTTTAGTACTGGGCTGTAGAGCTAAGAAATGGCCAGCTAAAAGCATTTTCATCTTGTGCATCTTGTAGCAGAAAAAGGGTAGATCAATGCACATGGGTCAGCTATTTTGTGTGATGACCCGAAGAAAAGGGGTATGAATTTTCTCAACTATCACGTGCTAGACAACTAGCTTTGTATTTCTGTGTAAGGCTCAGCTGGATGTGTTTAACCTTTATGCTCCTTTTTTTGGATGAACAGCTACTTATGTTCTGATTCTCACTTCCTTCCTGCTGCACTTGTGAGAAGAAGGATTATCATATCTTAAACCATTGACTGATGAATTCTATTTCTTCATAAATATGAATTGGAGAATAAGTTCACACATACAATGTCATTTCTACAGGTTAAATCCCAAAGACAGTGCTGTGTTAATTCAAAGTGCTGGACAGAGTGCAGCAAATTGTAGAAGTTTCAAGAAAATGGACATTTTTGGTAATTAGTCATTAATGAGGACTTTGGCACTCTTCAACTTTGTTCCCAGTTTCTCCACAGACTTGCTGTAACATCTCAGACTAGAAGTAGTCAGTGACTTTGGCTATTAAGTTTGGGCTTGATCTTTGTTTCCTGCATGGCTTTAATTCTTCTTTTTAATACATTGAGCATGCTGTGAAAACTGAGTTCCAGCTGTCTTATATCGGACAGCTCTAAAAGAGAGCATCTAAAGTAAGCAATACATGGGAAAAATTAATTGAAGGTTCTTTGTGCTTGATTTTCTTATCTGTTTGGTGATAGGAATTACTCTTCAGCTGAATTAATTGTTTTTCAGATGTTTTAAGAAGAGAAGGTAGATGGGCATAGACATAGCTGCTGTTAGAACTGGGCACATTGTTTATTTAGTGTGAGAAGAAATTTGGATGTGGCTCATGGAGGACAGAATAGGCTTTACTCTTGCAAGATAGCAGTGGGACTTCAAAATATCATCAAAGAGTGAAAAAGGCACAGATTTGCTGTTACGTATAAGTCAAGAAAGTGAAAAATACTGTGTCTAAAAAAAATTGAAGCACTATCATATCTAACCCCCAACAGAAAGGCACATGTGCAAACTAGTGCCTGGTAGGTGGTAGGGACTAGGTTTGGTTCCTGTTTTCTCTGTTGATACAGTGGATCTGTAACTCAAGACCCTTCTTCATGTGCATGTCTGTTTCTTTTACTCATTTCAGATAGCAGAAAAAGGTAAGTCTGTGTTTATTTGCTCTCTGTGATAATTTCAAATTAAAGTATTTCTTATTTTTTCAGTTAGGTGTCTCATCCTGACAACCAAGGGATTATTGTGTCTGCTGGGGACATTTCGGGCCCTGAAAATACACAGGTATTTTCTACCTGTGTGATTCTAAGGGCAGCAACAGTGCTCGATGATACAGTGAAAATTGGGTTAACAGTTTTCAAAGTATATATTTATATATTATTTTTGTCTTTTGTTTCTTGTCAAATTTTTATGATATACAAGTTGCACTTTGGCTTTTTTGTGAAGATGAACTTTGATTAGGTAATGATGACTTCAGCTCTGAGGTAGCTTTGTCCAGATTTCAACTGCTGACTTAATTGTGTAGTCTTCTGTCAGAATCACATGGTTACTTCTCTCATCCACCTCAATACTGAGACATGCTGGAGAACTAAAAACACACTTATCAAATTTAATAAAAGAATACTGACTTAGTGAACAGACTATAAATAATACAGGCATAGAATAGTAACAGAGTAGCAGCTTGCAGAAGGGATGCAAAAGTGAGCAAAAAGTGGATTTCAGAAATGGGATCAATTACCTGTTTTTTTGTTGTTGTTGTTGTTATTGTTGTTTTTTTTTTTTTAAATTTACTGGCACTGCTGCTGTGGGTCAAACTGTCGGTGAGTAATGGGGAGCAGGAGGGTAGGGTCTGTGCTTCTCTGAGTGACTTGCTAAGCCTCTTAAAGCATTTATTCCTTTCCTCATGATCATCAATGGATTCACTGTTTTGACAGGGAGATAGGTGCCTAGACATTTCTCTAGCCAGTTATTCCTTTTTCATCTGGAAAAAAGTGCTTTATTAAAAAACATTTTCTGGTGTAGGAGGAGGCCTGGGAGAAGCAACAGACCAAAGCTTGGGGAAAGAGTGGAGGGTGAGAAAGGCATTGTGACTTAGCAGATGCACCAATTAGATTTTCTTTGCTAAGAAAGGGAACCTCTGGTAGCTGCCCCGTATTTTTATGAGAATGGACTTGCTTTTCATGACTTGCTTGTCAGATAAAATGAATGTGTATGTGGGGAGAGGCTGAAATTAATTACTGTCAGTAAATGAAGCATATGGAAGCTTGTCTTGATGTTACAGTGGCTGTGAATTAGTGCAGAAAACACAGTGGAAAAGCAAACAGTGGAACACTCTATTTGGATCAGAGCTCACTGTGTACTGGCTTGTTAATGTTCCCCCACACCCAAACCTACTTTCTTGGGTATATTGAAGGTCTCTTAATTACACTTGTATTTCTTCTGTGCTCCTGGGGTTCATAAGATAGGGCATCACAGTCCAGACCATCATTGCTGTTTCCATTGACAGTTTCCCAGCTGGGTGAGAGATGCCCCAACATAAATGGCTTGATAGAGAATTTGAGGTATATGCTCAGCTTCACAGCTGTGCGGAAAATAAAAATTCCCAGCAATGTTGATGGCATCATTATTGTAACATACACTTACTGAAACCTTCTCTGTCTCAAGACCCTCTGTCTCAAAAGGGAGCAGGCGTTAAATACAGAACAATAAAAACTTAGCTTCCTGCTGTTGGAGCCAATGTCTGAGCTGCTGCTGATTTCAGGGAAGTCAAAGGGATACTAATAATGGGGTAAAGATTATTAGAGTTAATTTCTGAGAGCTGCTTGGCAGCTATGGGCCACCTGAAATCCATGTCTACTTTAATGTAAGTTGTACAGTCTTAGCAAAACTGCAGGCTTGAATGTTGCACCTGGAGCGACTGTTTGTCCCAGTTAGGAAGGTGCTTAACTTATGTAAGCCTGCCGAGATCTTGAGTAAACATTGTGCATTGGCAGGTCTTAGTAAAATTTCCTTAACAGATGCATTTTGTCCCCAATGAGCAGACTTAATGTCTCTGTTAAACTGTAGTTATTGCCATTAAGTATTGCTGGCTTATATCAATTCCTTGTGGAATCCAGTAGGTAAACATACTTCCTTGGGGAAGCATGTCCCAGTTAAGTGGATTACAGAGCAAGTTGTATCCAGTCTAATGCAGCAGTGAACCTGAAGCAGCTTCTGCTGATGCATTTACAGGGTTTCAGCATCATGTCTTCTGAACTGAATAGTCATGAGCTGCACTGATACAGTGGGAAGTGTTTTAGTCAATGTGGTTTCGGTCCTAGAGAGAGGGAAAAAGAGCAACAACACACGTGGACCTTTTTAGGGGAAAAAGGCCAACTTTATTGAGCGGAGAGCTTGTATTTAAAGCATGTTACGAGAGACTAGAACAGGACAGTAGCTCATTGGCTAATTGGGATAAACATCCAGGAGACCAGGCCTCAGGATGTATCCCATGGGAAAAACAACAGGTGTTAATCTTTATTATGACTAGCACTCTGTTTTTCACCAGATTCTAAGTTGTTTTTGACCATTTATCACCTTGGGAAATTTCCTTTCTGTCTGCAGCTAACATCAGCTTATCAGCCTGGGAAGCAAGAAGGATTCAGGCTTGAGAGAAAAGATTCTCGAGCTGTAATTTTGCAGCTCTCTAGGTGTCTCTGTCCACAAGTCAAAGGTGTTAGCAGTTGTAAAACACGCACAGAACTAAACTTGGATATATGGATTGTTAAAACAATCAAACAAAATTTTGATGTATCTCTTGGATTTTGGGTAACCTAAGGTCAGACACTATTCTGATCATAAATTTTGACATTTCCGAATTGAGGGCTTTGATGTTACTGAGTCTTGAAAAATGCATCTGCCAGAAGTCAATGGTGAAACCAACTTCTGTGTGCAACATCTGATAAAGTATTGGAAGCAGCAAGTCTTCACATAATTGCTTTCCGCCTGGATGTAAAACTGAGCTGTTTGACTTAAATATCACATTTTTATTGGTGATTATTAGCTTTTCTGTCTTGGTCATTTCTGCACCTTTATCACCTCCCTGTCTCAGTGCTTCTCTGCCCGTGTTCTCTACTCCATGCAGAACCCTTCTCTGCCATGCTCTGAACTCTTGCATATTGTGGTTGATCAGCTACCAACTCTCAAAGTAGGTGGAAAAGGTTGCATTCTGTGATATTGAAGCGTTAGATCAATTTCAAAATGCCTCAGAATACACCAGAGTAGATGGAGTTGTAGAAGTACATGCTATCCTTTTCCTCAGTGTCGGTGCTAGATGGAGCAGGATGTACTGTTCACAGCTACCTGAATAGCTAACTGTACTATTCACAGCTACTGTTCAGTGCTGTGTGCCTGGGCTCTGAGAGCTAAAGTCCTCATCAAGTGCTCACAGGGTGATCCTGCAATCAAACTTCACCATCTTCCTTCTTTTGAGAACAGAGTTTTGGGCAGAAAGGAGGAAGTGGAAAGTTCCTCAAAACACTCCCTGTCTCATGGCTTTATGTTGATTTTACTTCTGATCATGTGGAGGAAATTACGCCTGGACCTCTGAAACACACAAGCTTCTGCTATGGGAAAATCTAAGGGAGGTATGGGTGTCATGTGAGAAGATGTGGAGGAGAGAAGGTGAGCTTCCTCAGACTTCAGAACTGGACACATTTCTTGCATTGGAATCCCAGGTGGGGGGAAATTAGGGTTGCAAAGTGGGAGGAGGGAGGAGGCTGGTTGCGCAGGTTTACAGATCTTATGTTTAGAATGGCTTATCCATTGGTTTAGAATGATATTATCCAATTTAGTACGCCCACTGAAAAGACCACAAACCCCCTGAATGGGAGGCAGAAAAAGCAGAGAGAGTGGGTAGAGATAAGAACAATTTACTGAAAACAGCAATGAGGTAAGAAAATGAACAGTAACAGCAACAATATTAGTAACAAAAGTATACAAAAAAGAGAGTGATTCACTCACTAAAATGCTCATCAAGCCCAACACAATGAACAATAGTGGACAGATTCCCCACTGGAAAAATCACACCCTTCCTCCCCAGAGCCAGAGAATCCCCCACCTCTGTCCCTGGTAATTGATGTGAGGCAGTATAGAGTAAATTCCTAGCTGCGCACACCCAGCTCTAGGTTCTGCCTCTTCACACGTACTGCAAAAATAGCTCTCCTGGATGGAACCAGGACAGATGCCTCTTAGTAAACCAGTATTAGGAACCTAAGTATTAAATAAATATTAGATTAAGAGCTGTTCCCGTTTGAAAACAAGCCACTCAGACCTGGTCTCTTGCAGTATAATTTGTGCCATCCACGACAGGGAGACCTGGCTTCAGCAGGTGTTTTTTCATGTCACTGCTGCATCTGCACACCTGTTGTCTGGATGAGATGGCAAGGCTGCTCTGGATGTGTGGAGTGGGGGCATTGGTGGATTCATCTCCTATGGTGCAGAGGGGATGGTATTTTTTGTCATTTAAGTATGTTACCTTTGAGGAGAAAGTTCCTTCTACACAGAAGTGTTTAAAACTGCAAGCTCTGAGGGAGGTTTTGTATATATCCTCAAGTATAGAGGGAGTATTGTAGGTGGCAGTAAAAATCACTAAACAGGATCAGGTAGTTACTTATCACCTGGTTACCAGCTCTGCTGTAGCTAGAGGAAGAGCTGCTTCCCTACTCTGTGACCCAAGCTTCTGCATCTCTGCAACGGACATAATAGTACTGGCTGGCCTACCACAGGATGTGGAAGAATATATACCAGATTTTGAAGCAAATAAATGTGAAATACTGTGACTTGTCTGGCAATACTCCATTTGATGCAAGAAACATGCAACATCAAACTGCATGTCTTTAGATGATGACTGCTCAGAAATTAAATGGAGTGTGATACACTGCTGTGAGATGATAAATGCTATGAATTCCTGGGTAGGTGAGGACAGGTGTATCAAAGTGGCATGAAGTCGCTGATAAAAGTTATGTTATGTTTGGAAGTCTTGATGGAGAGGTTATTGGGTGAGTATGAGTGGATATATTTATCTTTAGCTGGAGCTGAAGAAGGAGCTCTCCCACTTAAAGCAAGCTAAACCACAACATATTCTAGAATAAACTGGTGAATACCAGGTTCCTGATGTACTTGAAAGTAGTATGGGAAGGGACCGCTCCTGCTCTGCTGGAATTGCTTACTGTCCCAGATGCTGCTTCAAGCTCCTCACATAATTCCTTCCTCAAAGTCCCAGACCATTTGGGAAAGCAGTGGTTATGCAGCACTGGTTTTGGCTCATCCCATAGCATGAGTCCATTCTTGTACTGTCCTCATGTGAATTTATAAACATCTTCATAAAATACCTTTCCTAGAGTCTTTACTACCTTTCCTACATTCTTTCTGCGTTAGCAATGTTTAGTCTGGTAATCATGTCCATGTTGCATCAAGGATGCAGAAGTTTATTAACTATGCCTGCTGGTTTTTGATGGTCTGTTTGATTTATGGTAGTTACCTAGATGGTAGTGAAAATTTGAGTTGGTTCTAAACAGAATGCACTTTTTGAGATTATGCACTTTGAGGAAAAAAAAGAATAAAAAAATTTGTAGAGTAAGGCCTGGAATGGGAAGTGCACGATGAACAGTGTCTGCAACTTGATCTGAATATGCTTTGAGCATCTCAAGTGCTTGAGTCTCAAGCTTAGCTCAGTGTAAATCCAAAAATCCTTTTTCTCTGCAAAGAACTTGAGCCAGACTTCCCCTGGAGGAGGGATATTCTGGATGCAATGCTTTAATACTTGCTTTTCTAGTAGGAGACCTGAGGTAGAGAAGTGACATAAGGAAAGGGGTGTTAATGATACTTTTCTTAATCTTCTGAAAGCATTGCTTAAGGTTTCCTTTCACTCTTGGAATGACATGCATTCTGCTCTTTTCTTAGCCCCTTCAGCGGTTCCTGAGGAGCAAATTGCTCAGGTACTGTATCTCTTTTTGAAATGTTTGCAAACAAACCCCAAATCATATGAGCATCTTGTAGTTTCATGATTTGCTGTTCTTTTTCAGCTGATTGTTGTCTGAATTCAGAAGAGTTTTCTGGGCACTTGGCCTGACTCAGTTTTGCATCCAAATTGGGTGAAATTCTTAGCTGCTTTGTTCTGGTGTGAAACTTGGCTGGTGCAGCAGAGTTTTGCTGTGAGTGCTGGAGCCCATGTTGTGTTTTGACTGTAAGGAATTAGTCTGATTAAGCTGATTCTTTATTCACGCAAACACACAAAATTGCCACAGCTCCTACCAATCAATTACTAGTTTGTGTGTCTGCCCATTACCACTGTGCAGTGTGCGAGCAGTACAGGCTTTGTTCTTCCATCCCTTGTGTGCCACTGCCTACAGCAGTGCCCCACTCTGCAGCTTCTGTCACTGCTTTATCCAGAAAGAATTGACAGCGCAAGCTCTTTGGCAAAGCAAAGTGGAGCTTCTTTCTTCTTCTCTGATTTCTTTTCTTGCCTGCTCTCCCTCTAGTGTATGCAGGTCCATAAAACAGCACATCCTTGCCATCATGCTATTAATTCTTTAGTAGCCACTGGTTTGACCCAGCAAACTGTTTGTCTTGGAGGCTGTGACACCCCTCTCAAATGTTGAGTGGACAGCAGTGCCAAACTCTCAGGGTGTGTTTGAAAGCAAACAGAGCTTTGAAATACAGCAGCAGAAGCTTTCTGCGTTCCAAGCAATGTTTCACCTCCCTTCCTCCCCACAGCAAGCAAATTGTATTGACAGACAAAAGTAGGATTATGGTGAGGAGATTTGCAAGACGACAGGATTATGGAAGCTAAAACAAGCAAACATTGTGATTATGTTAGGGGGTGGGCAGGATGGAGTTGCAGGAGGAAGGGGGCAACACAGAAGCAGTAACTCAGGCTGTGGTGCTGGTCTGCCACAGTGGTGGTGAGGCAGCAGGGAAGAGGATTTAAGGTAATTTAGGATAAAAGCCAGCAAAGTAATTTCTCCCTGTAAAGTCCAGTGGATGGAAAAGTAGTACATTTGCATTACACTTGACAATTTTTGCTTTTCAGGAGTCTGGGGACAAAGAAATAGAGCAAAGGGAGAAGGGGAGGTTGGCCTAAACCTCTGAGTCCTGGAAGCCCCCTTGCTCACTCAGGCAGGATAGGCACCAGCTGTCAGCTGATCTGAGCAGAGATCAGCTGTGACCTAATTATTGGCCTCTTAAACCTGCATTATTCCTTTCATTTTCCAGCTCATTGACGTTGTATAGAGAGAGGGTGAAAGAAAATAGAAAAAAGAGTTATTGATAATCTACTTCCTATGTGTCTGCCACTCAACCAGGGTCATGGCTGGATGGCCTCCATCAAGGGGAATAAGGATGGGCTTTTAACCCTTCTACTCCCCTGTGGGAGGAAGACAGCTTTTGCATTTGGGGGAATAGAAGCTTGAAACAATTTGAAATCAAACATTGGTGTGCTCTGGGTCAGAAAGACTTAATAGTTCTTGTTTGCACTGAGAAGCAGTGAAATGAGCAGCTGATAACCTATGAGATGAAAGAACGAACAGAAAATACTCATCACCCTCTTAGCACAGCGGCAGGTAGAGGCACTTCTAACAGATTTATAATCCAACCAGTTTGAAGTGCATGATGCATGCACATTTTGTAGTAATCAGTAGACATGTATTGGCCATTCTAAGGTTGACATAGCTGTATGAAAATGCTTTGGTTGGGCAGCAGGAAGGTACCAACCCACTTAGAGTGACCTTGGATGCAAATAACATACCAACTCACAATCCTTCAGCGTATCTAGCTGCTGCTGAGAATAGCATGGCAGCCTTGCTTTACCCATCCAGAACATGTTACACACTGTTGCTACCTGCCTCGAGAGTAGTTAAAGCAACCAGTTTGAAAATCTGGAGAAACCCGGATATTGGTGGCTAAGATGGTATCAGGTTGGGTGTGTGGCACAGCATGGTGGCAACAGAAAAGCAGCAAAGCTCTGCTTTCTGGCAATGGAGGCCTGGGGAAGGCAAACATCATGGCTCTGGCAGACCGGTGCAGAAGGTGAGAGAGATTGTGAGAGAAGAACAGATTGTGTGAAATTATCAATTTTTCAGTACAAACCTACTTTCCAACTGCCAAATCTCTTCCACCAATAACTGATAATCCCCACCAATCAAATTATCTTCTTGATGATTAAAGCATCTCTCTCCTGTTTGCTGATTTGTCACCTATCCAGTCCTTCAAGCTTTTAAACCGTTCTGCAGTGCTTTCTAGTTAGCATATATTTTCTAAGTCTAAACTTGCCAAGATCCACAGACAAATGGTTGATGATGTATTCCACAGTATAGGTGCCCTGTGCTTTCTGCTATTTGTGACATTCAAACCTGCTAAAGAAGGGAAGATGGGGAGATAGAGCAATGAGAACTCTCCTACTGTATTATAGTCTCTAATCAAGCCAAATTGTTGAGACTGGCTGTAAATTGCTGGGATAATTGACCTTCAGTCATCTGAAATATACTTCTGGGAGTGAAATACATTTTACTTTCTCTTCCTGCCCTCCCTGCCCCTCCCCCTGCCCTGTTTGAAGCCTCTTGCAGCCTTTCCAAAGCATCTTCTGACAAATTTTAATCAATAATCTAGTCAGTGGTAAGCCTGAGTCTATAACATCTATTACCTTGATGACAAGGATACTGGAAGCCCTTACTCATTCGCTTTTGACATCAAAGCAAGCATCATGGGAGGAAGAAAAAAACAAACCAGAGGGATCAGAGTTCAAGTTAAATGGGCATGGTTTTAAAGACTGAGCACTTTGAAGCCTGATCAAATCTCTTAGTTACTTATTATTTACCAAGTATGCATTGCATCTATAGCCATTGCCTCTGGAGCCTCAGCTTTTAGGCCAGAGTTACACACTGCATGTCAGTAGTGTACACTGTATGCTCAACATGCAAATGTCAGGAACTAACCACCTGGGAGGGAGCCTGAGGCATCAACACTTTTGTTTTTCTCTCAATATATATGCATCATTATTTACTGTGCCCTTTTTTGTGGTGTTTCTGTTGCAACTGTTGCCTATTGCTCTTGTGTTAATGAAAACTGTAAATTTCTTGGTAAAGTGGCCTGCATACCTTGCATCTCTGAATAAAAAACATTTTATAAAGCCCCAAAATAACAAAAGGCCCTTGTATCAGGGATGTGGTGGGATGTATGGTCTCATTGCTTATCTAGTAAACAGAAATTACAGCAGTTATTTCCTGAGTTTTTTTGTTAACTGGAATTTTTTTGTTTGTAACAGCAAAGGCAACGATGGTGTTAGTTATCTTTTTCAGAATGTTTTCAAGCTAAATGATGACATTAAATAGTTGTAGGACCGTGGCTAAATGAGTTGCCAGTCTTGTGCCTCACTTTCATGGATAAAAGTTTATAAAACTGGATTAAGCTTATGGTGTTTAAGTGATGTGAGATTTTCAGAGTATGCACCTTGACCTCTGCATCCTTCTTGGCTCTGAGATATACTGAAGGATAATCTAGAAAGATCCTGACTGTGGATCAACCGAAGAAAATTTTTCCCATTCTTATTTTGGGACTTGCACTTTTTATTTTTTGTGTTCATGTGAATTATTTCCTCATATGAAGCAAGGAAAGATGTGGATAATGATGCTGCTAAAAAGCATTCTGAGGTTCCTAAATTAAAGATGCAGTTTAAATACCAAAACAGTAATGTTATTGTAACACCTGCTGGAGAAACAGGCAGCCCTGAGCAAGTTCATGTCTTGCTGGGTAAGCCAGTATTTTGCAGTATGGTGAAGAATGTTGCACAGTTGGAAATACTCACATGGCCCTCACGGAGCCAGCCAACCAGACTGGTAATATGTGGGATGGACCCCTCAAGTAGGAGACTGGCTTGTGACTGCAGAATGAAATGAGATTTGGCCATGAGCCTCTACCTCCACCATAAGCTTAGAGAGATTTCTGGCAGTACCCTAGGGAGAGGAGAAGACTTGGAAGTGGGACGTAGCAGCTACAGCTTGTAAGGCTGCAGTGCAAGGACCCGGTCCTAAAGTAGTGCAGTGCCCTAAAGAGCAAACTGCATATGAGGTCTCCTGAGTCTGTTGCATATGAGGTGCTATTTATCAACCCCACCTGCAAGCAGTAGCAACCTCTAACACAATGGAATGCTGCCTCAGGCCAGTCTATACATTTATAAGCATGTTAATAAATCATCATAAAAATAAACCATATTTATTGCCATTATAAATTCACATGGAGCAGCTGTTATCTGTAGGTCCCTTCCTGGCTGTTTCCTTACCCTCTCATTGCCACTGACATGGATCAGACACCACAGATATGAATATGGGAGAAAAGGGGTGCAGAACAGGTAAGGGCTCCAGAGATTTGGACAGGAGGCCAAATTGATGCCCCGGTTTGCCAGTTCATCTACGGGATTGACATGAGATAGTTGGTTGCCAGTATCTTGTAATCGGGGATCCTGCACATCCCGGTTGTTTGTGAAAGCCAGAGAGGCACCAGGGCATCACTGCCCTGTTTCTATTTTAGAGAGTGCTGGGACAGAGGCCTGTAACAAAACCATTGTGCCCCGTGGAGAACATGGGGCAGCCAAAGAATGTGGCATTTCTGCTTATGAGCTATTGCAAAGACTCTGCTGGCCAAGCTGCAGGGTTACCATAGGAGAAGAAGATGAAGACCTGCTTCTCGGTGGTCCTGCCACCTTGAGAGCAGGATGACATTTTCCTGGTTGGATTGCTCAGTCCCATGGCTGTGCTTTTGGGCCATTTGCCACAGCCTGCATGCAGTCACACCAGGACTGGCAGGTCTGACACATGCTGTGAAAGCTCCCTTAGTGCCCTGAGTTGCTGTGTTTGGTGCAGCAGTCTTAATGTGCTGGCTGGGTGTGTGGTATTGTTAGAAGGACTGGGTGCTTCTGAAGTGCTTGGTAAGCTTTGATAGCTACTGGATTGCTTTCTGAGTTGCTAGACTCTCTTAAAACTTCAGGCCTTCAGAGGTCAGAGGTGTGGCTGGCTGCTCATGTGGAAAAGGGAAGAGAGCTTGTTGTCTGGCATTTCCCGATAGTTTTTTAGCTGATTCTGAGCCTGGTAACTTAGGCTAATGGATTTTTATTAGGTTTGGAGGCTGTGACTGGCATAGCAAAGGTTTTTTACTGGCTTTAGTAGCAGTCTGTCATTTGTTTCCTCATACTGTTGTTATTTTATGAGAGAAGCTGCCTGGGAGTTACAAGTCTCCCAAAGAATCCAGCTGTGATTTATGAATTGGCTATCAACAGTTATTATGCCAGCCACTGCATACATTCATTCTAATAAATTTTCTGCACCTTCTATAGCAGCTTGTTTTACTCCCGTTTATTGATACTGTGGTTTTAACAAAAGCAGCACATCAATTACAGTAATTGTATTCAGCATGGCTGGAGCTATGGTCTGAGGACAGGTTGTAGATCCAGGGGGATTAAAGGCTACTGAGAGGACCTAGAGAGAAGAGAACAGATGTGGAGTTGATACCCAGGTGGATTTCCCTTGATGCTATGTAACACTGTAGTTTTAATATCTTTCTAGAAAAGAGAAAGAGGTGACATCATTGCAGATGTGGCTCAAATGATCTTTCCTGCTGGGCTATGCCAACTCTAAATTATTTTCAAATATTACATATGTCAGGGTTTTGGACTATTTTTAATTGCCTTTTCTCTTGTTTCAGCTTTAAAAGGTTTTTAGTGGTTGAAGCAGTAAATACGGATTTAATGGGTGGACTGTTCACTGGATGACTATGTCCAAAAGGGTTGCAGTCAAAATCTAGACATCCAAATGCAGATCAGTAATAAATGGTGTCCCTTTGGGGTCTGTACTGGGACTGGTACTGTTCAATATTCTTACTGTGTGACAGCCTCTCTGTGGCTGACACAGGTAAGACTGATGTAGTTCCTGTTTCCTCAGTCCTGAGTTCTTTCTTACTCAGTCCTCCAGCTGTAAGAGCTAAGTGCTTTTCCCAGATCCCTGTGCATCTTACCTGGCACTTAGCTCTGTCTAGTTAGATCACAGTTAAGTTTGCCATAGCTCAGCACTTGGTGTAGAATTGCAGGGTCCTTGTAGTAGATCTGTACGTGGAAGTCAGCATGGAATAATAGAAGACTGTAAACAGGATTCTGATTCATCAGTGGAGGTGTGAGAGACTGAGGACTAGACAAGCAGAAGATGCTATGGAAAGTTAAAAGCATTATGCACACATGTAGTCATGCTTAAGTATATGTATATACATACAAGATTCTTGCTGATAGTAAGATTATGAAAACCTTTGGCCTGGGTTAGCCCTGCTCTGCAGTCAATCAAAATATTCTGTTTTCCAGTGATACTGTTATTCCTCCAGGTGAGTGAATTAATGGTGCTCTCCATAATATTCCTTTGTGGATTAAACCCCCAACACTACAACTACAGCCCTGCTGCTTTTATTCTTTATTCTTGGATTTATTCCCAGTTTTGTCTATGAAATTATCATTTAGTACATGAGCAATATGCTGATTTCCCCTTATAGTTATTGCATTTTCTGTTCATAAATCAGGAATTAATTTGTCTTCTTTGGGTCCCTTGGTGCCTTTTTGCTTAATAGCTAAGTGTGTTTGTTCTGTGTAATTTAATGAAAAATAAGAATAGTAGATAGTGAAAAGTGATATCCCCAGCAACCTCTTGTCCTCCCCAGAACCTGGGGGACCCTCTTTTTCTCTTTTTTTTCCCCACCATTCCGGGGACCCACTTGCATCTGTCATTTGCTGATAAGAGACTCCTGTGCTCTTTTGTAATTCAGAGATAGGCCTGGGCTGGAGGGGAGGAGGGCTTAGTTGTCAGTCACCTGGGAGCGATCTGCAGCCCTGGCACTAAATTGTTCTGTGACCTTCACCTCCTTGCATAGCAGAATAATTGAAATCAGATATAAAATAACTGATCCAGTCAGTCTGTTTCACTGCCAGTTCAGTTCTGAACTGCTGCACTGTAATGCATATGCATATTGGTTTGTGGAGTTCGAGATGTCTTAAATGCTTTTCTTTTTGTGGAGCTTAGTAGAAGTGTGTGTTGGGAAGATTATGGCAAATATGTACTGCATGAGCAGCGTAAAGGGCACGGTTCTTTCATCCCCAGTACTGTTTGTTTTGGAGACTACCAGCCGGAGATGCTCCTGCTGCATGAAGCACTCTCTCTTTTCTCCGTTGAGCAAAGTGACTCTCCATGCAGCATTTGTGTCCCTGCCTCATCCAGGGCACAGAAAGCTAGTGGCTAGATTCTGAGCTCCCTTTTGTGGGTCCTTCTCCTTTTTCCTCACTGCTGTTACTTTAGAGAAGAATTCAGCCCCAGCACTGTAAATCCTGGATGCTCTCCAGCAAGGTAGGGCAGAGAAAAAAAAAAAAAAATTCTAAAGCTTTCTGTTGAGGCTTCTCGGTGGGGAGCAGTTCTCTTCAGGAATGTGAAGGAAAGTGCATATCTGCACAAGGAGGGAAGGCACCCAACACCAGGTTGCTCAGGAGTGGTGATGGTAAGTATGGTTTGGGATGCAAATGCTTGAATTGCTGGTGGACAAATCCCCCACGCACAGCTACAGAGCTGTGGAAAAGTCATTGCTGTTGTCCTCACTTCTGCAGGGGTTTTCCCTCCTCTTGAAAATATTCAGTCCATTGGAGAACTGTTATTTTTGCAAGAGGGTAAAAGATGGGGAGAGACCTTCTGACTCTTTCCTGCTGGGTTCTTGTGCTGATACATAAGCCCTGGCAGATGAGAGGCCAGCAGGAATCCTTTTTGTGTGTGAGGCTGGCTTTGCCAGAGGACATTTAATGCCAGGAATGCAAGGCTGGTTTCTTTGTTTTCGGGGCATGTTTGATATTTGTCTCCTGCTGTGTCATCTCCAGCCCCTTTTGGAGGGCTTTGAATTTGCCAGTTTGTAGAATACCTGATGGGCTATGGGAATGAAATGGTTAACCTCAGTCTGGATTGTCCTTGCTAGCCAGAGAGGAAGGAAAAACACTAGCCTAAAACATTAGGGAACAGCAATTCCCATTTAAGTAGGCTTCACCCTGTGTCACCTCTTCTCCTGAAACAGGCAGCTGTTGCAATATTGTCTGTGTGATGTTGGGGACTGGGGAGGGTGGAGGGGGAAGGCTGCAGACGAACAGAGCTATGTTTTCCCCTCTTGCCTGGAGGGCATTATTGTCTAATAGGCAGTTTAGTCAGATGTTTACTAGATGAGAGTCAGGGGAACTTGAGATCTCTGGGGAGAATTCATGCAAAGCTGGAGACTACAAAAATGCCCCTGAGCAAGTGAGTTTCTAGCAATAACACTGTCACTTTTACTGGGAAATTAAAAATTAAAAGGGAAATAAATCATGCTTCTTAAATATATCCTGCCATTTGTCCCTCTTGGCCTTATAGACAATTTAAAGAGAAATACTAAAATACAAAAGCTACACAAAGAGCCTTTCAACAATATTTGTTTAAGGTCTATATTTTATTAGCTGTGGACATCTGTCCTTTGTTCCAGCTTCATTCAGTCACTGATCTCTTTTCTGTAGTAGTTCAATATATTGTTTTGCCTTGGCATCCAGAGTTAAGGCAATATATCCAACACTTTAAATTTTTTATATCTGTGTGTGTGTGTAAACATAGTTGTTTCTTTAATACAAACTCAAAGAAGCTCACAGAATGGTATACCTTCATGACTTTAGATGTATTCTACACTTGAAATTCAGAACATGGTTTTCTAGCTAATATTTATATTAGTATCCTGGTAATTTGGGAATTTGGCCTTCTGAAATGTGAGTGTGATTAAGTCACTCTTTGCATTAGTCTTTTGCACATGTAGAACACAAACTGCATGATCTGTCTTGAAGCAATGTAGTTTGGGACAGTTTTCAAAATAGTTACTGAACATGCATATATTATGTAGAGAGAGGCCTCACTATGTTTAGGCAGACAAGAGAACCGGAAACTGGTTTGGCTTGAAAACGTGGTGTTTGTTTAGAAAATGTTAATGGGTTTGTAAGAAAATATCTTGTGCAGAGAGGAGATTAAAAAAAAGTGCAACTGAGAGGAAAATCATATTGATCTTGTGAGTTGTTCATATAAATGCCCTGCTGTACTACAGCCCTCAAATTGCCCTGCTGCAGCTGAAGTCTCTTTTGGTGGTGGGATGTGCTGGATAGGAGGTTGGCTTGGGCTGCCTTGGCTAAGCTGTTATTGGCCCCTCCGAGCAGGCCTGGCGTGCTGCACAGTGGTCAGGTTGCTGGAGAGAGTGCTGGCTGTGCCAGCTGAGGTGTACAGTCTGGGCTGGGCTGGGGGGAGCAGGGATGGGAAAGTTCCAGGACTGTCAGGGTGTCTGGACTGTGTGGGGATGCAACTCTGGGATGGTAGGTGACTGCTTCATTTCTAGGATCCCTGCCCTGTGAAGGAAGGATGCTTATGTCCTGCATGGGGTTGGTTGATGGACTCTGTATTTGAATCAAGATGCGTTTGCAGAACTGCATGCAGAAAGCATCCTGACTGCTTGTTATCTGCAATCACCTCACTTAGTTTTAGGAGTTGCTTGCTTTTGTGGGTGACGTAGAAACTCCTCCATATACAGTGTGTGATGTTTTCCAGGTCTCAGACTGAGCCTCTTTTCCAACTTATAGTTACTTCATTGTCAATTAACAGCTTAATGCTGCAGGAGGATGACAATGAGGATAATCTCAATTGTGACAGTCACCAAACATGTCAGCTTGGAGAGGGTCAGGGGGACACAGAGCAGTTCCTCTCTTTCCTGCCCACATCATGCCCTCTCTCAGCAGTGCACAGAGTGCTGTTGTCGCACAGCTTCTCTTAGGACAACACAATTATCCTATCCTTACAGCCTTACTTAGGGAACTTTAATTTGCTGGCAGGGAAAGTGGTGATGCTACAGGTTGGTTCTCTTTTATGTGGTAGGAGGAAAACATCTTATTTAAATAAGAAACTACTTTTGTTATGAACAAACCTGTCACGCTTGAACAAGCAATGCTATCACTAAATCCCTGCTCTAGTTTCCTTCTAGAGTCAAAGTGTTGATTTGACTACAGGGTGGCAGGATTCAGAGGTATTACTGGTGAAAAAATTTTCCAGCATTTTATGTGGCTATGCCCTGAAATATCTTTCTGTCAAACCTTAAAAGAAGGTGGCCTAACTGGTGTAATGGTCACTTCTGACTGTGAGAGCTATACATCCTGTCCTTGCTGCACTCTGATTGCATGATCACATACTCAGTTAGGTTGGAAAAGACCTCTGAGGTCAAATCCAATGTATGAGCAACCACCACCTTGTCCACTAGACCATGGCTCTAAGTGCCACATCCAGTCTTTCCTTAATGTTATGTCATATTTCCATAATGTTATGTCAGCAGTAATAAGCTAGAGCATTCAAAGTCTGATTGTCACTGCTAGGGAAAGAAGTTATGTCATTCTCCTCACGTTAAAAGGGAGCTGTTGAAGTCAAGGTGACAAGTCAAGGCAAGCTTTTTGGGGTAGCTGTGAGACATGGGACACAATCCAGTCCTCCTTGTTCCTAGCCATTTAGTATGCTTTGTTTTTGTGCTTTTGTGATAATGACTTAAAAGTTATCCATGGCAACAGGTGGTGCAATTGTCCATTTCCAGTCTTGATGCAGGGAGTAATGGTAAATAGGGTGTCACTGTTCTATGACTGGGAGGAGCTCTGTGTCTGTGTACAATACACTTTGTTATGTGCTCTTTCTGGTGCGTGATTACACCTAACCCTGTGCCTAAATCAATTTCTCTTTTCTGCCTTAGAAAAAATTGTGACCACAAAGAGGGTCATAATTTTTAGAGGTCACCATTGCATAGAGCAGATAGACTGAGAGAGTTCACACCTTTGAAGGAGCTGTGTGGAATTGGCTCTGCCTGGCTACAAGGATGTGAGCCTCACATCCACAAAGAAATGTCATCTGACTGCTAACAAGTGTTGGAACTTCCAAAGAGGTCCAAGGAAACTGGGCAGCTAAGCATCCATATAGAAATTTGGGCCAAGATCTGCAAATTTACTAGTACCTTTCCCTAGGTGCAAAAGATGTGTTTATTTCTGGGTTTAACAGCACTTTATGTACAGATTTCTGTACATTAGTCTTGGCTAGTACTGAGTTGTGTGTAATATGCTATTTTTTAATATTGAGATCAGTCATGGTGTGACTTGGCTTGTCAAATACTTACGTATGAAATAGTCTGATTTTTAAAAAAAATCTGGTAAGATAGTCCCAGATGGTTTTTGTTTAATTGAAAGGAAAAGTAAACAAAAGGAATGAAAGAGTAGAAAATATCTTATTTATAAGCAAATAAACATAATAGCAGAACACTGTGAATAGGAAAACAGTTTCTTTCCATCTGTCATCTCCATCATCTGACAATAGATGACTTCAGAGAACAAAAAAAGTATCTTGTGCAAGCATGATTAGCACTATGGGTAAATTTTTAAAAACAAGATTGGAGGTGCAGAAAAAGTTCTCATCTTGTTCCATTGCAGATATGTATGACCTAGGGGAGACCCACTGTCACATCATGTACCTCAACTTCCCTTCTCTAAGGAAGGATGTTTGCTTGAGTATAAGAAAAGATTGTGATATTTACTCACGTTTCTAAATTATTTTGAAGTCATGGGATGGAAAAATTTTGGAAGCAGAGATTTTTATTTATAAGATAGGGAAAAATATTTTTAAAAATACATGGAATTAATTTCTCACACTTACTGTGGAAGGATGCTATCATAGTACAATCTGGGATAGCACTGTCACAGACTTTAGAAATGTGTGATGAGTATCTGTGTGGCAGCTTTGGTCATAGAAAGTTAATTTCAGGTCCTAACAAGCATGAGGCAATTCAATTTCAAATACAATTGAATGCTGGTACATTTTATCTCTTTGTCTGTAAGAAATAGTCTGTATCAAAGTAGTTTAGGGAGAATGATGAAGCATTGATCTTTTGGGCCGTATCATATATGCAGACTAAAGTTGTGTGGAATGGAAAAGTTTCTTTATTAATGAACAGCAAAAAGGCTTTGTTTTTATTTCTGCTGTGGTGAACACAGACCATCTCTTGTCTGTTTTAATCAGAATAGTAAAAAAATCTTACCTGAAACAGCTGAAAATTTTGTGTAGGGCAACCTTCTACTAAACGGGAATGCAGAAGCATTTTTGCTGGAATGAACACGTGTACTCTCCAAGTGATTTGTTCTGTGTTCAGTGCTGCAAGATCAGGATCTTTAATTCCTTTGCTTGTTTATTTTAGTGCAAGAAATACTGTGGTTTACGTTTTCTTTCCTATGTTAGTATTGCCCTCTACTGGAGGAAATCAAAACTGCCCACCAGTGTTGCAAGCCTGAGGTTTGGCAGATACCACATCATCATCTGCTTCCGCTCCTCTCTGGGGCCCTGGGCTGACAGAGCAGGGAGAAGCCATCCCTGTCTCTGACAAGCAGCATGACTGGCCAGGGTATCCAGATCTGAGCTCCTGAATGGCAGCACGTTTGTTGCTGTGCAACCAAAACATTTCCTGAGTCTTGGTACTCAGGCTATATGTGAGGAGTTGTACTTGTTCTAAAGGGTAGCATTCTCCTGTGCAGTGAGGAGAGAAATCTGGAGCTGGTTAGTGCAAGATTTGGCAGGTGAGGCTGCTGGGGCTGAGTCAGAGGCTCGGGATGAAACAGGTCCTCTGTGGCCAGGTTTGAGAGCTGCTGGAAGCAGGGCAAGCAGATGAGTCTCCTGTTACCTTCTACAGCAGCCTTGCTTTTGGGACCTTGTCAGGTACTTTGGAGTGAGATGTTTCTGTCTCTTGGAAGAGCTAGCACTGGGCTTATGTAGTTTAAACTTGAATTGCTTGGATGATCACTTCTAAGTCACCCCCCAGTCTAGTGTAAAATCTGACACCCTTTCCCCTCAACGTCTGGCACTGGATTGAGCCATTTTTGCATACAGGCCAAACCCAAATGTTCCAGTGGAGGCAGCAAAATTATTCTGGCCTGACGAGCTTCAGACATAAAGAAAAGAAAGGAAGGAGATACAAGGGAGCATAAACTTCATGGAGTTCAATATAGAAAGGTGTCCAAGAATAACAAGTGGCTGGTAGAAGTCTGTATCCCCAAATTCTAGGACATATGTTTTTGTAAACATGCATGTTTGGTATTTTCTCTTAGAAGTTTGCCTTGTAGGTGTTCACTGGGCCTCATGCCTTAATTTGCTTTGTCACAGCCCATAGCTGTAAGGGATGAGGAGCGTGGGAGGCGTCTAGAGAAAAATGCATTTGGTGAAAACACATTTACATTGCTGAGATACATGGCTCTACAAGGTGAAATCTCATCATGGTACCTCAGTGAATGTACTTGCTGTGTCCAGGTTTCTTTTTCTGATGTTTCAGTTTTAGAAGTCTCAGTACTCAGAGTGATGTCTTCTCCAGGCTGTTTGGTTTGGGAACAGAAGGTGGTATGGAAAAGTTTTGCATCACTGCATGCTGGTGTCTGTGCAAGGAACTTGCACAGAGTTTGTTGAGTGCCTTTGTGGGCAGCAGCCATGATACCTATATTTAGTAAACTGCTCTGTCTGCTCACTGCTGGCCAAGTCCTGGTAGCTGGTAGCTTTTAGAGATCTGTTGCTAGGAAAGATGCTTGGTCCTACAAAAGTGCAGAAGGCTTACCTGTGTTAGCTTAGGAGAATGCCGTGTTTAATTTTACAAATCATCAAATTGCTAGAACATCAAGACAATATATTATACTATTTTCATTTAATATTAGTTTTCTGTCATTTTGGTGTTAGGTAGCCTGAAGATTTGGCTACTGTGTATTACCAGTGCCCCCTCCCGGATAAGACCAGGTTTGTTCTCAGCTGCCTGGCCCCTCCAGTGCTTCCCCCGAAGCACAACCATGCTGAGCCATGGCTTGTGAAAAAGCTCTGCTCCTGCTTTCTCTGACTGTTGCCAGGTGACCCTACCACACAATGACAAAATCACAGGAAAGATTCTAGATTGTTTTGATCAAGAGACAATTTTCATAAATGCAAGGGCTTGGGATTTTTTTGTCCTTTATAGAGGGGCCAGGTCAAGTGTTTGCTGCATTTATTCTGCTTTCGCTGCTCACAAACTAGATAATAAAAAGGCTGAATAATGTCTCATGTGACATGAAAACCTGGAAGTCTCATACTTCTTAACTCTCTAAGGAATAAGAAACTTACTTTCCTGTGATAGAAGATGCTTCATAGAAACGTGTTGTGAGCCTGCTCTCTGTACAGGTGCCAGGAGAGGAATTGGCTTAGCCAGAATATTCCAGCAGATTTGCAGGAACAGCCTTGAGTTCCTGCTTTAGTGTTCTGTGCCCTATAGATTAAGTTCTACTGCTTCAGTTCAGTACAAACTACTGAGCAGAGTCATAACAGATCGTGGGATCTGGTTGGGATTTTGTCAAAGGTTTGAATTTGTAAGATACTGTTCTCATACACGATTACCGTGTAATTTGCAGCCTGTTACAGATCTGTCTTTGCCCATGCCAAAGGAATACTTGTCCCTATGTGCTTATTATGTCCTTTCCTGTCTTCTGTTCCCTCTGCATAGGAGGTATTTTTTTTTTTTATTAGAGTCTGGTTGCTTTTCATCAGGAATAACTCCTGTCCTGCCATGATAGCTGTTGAGCTGAAGTATTTTGTTCCCTTGATAGGTGCCCAGATTGGGTCATTTGCTGTTTGTGGTGTTTGGACAAATTTTATTTCTTGCATGTCTTACTGTTCAGTAAATTGCAGCCACAGATTTCTGTCTTTAATGGGGCAATAAAGAATCCTTCACTCTCTGCAAGCCTATCTCCCATCATGGTGTCCTGTGGAAAATCTTTGGAGTTTATATGTGCATCATGCCTCAGAGGGAGCCATCAAACAAGACTTGGGGCTGTACTGGGAAGGGGTTTATTAACCTGACTGATGTGAATGAAGGCTGCAGGATACTAAGAGACTTAACTACTGAGGGTGAAGAGACTCTGTAGATAAGAACTGCTTATGGAAGGACAGTTTAGCAACAGGGTGATAAAACTGCAGCCATTTCACTCCCCTGTGAGTAATGGAACAACAAAAAATTTTGTAGGAAAGTTCAGTTATTATTATGGACTGGTTTTCAGGATAGATTCTGGGAGTCTTGCTTCAGGAAAATGGTTTATGGTTCACTAAGTTATTTAGAGCTGTTCATCAAAGTGCTCCCCTTGGGCTGTAAATAAACCCTCCATCTGACAACTGCAAAGTGATAGAACTGGGGACAGATGAGAATATCCTGGGGAATCCTAGGCTTGCCAGCCTTAGATGAGATCTGTGTATATAAATCCACATACATAACTTTCTCATTATAAGGTGGGTTTTTTTTTCAATGTGTATTTTGTAGTATCTGATCCACCAGCAGATGGAGTCTGTCAGCACAGCTCCTTCCACAGTGATTAAAAGCAGATGACTTCAGATGGGTCTCAGCGATGCTTACTTACCCTTCATCATGGCAGGTCATTGGAGATAAGGTTTTATTGTTTGGCAATTATTTTCTCTTCTACATTCATTAAGTTCAGGATTGATAGCCCTCTGTCAAATACATTGTTCTTTTTTATTTTAATGTTCTTTTTTTTTTTTTTTTTACCTTTTCTATTTTCTTTTGTCTTTTATTTAAAAAAAAAAATTATTTTACTTCCCACTGTATCCAGAAAAAAAAGAGCTTCCTGGAGGATACAAAGCAGATTATCAGCAGAGATGTAGATCAGATAATGCACTACTTCATCTCTGAGGTGCTGGCCTTCACAGGTCAAATATTAATTCCTTAAATGCAAGCTCACACTTGCAATGTTTTACATATTGCTATGTAGTTCAGCGGCTGGTGGATGTTTCAGGTGTCTAAACTGCTCCTACTAGCAGGGATGTTTAAATTGAAGCTTGAGGGGTGTAGGGGACAGCTTAATTATCAAAGGCTCAAAGAGTGGGTCAGGTTTGGGTACATTGGCAAAGCAGTTTCCAGAGTTCTAAGTTCGAAACAAAATGTCCTTTTGCTGTGCAGTTCTCATTTACTTTCCTCTAATTGGTCCCTGATCACCTGCCCTAGCAGGACATATCTTCAGAAATTCTGCTTACATTGACAATTGTTGTTTTTGGTTGGGGGCATCATGGCGTTCCTGCCTTGTAAAACTCTGCTGTCTGCCTTTGGCTTTAGCACAAATCTCATTCTTAATGAGAGATCATGTAATTTATATTTTTGCATTGGAAGGAATAACTTCTTGGGTAGTTAGGGGGAACTATATTATATCCCTATATAAAAGCTGAATTTACTTTCACTGCATCCAGCTAGTTTTGCTGCTCTATCAGATTCTAGTTTATTTGCTATCACTGTTTCTCCTTATTTCCCTGTTTCGTACTTTTCTCATCAGAATGACAGACTGGAACAAGGCTGCAGGGGCTACTTGAATCCTCTCCATTAGGTTGTCATAAGAGTTAGAGCAGAGGAATCTCCTCTGTTGTCAACGTCTAATTTGTGGTAGTAACACTGCTGTTTTCTACAGCCCCTGCAGTGCTGTATGGATGTTTCTGATGTGTGTGGCAGTGTCACAGCTAGTGAGGAAACTTGGATCATCTTGGGGAGGGGACACGTACACCAGCAGCAGGGGTTGGGTCTTCTCCTTTCTCAGCATGTTGGAACAAAAGTATGTGTTTGGCTGAGGGCTCTGTTTGTAATGGGCAGGATTTCTCTTGCCCCCAGCCAGGTGTCAAGCCTGTCATGGCAAACTGACTGAAGGCAGGTGTGAGGGATTGGAGAGGGAAGCTAGCCAGGGTTGGCAGGCACACAGCCACACAACCCTGTTGCTGGGACTGAAGAGAAAATCCAACAAGCTGGTGGGGCTGATTGGTGAAAACAATGGTACCTGATTATTCTTTGTTCTGTGGAGGAAGGCCAAACATCAGGAGCTGTTGTGAAGAGGTGAGCAGGCAGAGATCAGGTGCAAAGTTGAGGTGACACATGTATATTTTCAACCATTGTGGTAAGCAGTTGAATTCTTTCTGGTAAGGGATGGATATGGGCCAAGCCTTCTGATTGCAGAAATCTCCTGATGGGTGTTTTACCACTTTTCTCATTTGGAACCAAAGTTCTCCACAGAACAAAGGATGGGTGGTGATTTATGGCTTCTACTGAATGGAATTAAAGATCTACTTATATTTGCTTACAAACACAAAGCACAAATAAACCAGGCTTTAGGAGAGAAGGTCAACAGACAGTGGTCTGGAACATATGCCATGAGGAAGACTCTCTGTGACCTGAACTGGAGATCAGTTTGGAAAGCGTAAGGGGAGATCATAAGGAGTTCAGAGGCAATACCCAGACCTAACTACGGTGTGTCAAAATGCCTTTCTAGATCTCTAGGAGATGTAAACCTCCCATTTCGGAGTCTATGGCTTAGTGTGTAGGAGGTTTGCCACATGACATTAGCTAGAGGTGCTTTGCCATGTATGTGCATGTTTGTGTTCACGGAGTCAGTGTGGGTGGACTTCATGATTCATTTCAACAATGAGTGCTTCTAGACTGAGTTTTTTGTAGGCCCTGTGAAACTGATGGTGACATGATTTGCTTCACGTGGTATTGTGTGGATTGTTACATAGTGCTTCAAATTATTTGATTGTCAGATGTTTTTACAGCACATGAATTACATACAAACTTTGAGTTGATTCATAATTGTTTGGAAAAGATTATGTTTATTTCAGCCTATAGCATATGCACAGTTGTTTACTTAAACTCTTGCTTTCCATAGTGTGGCTGGTCCTGTGAATAGTATGATATTTCATGCTGTGCTTTTGGATGCCTGTGGGTTTATATTGACAAATTAAGCAAATGTCAAACATGCATACTTTGTGGATACATTTCATAGCTTCCTAGTGCTGGTCCTCAGTATATAGGGATCTTTTCCCAACACTTAGATCTGTAAAGCCGCTCAGAAGATAATTGGAAAATCCTGTGGACAAATGCTTTCAGTACAGTCCAAACTGGATGGATTCAACACTGGGAGTAAAGAGCAGTATTGTATAACTTGATAAAGTTTATTCAGTGGATGCTGATGGGCTTTTCAGCCATAACTAAATTACTTGAAAGAGAGGTGAAGGTAGTGTAGCACAGAGGTGACGCTGTCATGTGGGTTTTTGGACAGTAGAATATTTGGAAAAGCAGTTATGTTCTTGGCCTCATCCATTTAGGGGCTGCATTCTCCCTGGTATCTGGCATTCCTGCTTGCCAACCACGTAAGATCAGCTTTTATCAGGACCTGAGGTTTTTGGTATGTCCTTGGCCAGCTTCATAGTCTTCCTGCTGCTCCTAGCCTATGAAGAGCCTGCCACATTTCTAGAAATTTCTGCTTGACTTCATACAAGTCCATCATGTGATGTTAATAACCTCTCAGGAACATAAAATGGTTGAGAAGGGGATTGGGAAGCAGAAGAGGAGGGAGAGAGCAAATAAGGACGTGGAGCATTGTTGGTGGGTAGGGGAAGTTGGGATACTTGTTTCTGATTATGTTTAAAGAGGAATCATGAGTCTGATGATCTTTGTATTCTCAAGGCTTCTAATCCGCTTGCTCTAATCCTCTTACAGCATCTGCTGTATTGGACTTTTATCTGATCTCTCTGTCTCTCAAACAGTCTGTTGAAGCTCCCCATGTTGAGTCACTTTTGCCCCTTCCCCAGAGAGACATTTTGGTATCTTCTTGCTCAGATAGAGTCAATGGATTCTGCTTATTCTGGGGTCTTTGAGGCTAGTCTGGAGTAATTTAAACCATAATTTGGCTACATCCTTCAGTCATCTGGATTTGGTGTAGCTGGCAATGGGCACTGTGACACCCCTAGTTCTCTGCTATATAGCAAAATTTACAATTGTGGTAAACCAAATTTTTAAGATTTGCAATAGCAAAGAATGAGCTGCAAGTGTATTCATTTGGAATTTTTTTTCAGTGGTAACTAAACCAAAAATAAAATCTGGAGAAAATTTGCTTTAGGCTTCTCTGTTTATTAAACTACATGATATAACTAGAGTGGTAAAACTACTCTATTTCCTAAATTCGAATTCTCTTCCAGAGTGTTCATCAATGACTAGCAAGACAAAATATCATCATGTCAAAAACTGAATTTCTTTGTTTTGAGCTGGAGAGCTTTTGAGAAGAAATTCCAGCAACATCTGTAGTGAATCATTCCAAAGAAAACAGGGACGTAACTGTTAGGAACTGTATTCTTTTCAGTAGTGCAGAGCGAAGAGTTATTAGCAGAACTATGAAGATTTTAGGCTGCAATTATGTCTTATAAAGTATTGAAAACTTGGTCTCAATTATTGGTTAAGCTCCAGCCAGGTAGAAACAGCTGAGATTAATACATACAATTTGAATAGAAACAGAGTTTTCTCTTTGATTTTTGAGCATTAGAGAACATGTCCTATGCCCTTATGTGGGAGAACCCAATGCCGTGGAATGAACAAAGTGGAGTCTCTTTTGCCTCCCATAATGCTCTTTACTGTGGGCTGTTGAAAGGCCAAGCACTATTTCTGGTAAGTATGGAACAGAAGCATGTTAGCTGTATTTTGTGATCCTAAAGGAAAGCAGACTGTCCTGTCTGGGAATTCTGATTTATCTCTTTAAAGTGGCATGAGGACAAAAGCCATGATTGGTACACTAGCTTATTTGATTTCCACTGCACAAAACCAAGTAGGCAACAGCAGCAAAATATTTGGGGGAGTAAAATGTTCCAGTACCTTGATTTTTTGGACCTTTTTTTTTATTTTTTGTTTGGTGGTTTGTTTTTTTTTACTGAGCCTGGCATGCAGAAGCTTTGTGGTTTATAAAAGCATTAAAAAACCACTCAGATATTGCTCTTTTTGAGGGCAAAAGCTTCACACATCCAAAAACCACACACACTGTGGGACACAGATCCTGCTGGCTCTCAATAGCTTCTCCTTCTGGTCCTGCTGCCTCTCTACCAGAGTGCCAATCCACTGATTTAATGAAGGCTAACAGTGTAATTAATCACATGCACCCGCAGCACAGCAGTTCATGCGATCTGAGTAAATGTGACAGCTGCTCTGAGGGAGAAAGGGGGAAAAAGCTCACAATGATGACAAGAAGGAAAACAAGATCTTTGGCAAAAAGAAGCAGCCAAAGCAAAAAGCAAAGAGATGGGCTGGGAGCCTTTGTGAGCAAGGCAGAAAGCAGTCTCACCCTGCTGTCCTGTTTTAAAGTGTCTCCAGATGTTTGCTTTTCTCTTTGTACCTTTGGCCTCTACTTTCTTCAAATTATGCTTGAAGGCTTTTCCTCATTTCATTTTCTCTTGGATCCATTCCTTTTTTGTTTCTTCTTTTTTTATCAGTGATTTTGTTGTTTGGTATTTTTCCAAGTAGTACATTGTGTTCTGGACCTTTTAGGTCTTATGGACAGAGCAAGAAGTCTTTGATAACTAGTGCTTCGTGGGGAGTGGACTGTAGCTAGTTTAGTTTGGAGCTGATAAAATGACTAACTTTTGCTTCCTGATACATGGATGGTGGAAATGCCGAACTTTGTTTTTTTTCTCCGAATCTTGTCCCGGTGTTCTTATTACTTGTGCTTGAAATCCTTCTGTTGTCTTTTGTATCCTTTGTGCATCTCAATTCTCTTTTTGAGGATGGTGGTAATGGAATTTTCTTCTTGGTACAGCACAGGGGCCTGTGGTGTGATCTAAGTGGTCTTATGAGATCTGGTATGGAGCATTATTTGCTAGAGTGATGGAAATAGGGGCAAACTTTAGAGGTCGAACTAGAACAGGAAGATCTGAGGTAATTGGTATTGTGAATAAAATTCGCAAGGCTTTCTCGCTTCTCCTCTTCTCTCCACAAGGTAGTTTTATATCTTTTTGAATTAAAACTGTATGAGTTGTGTTACTTGTGGCACATCAATATCCGTGGCAAGTAGGCGATCCAGATACTTAGGTATTTTAGGTCAGAAACAGGGAGAGAAGAAGATGCAAGAGGAGTTTGTCTCTGATGGCCAGACTAGGGGTTGAGAGGTATTACCCGTATTTCTGGTTTTGCTTGTAACTGTTTATATAATTTTGAGCATATAGCTTCATTTAATCTCAGCTGGGGATAAGGAGGGAGAATCTCTGTTTCAGGATAGCCTTACATATAGGGCTGGGAATTCTCTGTAATCCCGTATCAAGGAACAACTTCTGTTCTCTCAGCCCCAGGGTGAGAGCAAGTGAGACACTGGAAGGTGTAGTGCATTGTGATCTGGAGAATCTGGGCACTGACAAGTTGTTCATGTTCTTGCCTTTTATTAAGGGGTATCTAGAATCTTGGGTATGTGCATCCCTGCATTTGGAGATACATCCTGGAATTCCTGTGAGGCCATATAAAATTACTTGGGAGCTTTGTGATAAACATCAGCAAATAAGACACTGAACTATATCCACAAAATAAAATTGTGTGACCTAGTGCCATCTAACTGCTTCTCAGGTGCTCAAACCCTCAACAGATCTTCCAAGTCCTTTCATTTTTATTTTTCCTCACTACTGTCTTCTGCTTGAAGTCATTAGGCTGCTGTTTCCTATTTCCTGAAGTGCCTAAAACTCTGTGCAGGGTTGTTTTTCCTGACAGTGCTGCTCAGTGCCGGTGCTTGTGTCTGTTGGGATCCATAATCTTGGCACTAATTGTTCTCAGGAGTACAGTACCAGCCTGCTCATGGCAATGATGGGAGCCACCCTTTTTTCTGGCATCCTGGTGGCTGCAGCACATAGCCTGCCTATGGGAGCCACTGGTTATGTAGCATTTCTCAGGCTGCTGCAGCCAGCAGATAATTTTGCAGTGGAAGGTATAACTCTTTCTGCCTGTTTCTGAAGACTCTCTTCTCTGCTTGAAGTAATTAAATAGTCATGATGTTTGAGAGCAAAGTAGGAGCAAACAAGTGTACAAGCATGAATATGGATATACAGTTTAGTGTTTAGGATACCCACTGGGCAGGACTTGGGAACCTGGTTTTCTTCTCACAGGGAGGAATCTGTTAATGTCTGAATTCAGCAGATTTACTCTTTCACACTCAATTCTGTACATCCATGAAAGGGTTACTGCCTAACTCAGAGTTGCAGCTTCAAGTAGATGGCAGAGAGGTGAAGAGTAAGGGTTTGACACACAGAGTTGTCCAGATCTGTTTCTCGCACATGGTGATAACACTGATTGTTTGGCAGGATGGTTGAAAGACAGACTGGTTACACATAGTGAATGTAACTGTATATCTGGTTTATCAGCATTTGCTCAGTGATCCTGTTTCAGGAATTCCCAGGGACTGTAGGAACGTGAGGGGCTTTGTATGGAAAGATGTGTGCTGCTCTTCAATATTTACTGCATGACACCTGTGCTGAGGAGGATTCAATTCTTCTTTTCTTTGCAAGGTACTATTATTTCTATTTGTTTCAATTTTTTTTGGTTCTGATTTGCCTTTTTAAAGGTATCTTCAGTTGTGCCAGTAATTCGCTAAAAATTTTGCAAAAATAAGAGGGTTAAGGTGAAGGAGAGAGTCTGCTGATATCCCCAGCACATCTGCAGCCCTATTAATTTAATTAGAGCTGCACTGTATAAATATTTAACTAACTTTAATTTCTTTTGAAGTTCCTTTGGTTTTCAAATAGTTCCCAGCTCCAGATTACCCTTTTTATTCTTCTATATATTTGAGATAGAGGGGAAGTAAAAAACCCCAAACAAATCTTGTCTCTGAAATGTAATCAGATGGAAGACGCATGAATTTTTGCCTTTGTGCCTGCTCTCTTCCTAAATTAATTTCTCTCAGGCCCTCTGTTATGATATGAAATGAGGACTGGCTCTGTGGTTCCAAGGATGCCTTTTCCCATTCTGTTATTTTTGAATCCTGATGCTGGTGAGAATCAGCTTGGTGCAGGACTGCATGGAGGATGAGTAACGTGCTGCTTGGAGTGAGAAGCAGGAATAGCTTTGGCTGTGGATGGCACAAAGAAGTATCATGGGAAGGTCTTCAGACACAGGCCAGAGGAATGAGGCACAGGAACAAAGAATGATATGCTAATGAGGAGGTATGGGCAAAAAATAAATACAGGCTAGATACCAGAGAAATTACTGGGAGCTGCTGTATTGCAAATCATCAGTTGAAGAGAGATTTACGAGTGCTGTCAACAGAAGCAATAGAAGGGGCTGGTTTTTCTGATCACTTGTTGAACCATTGCCTCAGTTTCCCCAGGTATAACGTGATGACAACAGCTCATGGTGACATGGTGACAGCCTGCTCTTTGGAACTGGAGGGTTTAAATTAGTGGTGTGTAGACAGAGAAGATAACTATTTTTTGTGCAGTACCCTCTATCCTGTGTTGTCTTCTCGAGGCTGTGCCATACCTGATTGGGTTGAGGTGGTTCCTGAAGGACTGTATTACTGGGCTCCCCAGCTCAAGACTTGCCAAACAGCCTGCAGCATTGAGGTCCCCTCATCCTTCTGTCCCTGTATGTTACCAGGCTCTCTGGTTCACTCAGCAGACCCCTGTCACTTTGCCTGTTCTGGGGTTGCCACCCTGGTCAACGGCCATGGGCTCCAGCATCCTGATCTGCAGAGACAGTGTAGAAACAAGGTGATGGGCATGGGAGTTGTCATCATTTGGGGAGCGTCCAACATAACTGGGGAACTATCCTGGGCTTCTCCATCCTTAATATAATCCAGGTTCACTGTGGTACATAAACGTGATTTCTATGTAAGGGGAAGCTTACTTGGTTTTTATTTCTTCTTTAGCATAGTTATGTTTTCAGCTATGAAGGCAAGATGAAGGTAGGGTTTTGGGGTGAATTTGCCACAGAAAATGGAAATTTTAGGATGTTGGAAAGCCTGAAGATACTCCAATGGCAGCCATCCTTGCTGATGACCAGGGAGCACTTTAGTGCCTAGAGGACAGTGGCTGTGGAGGGGATGCAGCCTGCCAGGCTTGTCTGGAGAGCTGTTGTTGCTGCTGATAGGATCTGTAGGAGGGATGTGGATATGGCATTTCATTGTCAGAAATAAACACAATATTATGTCGTATACTATTTCTGTTTTTTCCAGTCCTAATGATGATCCAACCCATCCTTGTGATATTATGATCCTTCTTTGTATTAACAGAATCTCTTACTTGAATGCCAGTAAATTACTTTAGCACATTCCTGTCCTGTGCCTAGTCAGATTAATAGGAGTATTAAGTGGGACGTGGTCTAAAATTGAATCTTGCGCAATTTTCTTGCAGATTCCTTCCAACCCAGGAGCTCTCCTGCAAGCCAGTCATCACTGTATTAACAAGGTTCTTACTTAGCATTGGTTCTTCTGCAAATTTCTGTCCTTTTTGATTTAACTAGGAATGACTATGATTATAAGAGAATACATGCATTTGAATATTTTTGCAACAGCTATGCTCATTGCTTTCTCAGGGTTTGGCATTGCCTTTTAGTTCATTTCAGGACAAACACAGAGTGGCTGAAATTTGCACAGTGGCTGTATCTCAGAAGGGTCTTTAGGGATGCACATGGGAATTGTATATGCCTGTAACTGTGCCTCTGCCTGTTTGGCGAGGAAAAAGAGAAGGGAAAGTGGCAGATTTAGTGTTTGAGGGCAGTCTACATCACTGTTTGTGTAAATTGGTGCACTGGAGTTTGTCATACTATGTAGAACTGAAGTTTTGTGCAAATGTGAGACTAAACCTGTCAATATAGGATTGGTGATTTTTCTGATAAGTTCATGTGAATGTGCAGCTGTTTGTGGGAAAATGCCAACACATGTAGACATATGCTTATGATAGGAGACTTAGAGGTATGTTATTTCATGCATTTGTGGGTTATCCATAAATTTAAATTTCTACACAGACAGGAAAGAACGTATTTTGCTTTGCTTTTTATCTTAATTTTTGTGACCAGCTGGTACAGCCACGAAAACAGTGGTTGGCCAGACTGAGTGTTTATACAGCTTAATGAGAACAGCTCAAACAAGACTACCCACCTTAAAATTCTCTCCAGCTCTCTGCTTCCTATCTCCATTAAATAGCAAGGATCTCTGTTGCTTTGAGGCTAAGGGAATGAGGAAGTGCTACCTCGCTAGTTACAGAAGCATTGTGTTTCCTTCAACATGACAAATAGTACAGTGTCCCACACTGAGCTGATTGGAATGGAAGATGCTCCCAATCTCTTGCTGCAATACTTTCCTGCAACACTGAAGCCATTGTCTGTTTTCAGCCACAGGCTCTTACAGACCTTGTGTTGAAATGTTCCTGTCACAGTTTACTATAAAAGTCAGGATCAGTGTTTGTCATTTTATTGGCCCAGGTCAGGACAAAGAGAGTTGCAGCGCTCCCATTTGTGCTCCCTGCATCAGTTGAGGAATTGCATCAGGCTTTCCCCAAAGAGGAGGGAAGTTGATGGCAGCTGTCCATCATATGATGAACGTGAGTGGCCATAATGACTCAACATGTTTTTGTTCTCCAACAGCATCCAAAAGTGGATGTCTGTAGGAGAGTAAAAAAACAAGGCACACTGTATTACGTGTTTTGTGATGATTTCTGTCCAATACTGTCTCCCAGCCTCCAGCCAAGTGCTGGAGGGAAAAGGTCCTGTATTGGCCTCCTTCTTCAGCACACTAGAATGTGGAGGATGTGATGTCAGGAGAACCTATTTTCTTTTGTGCTTGCTCTTCTAAAAGCCTCTGGCAATTTGCTGTGGAAAGGAAGGAACATCTTTTCATACAGCCTTTGGTGGTGTTGCTGTCTGAGAGATTTTTCATGAGGGGCAGAAATGGGAAATAAACATGAATGCTCTCTGTATACCATTAAAAATCTTAGTTCCTCTAGCATGTGATAGAAGTGTCAGGAGCTGGAGACACCCATGAACAGAGGCTGTTTTTTAGAAGTCAGATGTGAAAGCTGAAACACTGGTGTCAGGAGTGAACCTGGATCTCCAGGGTGCAGCTTGAGGACTTCCTTCAGTCTGTATTTTATGTGTGGGAATTAATTTGCAGAGCTGATTAGTGCATAGGAGGTGTGCTCATGGCAGTGATGGACGCTTGGAAGCAGATGATTTTAGGTGGTGAACATGGGAGGGTTCATCTCAGAATATTGGTATTTGGGCTGGGTACTCTGGGGCAAGAGTATCTAGGAAGGTTGATGAGCTAAAGAAGGGCTGTTTGTTTCTGCCTTGTGAACTTAGTCACCCTTGGTTATCCATCTTACAGCTTTGAAAATACAGAGATTGCTTAAACTGATTTATAGCTCTACATCAAGTGATAATATCATGAGGCCTATGTGAAGTCTGAACCAGTCTTTGTGACCTGCTATATTGTTTGGTTCTTGCAAAAGCTGCTGGGACTTGTTGCTGTAACTAATACATTGGTGGGCTTGACAACAGAGTCTCTTTTGACTGTCTTGTGCATGTTTGAATTGTGGAAGCAGCTTGAGGTATTTCTTGTAAGAAACTGAATGGCACCATAACTAACCAAATAGAAGACAGTACAGGATAAGTCAGTCTTAGTAGGCCTTTTATTCAAACAGTGAAGAGCTACCCGTTGTAAGTGGGGAAATACCGTAGGTCAGATCAGTGGCAGCTGAATGCTGTCTTAGTACTGAGGGGATAAGTTGATGTGAGTAACAGAGGATTCAAAACTATTATAGGATTTTCTTTTTTGGAAATGCAGTCTGCCACATTTTCACTTTCCCTTGCTTTATGAGAAGGTAAGGAAGTGCCTAGAAGAATGTCAGACATAGGTTAGCAGTAGACAAATAAGAGAGGATGAGATTCTCTTTTCTGGATGTTTCTCTGTCTACTAAGATTACAGAGCAATCTTACACGTGCAAAATTTTGTATTGTAGCAACAACAACCATTTACTTTACGTTACTTACTATTATGTTAACTTTATTGTATCAGATTTCCCAAGATTTATTGCTGGATGCTATTTCAAACTGGAATTCTTTGGAAATTATACCTTAGATTAACTTGGAATAAGAATCCTTTTTAGCATATACTTCATGATGTGAAACTGTCAAAGCTTTTATTTCTTGAAAACATCGCTTAGGGTGTATCATCTGTCTTGTCTATTTCTAAATTTGAAATCTTCATTTCATACGAATAGTCACTCAAAAATAAGTAATTTTAGTCCTCAGCCCGTTCCTCTGAGAAGACAGACAACTGTTACTGCAAACCCAGAAAGCTGGCACATTGGTGTCCGGTAGGCTCAAAGAGTCTTCAGCAGAAGACATCTTCCCCTAGTTGTTTCATGTATCATGTTTCCAAACATGGTTTTGAAAGTGTTTCTGAATGCATCAACAGTGTTCACCAAAACCTTGTCCTTCAAAATATGTACGTTTCCATTATTATGTTAGATATTTATTCTATATATTTTTTTTACAGGAAAACTAAAAGTAACTGCTTTTGTTGCAAGTAAACCATAGCAGCTCTTACGCAGCAGCTGTTTTTCAGGTGAATGAACAAATGCTGTGAACTGATCAGTGTCAGATCTTAAATTATTAATCTAACACTTAGAGAAAGCATATGACAACTCTCAAGATGAAGAGTCGATACACTGTAAAGATTTGAGGCTGTTGCAGTGCAGGCAGTAATGTGGGATGCTGTTAAGATGAGTAACAAGTGGTATAAATGATGTAAACAAACAGGTTTGCCTTATGCACCTGATGTTGTCTAAATCAACATTATCTTTTCTAAACTAGGCAGACATTCACAGTTCTTCCTGGTTTTCTTCTTGCAGCAGGAGAGGGGATTGTTTAATTCAAGCAAATTAAATCAAAAAAACTTTCTAGAAAGTACCGGGAAGGTGGTAAGATGGAAGAAAAGGGAAGTTTGTAGCATGTTGGTGTGGTGAGGAAGCAGTGGTGCAGGTAATGGAGGAGCACATCAGTCTCACCTTGGCTTACCTAACTCTGTGTGTCTCTTGGTAGGCTTACCAGCAGGCATTTGTTAAATTGGTTTCTTTAGGTCCCAGGTAAACCAAAAATTGGAGGTCACTTCCTTAATTATTTGATCACTGGTGCTAGTGCTATTTTTCCCTTGCTCCTGAAATTCATGACTTTTGGTATCAAGTCAATAGCAGAGGCTAACAACCTGCTTTTTAGGTTATATTTAGGAAGGCAAAAGGATGTTCTGATTTGAAAATCACTGTTACCTTTCCAGATTTGGTCTGATATTCCGACGGAGTCTTTCCTTCCTTTCTTCTTGGGCCTTTCTGCCACATGTGCTTGGTGGAAGCATTCACAAAGAGAAACAGAAGAGTGTTTTCCTTTCTTATTGCAAAACATTCCACAGGTGAGAGAATGTCTGCAGCAAGCCTGGCTGCTCTGCAGGAGACTTTTGGAACGATCAGGGTTTTGAAGAAGCTACAAGGGCTCATACTGCCCTAATTAAACAGTACTTGCTCTGAACTCATTACACTTTGTTGCCCTGTTTGCAAAAGAGTTTTTATGGCTGCTCTGTGGAAAGCTCTAGCTTCAGTTTATGCTGGATACCTCTAAGTTCCAGTGCTGATGTTTTGGTGACCCAGCTGGGGCTGGCACAGAGATGCAGAGTGCTGTTCATGCATTCTTTTTGATCAGTAGTTTCTGTGGTTTGGTTTGGGTGCAGGCATACAGTGACTCTGTGGGGTGAGGAGTATTGGATGTAGGTTGGAGTGGTGAAAAGTCAGAGAAATAATGTTTTATAAAAGTTTTAATCTACAACTGCAAAGGGCCTATGGGATCATTCCAGCCCCTGGCCCTCTAGATACATCATGTGCTATAGATTTTTACAGACTTATCCTTGAATTGAGCCAAACCACACCTGTGCATTTAACACATTTGTTCCCATTTTAATTTGAAAATGAGGCTTGTTTGTCTTATAATAATTAGAGATGGTTTATCTGGTGAGATGCTCTTTACTAGTTCTGGATTAAAAAGGGAAGCCTTATTTTTTGAATTGAAAGTTTTATATATAAGGGATTGTAGCCACCAAAAGGTGTTTAGGTGGAAGTGGTTCTTGTGCAATTGGCATGTGGCAATGGATGTTACCAGAACCATGTGATCAAAGAGGAGTTCTCAACCCCAGTCTGCCTACATTTTCTTTCTGCAAAAGTATTAGAGCTATGGTCCAGCACAGCAGGAGGGGGAGGATGCCTGTGGGGCTCAGTGCTGCAGATGCTTTGTAACATTTCAGCTCATTGTTCTATCTGAATAGAGCAAATAAGGCAGTCAGGCTAATTTGAAAAGATGCTCGATTAGGCATGGAGTGTTTAATATTCTCCCTTGGTCCCTAGCTGCTGTAGAACCTCTATTTTGCCTTCCCAGAGCTCCAAATGGAGCCTGCTGCTTTCCCTTTGCAGAAATCCTGGGCTAAGGGTGATATTTGGTGACAGAGGCTGAAATAGTTACGTTACACAAGCAAGTTCTCTGGTGAACCCTCCTGCAAAGTGTTTGCATCCTCAGGACAGCCTGTGAGCTGCAGCAGGAGGTGTCCATGGGTACAGGGCAACCAGGGAGTCCACAAGCACTGTCAGCATCTGGCATCAAGCAAGCTAGAGGCAATGGTTTGTCAATTAATGTGTCAGTTAATTGTGGTGAGGCCTTGGAGTATTACCCATTCCAGTTAAGTGGCCTTGCTGAATAAACAAGGATTATCACTCAGAGTTTTCACCACCCTCTGCAGTTTTGCAGCCACTGAATACTTTTCTTAATTTGGTGCATGCTGGTGTTGGGGATTTGGAATGCCAGGCCAGTCACCTCCTGTGGTGGCCAGACAGTCCTGCTTCCAGCTGCGGTGGCTGTCATCTCCTGCACTGTGTCCCCAGCACCGCTGCAGCTGCTGGTACAGCTTCTGTCACTTCAGTGTTACGTGCTTCTCTGCAAACAGCAATAACCACTGCTGCACAGGAGGGCTGTGCAGTGTTTGGTGCTTGAGATCTGTACCTAGAAGCCTCCCTCTATCTAGTCATAGATGCTTACCATAGGTGTTCTGGTGAATATGTAAGAGTCTGGTTTTGTAAGACCTAGAAAGCTTGCTGTTCTGCTCAGCAAGCATCCTTCTTCAGCTGTTCTTTTTATTTCTTTTATAGAATCTTGTTAAAGTACATCATATTTCACATTTAAGTACATCATACTGAGTGGAGTAGAGGTAGAGGAGGAAAAACTGAATTTTGAAGTAGATTTATTTTTCCTGATAACTGAGAAATAAAATTTCTGACATGCTTAAGATTGCACCTTGCAAATGTGACAATTGTTACCACTAGTGAAGCAAATAGTTTCCAATAAGGGGAATATATATGTTACTGCATATGACCTAGTGGCAAGTACATAGTGGAAGAGGTTTTTGCTATTTCTTTTTATTGATAGGTCAGAGCTTTGATCAGTCCTGAAAATTTTCTTCTAGTCTGTTCTATCCCAGAGCATTTTACTATGCTATTGCATTGCGTGCAGCATTGCTGATTTTCCTTGTTGAAAAGAACTAAATTCTTTCTTCAAATTTTGCTCATTTGTTGTAGTTTTTTTTTTTAAATTAAACACAAATATATGTACTACATCACCCATGATGGTCCCTGTGAATAGGACACATCAAAAGCTCTAAGGTGAATATAGGTATCTTCTGTTAGCTGTTCAGTGTATTGAAAAATGGAGGTATCTGAAATGGATATTGGCGCAGATGCACCCACAAACAGGCTTGCACAGAAAGGAAGACTTTTGGTCTTTATTTTTAATAGTGATATATGCCAACATTGGCAGCTCCATTTATTTTTCTTTTGTAAGAAAAGCCTATCTAATCATTTTAAGCAAATTTAATAATTATGTGTAATGACTGAATTAGGACTATAATTTAAGGAAAAGACTCAATTCTTCACAATGTTTGTCTTATCATTTAATTGAAAAGTAACTTTTTTCCTCCCTCTTACATAGACTAAATGAATCCTATGTACTGTCTCAACCTCTTTGAAGTTACGTGTCCTGTAGACATTCCAATTGTTAATATTTGTAAGGGATGTGGGATCGAGTTAGATGAGGTTAGGAGGTGCTGCTCTTTTGTAAGCAGGCAGTCATGATGATAGCTGCATTTTCAGAGTGTAGGAGCATCTGGAGCTTTGCTTATTGATGACATTTGGAAATTGTATGGACTTCTTGAGTTTGGGCACTCAGTCTTTAAAAATATTGGTACTGTGCCTGTTCCTCTGTCATGTTACTTTATAATACCCTCTCTATAAAATGTGAATACAATAATTGCATAGACCTAACTTGCAGGTGGTCTGATCTTCTTGATTAGAACTGCAAAGCTTTCTTTTTTTTTGGTATACTACTTATTGAAAGGGCTGGGCTTTTACTCACCACTTGTACTACATTATTATGAAAAAGTATCAGAACTTCATCTACCTTTTTCCTTTAGCTAAGAAGATTATGAAATGCCAATTATAGAGGAGAGACCTGAAAAATCCTTTCTTACCTTCCTGCTGAGGCCTTCTCTGGGTGCTGGGGAGACGGACCCAGCTGGAGCCACCTCATGAGTGAACCTATGCTCAGTCCTGGAGAGAGTTGTAGCTACTTGAATGGGTGTGAATATTCTTTCTTTTAAGCAGGCCATAAGTGCTTGAGTCTGAAAGGCACTGTCCTTTCAGAGGGAGATTTTTCTTCATTTTATTGTGCTCATTCTTGTGGTGTGCTTAAATATCCTGCTGTCTTCATTACATGCTCTGCATTCCCCTATACCACAGATTCTGACAACTCTTCCTTCTTTTCAGCCTGGAGTCCTCCTTTGAACATCACCCCATGCGTTATCTCCCTTTGCTGCCACAGTACTTTGTCTCCACTGTTGACTTTCGCACACTGCTCTCATCCTATAAAATGAGACCTTCCATCTGGCTTATTATTCCAGGCTGTGAAGTCAGCAAAACATGAAACAAAACAACAAAATGCAGCACTGCCTTCCCAGAGGGAAGTGATGACATGCATGTTCACACTGCTGCACAAGCTTTTTGACCTTTCAGATGAGGCTCCAAAGAAACATGTCATTTTTTAGCAGTTCTGGCTCTTGTTGTATGATGCTACCCAGGGGCAGGCTTGAAAATCCACCTCAGGGTTTCTCTGAAGTTTCTAACTTTGGCTGGAGACCTTGTCCCCTGATGACCAGTATGCTCATTACTGGAAGCCATTTGGTCCAGTTTGTCCAGCTGCACCGCTCATAGTTCACCTTGTACAGCTCAGTTTGACAGTGCTCATTAGACCCTTACAGACCTAAGAAAGATTTATTGGGAGGAAATGGGATTGGAAACCCAATAATGGCCCACAGTAGAGTTATTAGTTGTCTTCTAACTTCAGCTGCTTGCGGCACTGTAAAGACTTTGGTGACTTAGGGAGAGGCTGTCTGACAATACATCAATCAGTGTGTTTTCTCCAGCAATAAGGCTAAGGACTGTCCTTCTGTGCCCACTGCTCCCATGAACCTCTGTTTGCTAGATAAAGCTGAGTCAGAGAGTCATAGCTGATCACTTTTTCATATTTTTCAGTATTATTTAGGGAGGAAAAGGAACAGGGAGAGGTTAAATGGCTTGTCTGTCATTATGTGTCTTTAGACAAGCCAGGAATAAAAGTCACATTTCCTAGTACTCAGTCCTTGGCTTTAGAGGAAGGCCATGGTGGTACACACTGCTTGTCAGGCATCTTTTGGGACAGTAGTGTGCTCTATTAAGCACATTGCACAACTCTCTTCTTTTAAACAATCTCTGAAAAATTTAACTGATCTAAACTCCTCACTGATTTCAACAAGCTTTGGCTCACTGACAGACACTGCTGAGATTAGAATGCTGGTGGAAAAAATGATTGTGAGGTGGGAAAGATGGAGAGAGGCAAGAGGGCAGGAGGAAGAGGACCCTGTTTGGCCACAAACTTTGCAAAGAAGTGTGGGGGAGTGAAACATAATGAATAACCAAAAGGTCACTTGCTAATCTCCTTTCTGTAGTTAGGAGGATAATGGACAGGAGGCTGCTGAGGGAAGAGGAAGCAAAATTTGCTAAGTCTGGCAGTCATGACTGCATGAGCTGGGGTTCACTTAGCAGCTCCCTGTGGGTGGAGATGAAGGGAAGCACTCTGGGCAGTTGATGTCCCCGTGTTTTACCTGCTGCTGCTCCTGCCTCTTGCTGAAAGGTAGGTTGTACCTGAGTTTATTTTAGGACCAGGCCAAATTGGATGTCACAGAAACAACAACAATGACTGTGCATTGGAGAGGGTAGAAGAAAGCAAGAGCTGTGCATACGTTTCATCACTTTTTCTGTCCTTAAACAAATACTCCTCATCTCCAGTAAGGAGCTAAGGCATTCCCAAGTCTTAGTGTGATAACATGCTAACAGGCACAGCTCAGTATGCAAAAGCAAACCCACAGGTTTAACCCAGGGAAAAAAAAAAGATACCCAACAATAAAAAAAGCCCAGCCACTTGGAGTGGAAGAAGAGCCTGGATACCAATAGCAGTTCTGAAGTTGCTGGTTAAGGCCTGGCATCCTGGGCTGGGTCTGTTCTGCTTCATCTGCCACAGTGGCCACAATACAGTGTATTTTTTCTGACTGGCAGCACCATGTAATTGCATTTGTGCTCAGTGACTATCAGTGTTTTCAATGTGTTTTTCTGAAAGGTCAGCTCATGCCAGAAGAGACTTAATGCCATGTCCATCTGAGATCTGTTGATTCCGTCTTGATGCTTAGCCTTTAAGTGGGAGAGACTAGAAAGCCAATCCTACCACTTCATCCCTTAAACAACAATGTGCTTCAACCTCATAGTGGTGCTAACTTATGAATACTAGTTATATTTGAGCTTCTGGCTGTGAGAGATGGACTTTCCATATATTTCGATAGGGAGGCTGGTTCACACAGAAATGTGCTTGCTTTGATTTTTATACCATATAATTAAAATTACAGGCAACTAAATCAACCAACCAAAGCAAGAACACCCCAACAAAAACTCATTATCCAGTCAATTGTTTCTTAGTGTTACCTTGGGGCATCCCCTGGTTCCTTCTGTCCCATGTTACAGGACTTCCATGCTCGTGTCATGCCTGGTAGTTCCCTAGTTTCCCTCCTTCCTCTGTTGCACTCTTTCTATTAGTGGTCTCCCACAGCAATTCACTGAATACACTAAAATTTAATTTGCTGGGGTGTGCTTTGTGTAGACCTAAAATGGCTCTGCACAGCTGGGAGAATCTCCAGCATCCTGTAAAGGCAATGAAAAAGCTGATATTAGTCAGACACACTGAAAGAAGTCTCCTTAAAAATGATTAGGGAGTAGAGAGCTGTGGGAACAGGGACAATTCATGGGTAATGGAAGCTAATCTAATCCCCTGTCGGTTTAGGTTGTCTTCATATAGAGGGATGGTCACTTCTTCAATGAGATGCAAGTTTGGAGCTGAGAGGAAGTTGCTGGAAGTACTCTGGAGAGATCATTTTAATTGTCCAGGCTATTTCCAAAGCCACAGCAGTCTAAAACAGAGTCACTAGGGAGGATTTCAGTTAGTAAGAGGGGGAAAAAAAGTACATAACTGTGATTAATTCTCTCTTTTTTTCACTCCTTTTGCCTTCCTTTTCTGCCAACATCCATTAGCTCTTCCATTAAAAAAGGGAAGAGCTGCTGGAAGCTACTGAAAAATAAGGTGGGCAAGTTTACACTTCACAGTGCACGTTTGCATGTTTGCCCCTCACAACCTTCCCCTAGTTCCCTATACAATTAACAGAGAGATGGAGTCAACAAGACCAAGTGCAAGGTCCTGCATGTGGGTCGGGAGCTCAGGCATGAATACAGACTGGCTAAAAATGGATTGAGAGCAACCCTGAGGAAAAAAATTCTGACCCAAACCATTCTATGATTAAAATTAGGAGATATTTCTCTCACCGACCCCACTGAAGTGTCGGCCTGATACTGTTGCTCAGATCATCCCAATGGGAAGTGATCTTACAAGATGTAGAAGCAAGTAGGGGCTCAAAAATAAGTTGTATTTCAAATTGGTACCTAAAATATGTATTCTTCATGATTCTGTAGAAGGACCTGTTTGTGGACACATTCAAAACCATTCTTAAAATAACAGACATTTTAGTGAGTTGGCAAGAGGCAATTTTAAAATTTAAAATAAAGGAAAAGAATAGAATGAATAAGGAGATTGAAGGGATTAAGGTTTGTTTTTACTTAAGTCTGTATTTATAGGATGCCCAAGAATACATACTGGCATACTGAGGACCTGAACCTGTGCCTCAGTTAAAGCCCCAGCAGCAGTTCCAGTGATATCTCACTGTTGGATTAGAGGCTTTTCAAATTCAAATGGGATGAGTTCACTTGGAGAAGTACACTTGGAGAACTGAAGAGCTTGGAATAGTAATTTCAAATGGGGGAAATCATAGGCAAGCTGTCATGCTCAGACATATGATCAAATGCTTTTCCCCAACTCTTTCACCCTTTCTTGAGCTCCTGCATAGTCTATTACTATACCTTGTCCCTGATGTATGCCTACTCTGGAGTCAATTTAGGATTCTGTCAATCTGGTAAGGTATCTGAATCCCAGATTCATCCCTTCCTTGTTTTCCAATTGTGTAACTGCACTTAGATCTCAAATTTCTAACACAATTCCTAGTACTTCTGCTTCCCTAGGTGAGCTTGCCCAGACAAATGACTCAAAAAGTATTTTCTCTCCTGACTTGACTGATGGCACTGCACTCATTTTGTTTCTGTCCTGTGTCAGATTTCCTGTGTAATCAATGTAATTCCTGCATATGGATCTTGACCTGAGTGTCTCTGGGGGGAGATTTTCCAGTCTTGCAGTACATTCCATGTGGTGCCAGTTTATGGTGGCAGAAATTGGTACTGAAGGAGCACTAGTGTTGGCAAAGTACCTAACAGGCATCTCAAACATCATAATGTTGTATATACTGTGACACGTGGAGTACCCCTGCCCTCACCCTCCTTTCCTGGTTTTCAAGTGTGCTGGCAACACATCCAAAAGTTTCAAACCACAGATCACAGAGTGATTTTTTTCATTTGTTTGTTTGGTTATATTTTTTGTTTAAGGAGTACTTCAGTTTGTAGTGTGAAGGAGGGCAGAAGAGTAGGGATTCTGGTAGGGCTGGACTTCGTACAGATAAGGTGGCCACCTGCTTTGAATGGTAGCTTCTAATGGAAACTTGTAACCCATGTCACTGAGGTCTAAGGAAACAAAATGTTGTGCACTTGTTTGCTATTACAAGTCCATAAATGACCAGGTAGGTGCTCATGGAAAGAATGGCACACATTGGATAACTGATATTGCAGTCTGGTCTGCGTGTAGTTGTTTTGCATATGTTCTTTGGATACAGTTAAAGCATAGTCAAGAAAAACCTCCCTTGATTTGGGAAGCTATTGAATATTTGGCAGGGGTGATAATAGGAGATATTTCTCATCTAAGGAATATTTCTATCATGTTCCTTTAAAATGTTGTGATAAGGGTTGATGAGCCTTCTGAGCATTTCTTTTCTATGTTCTGTTGTGTATCAACACTAGTCAAGGGTCCACAGAGCTTACTAATTCTGTGTATTGGGTCTTATTGATAAAATTACTCCAGAATTGGGTAAAAGGGGTTAACGGAAGAGAAATACGGTGTGTGCTACAACATCGAAAGGAGTGATATCCTGTACAGCCAGTCTGAGTTGAAAACAGAGGAGAATAGAACTCTTGTTTGCCTATCAGGAGTGACTAGAATAGCTCCAGGAAAACAGGGCTGTTGAGTCTCTTTGGCTACAGCATGGACCTTTCCTCATGGTCTGTTGTTCAGCAAAGAGGAACCTCCTTCTTTGGCCCATCCTGTTTCAGGGAAGCAAGGAGATACCAACTGGTGCTGTATGAAAACAAGTGTTGATTGATAACCTGAAATGAAAAGTCTAATTTTTAAATTTAAAAATATTTTCTCTTCAGCTAGGATTTCCCATTTTTCTCAAGATCAGTGATCAGTCTATTGGCATGAACAGTAATGGCTCAGAAACTCCACAGCATATTTTCTAACATCTATTTCAAACCCAGGTTTTTAACCAGGGCTGTTCCTTCAACAACACAGGGATGTTTCACTGAGCAGCACAAGGTGCTTGGTTCTGATATGCATCCCAGTCTTTGCCTTGCTATCCTGGCAGAGGAAAAAATATGTAGTTGAAAAAGCTAATTGGTGCTCTTTTAATGAACTGTAATTTCTAATTAAGTCCTTGCTTGAAGTGTTATTGATGCAAACTGTGAATTTATGGAATCTGCTGGATTTATGTCCCTTGCTGCTTGTCCACAACACCAGATCAGATGACTCAAAGGCACCAGTGCTCCTTCTGACTAAGGCAGCAAAAGATTGAGCAGTCAAACATGTCATAATATTGCTTGTGTGCCAAGGATTTTTTTCGCCAGCTCTGTATTCTGGCAGTATCCCTAGATTCCATTCCAGTTGAGGGGGAGTTTACCAGCTCTTCTGCTCAGAGGCCAGGAGGCACAGGGTGCACATGCTGCCATGCAGGGTTAGGCAGGAGGAGAGCATCTTGTGTGCTGGCATTGGAAATATTGATGTGTCAAGGAAGAAACAAGATTTTGCACAGAAGGAATGGGAAGAGCAAAGACATGCTGCTTTGTGCAGGGCTGTGTGATTTGCAGGAGGGAATAACTACATGAAATTGTAGCAACCTTTATATTTTTGTGGGGGTGGTATTACTGGTGACATTAGGGAAGGGGTTAATTGCTTGCTGTGTCTGTCAGCTGGGGAGCAGCAAGGGGTGAGTAGGAGAAAACTTCAGTTCTGTGAAAGTGGCTTTCTGCTTTGAGGCAGCAAGTGATATTTCATGTCTTGTTTGGTGTCTCCTGCTTTTAAATGTCAGTCTCTGCAGCCAGCCTTATCTCCTGTAGCACATTTCAATTAGGTATTCCAAATCGTGCTCTGTTCTTCCAGGACAAATATGCCAGAGGTGATATTTACTGTTGCAGCAGCATTTTAAATAATTCCTGACTTTTTTTTTTTTCCAACCACATATATTGCAGTTGCACCCATATAATAAGAATTGCATTAGTAATAATAATTTGATAGCAACAGCAGAGAAAAGAATTCTGTGGCCACCACTGGCAGTTAAGTGATTTTAGTGAAGAGGTATTCTTTTCCTGCGTTTTAGCTCAGCTTTAAAAGCTATGAATGATGCAGCGATCACGCATTGGTGGAGTTTGCAGTCCTGAGGGGTATGGGTCAGGTAAGGAATAAAGCTCTTCAAGGAGATTGTCAGTGGCATCCCTTCAGACACTGCTCTCAGGGGAAGGAGTGGAACAGAACTGGTAGGTCTTTAAGAAAATCTTCCATAGAGTGCAGGAGCTAGCAATTTCCAGGAGCACAAAATCAGACAAGAAAGGTAAGAGACGCCTATGGCTGAGTAGGGAACTGCTGGTCAGGCTAAAATGAAAGAAGCAAATGCATGGACACTGGAGAAAAGAACAGGTAGCCTGGGAAGAGATGAAATTCAGTTGTGTAGGGAGGGGGCAAGGAAACCAAGACAAAGCTGGAACTGAACCTGGCAAGGGACTCAAAGAATAACAAGAAGGGCTTCTACACTAAGTTAACCAGAATCAATGGGTAGACTGTTTGGTGGATAACAACATGTTTGAATGATTGCATCCAGAAGGTAGTGGTTAGTCATTCCAAGTTCTGATGGATATCAGTGATGAGTGGTGTCTCTCAGCAATATCTATTGGGACCAGTGTTACTTAATGTCTTTGCTAATGATATGGGCACCCTTATCAGGTTTGCATATGACACTGAGCTGACTGGTGTGATTGCCACACCCTGAAGGACAGGATGTCATCTAGAGGGACCTGGACAAGCTTGAGAAATGGGCCCAATACAGATCCCATGAGAATCTCATGATTTTTAACAAGACCAGTTCAAGGTGCTGTACCTGCGTTAGAGCAACCCCTGGTATCAACACAGGCTGGGGATGAACAGATGGAGAGCAGCCCTGCTGAGAAGGACCTGGGTCCTTGTGCTGGTGGGTGAGGGGCTGGACATGAGCCAGCAATGTGAGCTCAGCCCAGAGAGCCAAGTGTGTCCTAGGCTGTATCCAAAGCAGTGTGGGCAGCAGGGCCAGGGAGGGGATTCCTCTGCTCTGCTCTGTGACACCCCACCTGCAGTGCTGTGTACAGCTCAGGGATCCCCAGCACAGCAAGAACAGGGACCTGTTGGAAAGAGTGCAGAGGAGGGACACCAAGATGATCAGAGGGATCAAGCATCTCTTCTATAGGGAAAGGCTGAAAGAGTGGGGATTGTTTGTCCTGGAGAAGAGAGGGCTTCTGTGATGACCTTATTGTGGCCTCCAAGTAGCTGAAGGGAGCCTACAAGAAAGATGGGGAGGGATTTTTGCAAGGGCAGGTAGTGACAGAACAATGGCTTCAAACTGAAAGAGGGTAGACTGGAGTTGGATATTAGAAAGGGTGAGGGTGGTGAGATACTGGAATGGGTTGCCCAGAGAAGTTGTGGATGTCCCATCCCTGGGAAGTGTTCAAGGCCAGGAAGGATGGGGCTCTGAGCAGCCTGGTGGAGTGGACGGTGTCCCTATCCATGTCAGGGGACTGAACTAGATGGTATTCAAGATCCCTTCCAACCTGAGCCATTTTATGATTCTGTGGATCTCTGGTCTCTTCACTCAAGCACTCCATTACACTGCCATGAAAAAGACGAGGTAAATGTCAATGTATGTTTCCACTTTTGTACAGAGGGTACTCTGTAATGGAGTTAAACAGAAATGGGGGTACTGAATTTTTGGGCACCTGGGAGCCAGGGTGTGAAGATAGAGGAAGGTAATGGTGTATTTGGGCAGTTAATTACCAAGAAAAAGATATGCAAAACCAAGATGCTCTCCCAGACATTGTCATACTGTTTTTTTTTTTTCTTTTGTATTGTCTGTCTGGCATTGTCAGTTGCTTCCATAGATTAGCTATTGTAAATGCTGCAGACAACTAGGGGAAGCAAGATTCTCATTCCATTAAATTTGTTTGAAGTTTTCAGAAATGTTCCTATTTAGCATTGTCACAAGGAAGAAGTGAGAGACGAGCAGACATGGTTACCTGAAGTAGTGAGAGACAGACATAAGCTGTACACCTCAGAAAAGCAAATTACATTGTAATCAATCTTATATATCTTGTTGAAATCTTGCATGGTTTAGAGAACAGGTTTGACCTCAGTCCTTACTGTACTGAATGAGCAATCTAAGTTTTTGACTTCAAATTTTATGGTGAGATTTGATGTTGCATTTAACAGGATCTGAAGCAGGTTCATGGCAGCCTTGTAACTGCTAGATTCTCTGCAGAGGAAGGAGATGGAGATTAATGGTCAAACCTACAAGGAGTAACTTTTGGCAACAGTCTATATGAAACACTATCTTACTTTTTTTCTCTGGTTAAGAAGCTAAAGAATGAATTTTGCCAGAGCAAGTCTGTGAGAGTTCCTTTCTAGTGTGCAGCTATGGAGCATTAATATACTTGCAGTACTTGCCAAGAAGTTTTCTAATGCAAGGACTTGGCCTACAAGATGCATCCCGAGTACCCATGCTGCGCATCTGCTAAATTCAAATTCTTGTTTCAAAACATGAAAATCCTCGAGCTTCCTCACAGAAAATTGTAGAACCCTCCAAGCTGTGTTATTTTAACTTGGCAAACTGAGAAATGACTAGTAGCTTCTCATAGTGAGGGATGGGGCAACCATAGTCCTGGAGAGCTGATAATTCCTTTGCCTTCCTGCTGCTTGGACTTGTAGAGGAAATTGGTGAGCTCTTGATTTGCAGCTAAATCCAGGCTACAGGGGGTGATCAGAAACTGATGTATGGTAGTAGCAGCTCTGTGTTGGAGCTGAGAGTTTGGCAACTCTCAGGCTTTCTATTTAGATCCAAATTAGGCAAGGTGGAGAGGGAGAAAACAGGGCAGAGCTATGTGGTCTGTGGTGGTACTCTCTAAACACAGATGGATGTTTGTGCCGCTTAGATTGTCTTTTCACCATCTTGATCAAATCATGTGGAGGACATCTTCAATGTTGTATTAAATGCATACTTTTAAGCAGGTGTCAATAATATAGGTTTCTCAAAGACTGTTTCATAATTTTCTAAGATATATTAAACAGTTATTTAAATGCAAATCCTGCATTGGTGGCTCAGGTGGTTGTTTCAAAAAAATCACATAATGGGTAAGGTTGGAATGGACAGCAGTGGGGTCATCTGGTCCTACCTCCTCTGCTCAAGCAGGGTCATCCTAGACCAATTGCACAGGGTTGTGTCCAGAGAATTCTTGAGTATCTCCAGTGATAGAGATTCCAGACCCATCTCTGGGCAACCTGTTCTAGTGCATAGTCACCTACACAGTGAAGAAATTCTTCCTTATGTTTGGGTGGAATTTTCAGTGCATCAGTTTTTGCCTGTTGCTTCTTGTTCTATTGCTTGGCACCACTGAGAAGAGCCTGGATCCTTCCTCTTAGCACCCTCCCTTCAGATATTTGTGTACATTGACAAGATCCCCTCTCAGTTGTCTCAAGGCTGAGCAGGCCCAGTTNATTGCACAGGGTTGTGTCCAGAGAATTCTTGAGTATCTCCAGTGATAGAGATTCCAGACCCATCTCTGGGCAACCTGTTCTAGTGCATAGTCACCTACACAGTGAAGAAATTCTTCCTTATGTTTGGGTGGAATTTTCAGTGCATCAGTTTTTGCCTGTTGCTTCTTGTTCTATTGCTTGGCACCACTGAGAAGAGCCTGGATCCTTCCTCTTAGCACCCTCCCTTCAGATATTTGTGTACATTGACAAGATCCCCTCTCAGTTGTCTCAAGGCTGAGCAGGCCCAGTTCCCCCAGCCTTTCCTCATGACAGAGATGCTCCAGTCCCTCAATCATCTTTGTTGCTCTCCACTGGACCCACTCCAGGAGTTCCATGTCTCTGTTGGACTGAGGAGCCCAGAACTGGACATAGCACTCCAGCTGTGGCCTCACCAGGGCTGGGTAGAGGGGCAGGATCATCTCCCTTGACCTGCTGGCAGTGCTCTGGACTAAACTGTTTGGCTTCTCCAGATCTTATGTCCTACCCTCTTCAGGTTCAAGAGCATTTATCTCTTGGTCAGATTCACTGAAGCCTTGAAGAAATAGTTTTTCTTAATACTTGAAAAAGAGAGAGATTTGAGAGCAACTGCATGAGCAAGGGCTGCATGATTTAAATTCTGGTACTGCTGATCTGAGATTAATCTTTATGCTTTAGGTTTTTTCCTTTGTAAAATGGAAGTTAATGGTTCTCCCTTCTTTTGTAAAATGCCATGAGGCCTTTGGATGCAGATAGTGCAGACAGTTTCGTTTCCATGGACATTTCTATTTCTTGCAAGAAGCATATATACTTTTGCAAAAGGCATGTAAACTAGCGGTGCAGAGTTATTTTAGCAATTGATCTCACTATTAATTCAGGTCTGCTTCATAGGCTAGCAGCCCTGCATTTTCCAGCTAGTTGTATGCTGGGCTTTCAAACAAGCTGTGGTGATAAAACCTGCTTTTTTTCAGTCTCTTTGTCCACATGTCAGTCCTAGTTTGTAAAACACTGAGTTTGGAGGGAAGAAAAAAAGTAATTGCACTTCATATCTGCCATTTCTCCCGACACGGAGCTGTACTTGCTAAACTCCGTTGAAGGTGGATCGTTTTATTGCATAGTGTTTCAAATTTATGTATAAATTTTTTTTCTGGCTTCCAGATGGAAACCTTTTGTATTCATAGAAGGTACTTTTTGTACATCTTATTAAGACACTGGTCGGGCCCCATCTATGATGCTGAGTAGATTCCTGGCACAGTAAATACTTCTACAGATTTCCAGTGAAATGCCAACATGTTGTGCAGTGTGAATGTTGAACTCTCTAGCCTTAACCTGTACCTATTGCAGCATTGCAAGAGCAAATCCCACGGCATTAATTAGCACACCGAAATCCAACCACTAGCTATGAAGAAAAATAAAGCTGTCTCTATCAGGGCTTTGGTAGACATAGAGAAATGTTCAGATGCTGCCAGTGGCCTCTGGGATTATTATAGGGAAGCTACTTTCCCTTTCCAGGCTTCAAAAAATAGTACTTCTAGTGTCTAAGGGAGATGATTAATCAGAGTTTTTGATTATGTGTTAAAAAAGTTTGAGATTGGATAAGATGTGCAATATGTTTGTGCTTAAATTTGTTAAGTAGAAGTCCTCCGCAGCTTTTTGAAAATGAAAAGGAATGTCCAGTGCTCTGCACCAACTTCAATTTTTAATAAAGCTTTTCTAACTTTTAAAGTTGCCATTGTTTCAAGAGAACTTGGATTTTTCTCTCCTCATGTCCCCCAGTGTTGAACAACTGACCCACAGGACCTTGCATAGCCTTTCTGCAATAGTGGGCAATGTTTCAGCTAAGGGAACATAGCAGAATGACTGGGACTAAGTCATAAAGTAGAAAATAGAAGCATAAGGGAGGCACTCTGCATTAAAATAAGCATTTCCAGTGCTTAGCTTGGCTTTGGACAAAACTCTGGGAGTTGGATCTATTACTCAATTGTTAAAATATCTTCAGTTAGATTACTGTGAAGGAAACAGCATTATCTAACTTCTCCTGGGGGATTTTATTATTTGTCTTGCTGACTTTGCCAGGTTTGTTCATCCTAATACAAAAATTAGGACACTTAGTTCTTGTCCAAAGAACATGAAAGGTCTGAAGCCAGACTCCTCTTCCCTTAACTGCTGTTGCATATCTCTACAAGCATGGAAGTAACCTTGCTGTGAGTAAGCAGGAAACTAATTTTGTATTCAGTGGAAAACCGTGGACTTAGGACTACCTACCTCAGTGGATTGGGCTTTAGCTTGAAGTTTCTATTGTGGCCAAAACAGCATTGAAGAGCATTGAAATAGCAATGATATTTCTAAGAGGTGCAGAAGTTACTGACTGCTTTCAGACATATATGTGGTTATGCTCCTGGAAGAGATGGTAGCCTGACTTCAGCAGCATGGAAAATCCATGCCCTTTCCTGTAACTTGAAAGGAAAAATTCCAGTGTCTAGCGTGAGGCATTGCAAGGTTGTTTGAGAGAGATGCAAGGGCTGTCTGTGCAGAGGGGAGTGGAAGGAGCATGACTGTGAAGGGCAGGAGAGTACAGGTACCATGGAGTTACAAACATGTGCCAAGCAGCGCTATTAGGATTACCTGTAATATTTTTTTTTCCTCTGTTCCTTGTCTTTGTTCAATTTATTCCTAGTGTCTTGAGAAGTAGTGCTCCTAGAACCTTCTGAAGGACACTGCTTATTGTTTTCACCAAGTTAACTTTTCCCCCTGTTCAAGTGCAAATCCACAAATGAACTAAAGAGTAGGACAGAACCCAGAGATGGTGCTGAATCATCCATCAGCCTCTTTCAGCATGTCAAAAGCTCACACCTAACAGCTCTTTAAGTTTAATATGGGGCAAAGTAAAAAGATTCATGGTTGACCCAAGATTTTTTTTTTGTTGGAAAAGCTACAAAACCAAATTTTTCATAGAAAATATGAATTAATTCAAAATACATATTTTTTGACTAATAATGTAGTTTCTGCAGTATAGAGATGGCATGATAGTGCCTCTAGAGCAGCAAATATTCAGTGGCTTCCTATCTTGGTGCTGTCTGACTGGCAGCCAGACTTCATCCATCTCTCTGATGGCCCATGGCCAGTGACTCCAAGTCTCACTGCCAGGACAACACACTGTGATGTATCATGAAATACACACTTCGAAAGTCCATTGTTAAGACTGAATTTTAAGGGTGTGATTTCCAGTTATTTTCTCTGGTAACAACTGGTAATATAAATATGTCAGTATAATAATAATTTTTACCAAAAAGTCATTTTCTAAAGCTTAAAAATTCTGTTTTCTGACAGGCTGTGTGTGCACCATTAAGCTATTCTAAATCCACATAACTTCAGCTACTCCTATGTATTCTCAAACTCCATCTGCTATCTCTGCAAGATAATTGACCACTGAGTGAATGTGGAACTATGAAAATTAATTTTCAGGAATGCTTAGGAATATTAATCCGAAGAGATGTGGTTATATAGAACTTGCTGAATGTGGTCCATAGTGCTGTCTGATGGTACTTTATTGGGGTATGGATTACTGGTGGGCCAAGGACATTGAGATTTCACCCACCCAGGGAGGCAGAAGTGGATGGTTTCTGCAATTTATGAAGAGGATATGAAAAATGTAAAAAAACAAGCCAAAAACCCCCAAACGACGACCACCACCAAAATTAACAAAAAACTCCAACAACAAAACCAAAAAACCAAACTAACCAGCAACCTCCCCCACCATAAATCCCCTGAAACAAATAGAAAAACCCAACAACCCAAAATTCCCAAATCAACCCAACCTTAACACCCCAAACCTCCTCTCCCCCAAAAATCCCTAAGCAAACCTAAAATTCACTCAACTTTGACTATATAGGGCACTGATGAATCAGTGCCTTTGAGTGGAGTTGCGGTTTCCCTGTGCTCATCTCTGCTGGGTAGTAGATCAAGCTCATTTTTCTACACATATATAAATGTTTTTAAAGGGAGGTGGAGCGATTAATAGCAGATGTAGGAAAAGAAATGGTGTGTCATCCTCTCTGCTCATCTTGTCCTGTCTGCACTGGTGGGAGCAGCCCTCACCAGTCAATGTAAGTGGATAACAGAATCTGGAGATTCTGGCCCCATAGTTCCTATGAGATTATGATTTTTTTACTTTTTTTTAGGGATTAGCTAGTTGGTTGGGGAATTACTAGGTACTGTTCACATTTTCCTTCTAAGTAAGTATTGATGTTATAGGAAAAGCTGTAAAGATAAAGGCAAGGCTCTTGCAGAAAAAGGGAGAGAGATCTGGAATGGGACATGGTGGAGCTGAGCTCAAGTGCAGAAAAGGTTATTGATAGTTCAGACCCTCCCAGTGCAGCAAAATAGCCAAATATATTAACTTCTGTGCTACTTGTAGTTATCTGTCTGTGTTCTCACTTTGCATAGTAATTAACTAGGACAGACTTCTCTGTGAGCCTGGAAGTAACAGGGAGCCAAAACAGGTGCACTGCTGTGACCTGACATTCTCATTTGTCACATGGAGGAATACAGAATAAATGCCAGTAGCAAAGGTAATGTTCATGAAGGAAAAATGTCGGTTTTCAGTTTGGTGTCAATGTGACACTTCTCAGACTGCTATCAAAATTAGTATATTAGCACTGCTACTACAATTGACATGTGAAAGGGCAGGCAGCTGAAGATAGTCGTTCTTACTCCAGTCACCTTTGACGGACAACTCCATTGACAGTTGTCTTTTCTAGCTTAGTACTGCACATGTTTTAGAGGGTTAATGTATATTTTCAGAAATGTGTAAACACCATTTAATAAGTACATGCTGTGACTGCAGCAGTTTCTGTTATCTGCCTAAGTGCCTGCCTTTATTTTATGTGCTGCTGGGCCTCTGGGTTTCAGTGTTACTCTCCGGTAGTGAGTTCCACAGGTTATTATGCACTGTGTAAAAACATTCCAGTTTTCTTGTTCCTGCTATGTGAAGGTGTGAGAGATGCTATAGGATGCTTCATTGTTTCTTGTGCTTCTACCTTATCCTTTATTTTGGTCAAATCAAGGATTTTTTTGTGTAGAAGTCATCTCTTCTGTCTCAATTTTATTCTTCACTCCTACCCCTCCCTCCCACCCTGTGCTCCTAAGAATCCTTTCTGTTTCTGCTGATGCCTTCTTAAATTGAATGACCATATACAAACACACTCTGAAGAAAACTGTTCTGTGAGTTAGTGGGATTATGGTAGATATGCGTGCGTGTGTATACTGCAGTGGCTGTAAACAGAACCTTTGTCCTGCATGAAGGATTTTTAACACTTCTTCAGGGTGAAAGCCTTCATGTTCTCTTGTACTGACAATTTGAATGAACTAGATTGATATTAATTTATTCAACCAGATGCATAAAAGATGAAGTATCACAAAGATCTAGATGTTTTATTATCAGAAGCCCTGAGTATTCAGAAAGACTCTTGTTTGTGAGGGGAAAAATGAAAAGAGCTTGCTGAGTCCCAGGTGGCACATATTAGAAAATCTGTCAGACTTTTCCTCACAGGCCTTGTGTTAGAGGAAGTAGCACTGCCATGGAGGTTATGACTGCAGAGCATGTGCAGAACTGTGCATAAGAAGCCTTTATCTGGCTGTACTAAGCGTGATGGATCAGAAATGCCACAGGTGGGTGACACAAGGAGAGGGGGCTCTTTTTTCACATGAAGCACTTGCTCTCTCCTGAGTGGTCACTGATGTATTGCTTCCACGATGGAGAGGCAGGCAAACAGTTTTGTGAAGCTGAGGCACCTGCTGTACCCAAGGGGATGCTGCATGTCTGCAGCAGAAATGGGTGCGCCTCACATCGCTCGCATGCACGCGTGCACACACTCGCTGAGATGCTATTTCAGTTTGCAGCCAAGCAGTACAGATTTGGGGTATAATGCAATCCTGAATTGTGTATTCCTTCCCACAATATCCACAGTATGCCTATCCTGTCTTTACAGCCAAGCTCAGAGTGCGTGTTAAAACACATTTATTTTTGTGCTGTATTGGGCTTTGACTCCTTACAGTCTAGTGCTTTGGGTTGTGCATGTGTAGGGGATTAACAGGCAACATGATTGATTTGTACACAGAAACTATGGGAGTAAATACACCCCCACAAACACAATGACTCAATGTATAATTTAATGTAGCTTCAAAATTTGATAACCCTTTTAAATAATAAGTGTGTTTTATCTACTAAATCACATTACACTATTCCAGCAGATGCAGTATGAGACCAGCATACATAATCTGTTGCAGGCTTGATATATATTGCATGTAATCATATTAATTATTTATAACTTGCCTCTACCTACAGATGTATGTGCAATGAATTTCCACTGCAGTGAAAGATACTTAATACAGGAAACATGATATTATTATTGAATCCTTCCTGTGAAGGACCAATCCTGCATGTAAGGACAATCATTAAGACATGTTCTGGGATACAGAAAGATTCGTCTTTTTCGGGCTAATTTCTGCTTTAAATTTTGGACAAATAAGTATCTCTGTGTCCTTTTGCTTCATGTGTGAATACTCTCACTGACCTTCAATAGCATATATGTGCTGTAAGCTGTATGAAAATAGATTAATAAATATTTTAAAATATGTGCAATATTCCAATTGGAAGGTGCTGTTGAAAGGCAGACACCTTCAGAGAAAAAATGAGTTCACTTTCAGCCCTATAATCTGTCATGTGAGATTAGGTAGTTTATGACTTTTCTACTCCTCTAAAAGTGGCTTTTTAAAATAACAATTTTAATGCTCTAAGTGTTCTTTTATGTCTAGATGAATATTTGAAACTATGGATCTTTCTCTGGCAATCAAAATGTCAGGAGAAGTCAACTTGCATGTATAGTGGAAAGGATGGGAAAGCACAAATGATTAATAGCTGCATTTCTCTGGTAAGATTTACTGGCCTTTATTTAATGACGAAGGCAGGGTGCAGTTTTGGTGGTAAAATCGGCAGTATCCTATGATGCACTGGGTAAAGATGATGCCAGCAGAAGGGTTTTTTATTAGTAGTGAAATCAGCCATCAGACAATTTCTTCTTTTTGTTAGAAAAATGTGATTCTAGTGGGTTTTGGATGAATGTTTTAATCTGACATGCAGTTTGAATTGCATTAGTATGCCACATGCATCAGGTGCAGACTTCTGGCAAACTGCAAACTTAGGCAGCACAGATTTCTGAGTTCTGAACAAATATATAGGCTGGGTTAAAATTTCTGATGAAAACTTTTAGTGTTTGTAATTAAAAGAGAATCTCAGCATAACACACTGGGAAATGGGCAGTACAGATGGATGTTTGCCTGTGGCAGATGGAAAGGAGAAACACCATGATAGCCGTTTTTGGAGGGAGAAGGTTCAGAAAATTACTTTCTACCTGAAACGGAGACGGTTTGGATAAGGACTGTTTACCATCCTTTCAACTCCCCTTCTCTCATTGTTTCTGGAGTATTTCCAGTATTTCTCAGCAGCAGCTATGTGTGCTGAAATGCAGCAAACAGTGCCTGTCAGTCACTCAGTAATGGCAGGCAGAAATTGCGCATGGAGGTTTTTTGCGCGTTTAACTTGTTATCAGCTACTTAATACAACTTGCTGCAAATGTCTAGAGAGAAAAACAATCTAGGTAAGGTGAGGAAGTATCTTCTACCTTTCAACAAAAAAATTATCCATACTCTGCACATCACTTCTGCCACACTTTGTCTCATGCAGAAAAACCCAATATAACAACATCTTCTTTCTCTTTCCTTTTCTTCGATAATATCAATAGTTGGTGCTATAAAACTGCAAAGTCTTGGCTGATGCTTGTGTTTCATTGTTGTTTCTGATGGCATTGAACTGCAAATATCACATCTGCAATCCCTGTGCTGCTGATTATTAGGGAGATCTCAGTTTTTTTTTTTTGTAAGCAGGGTCAGAGAATTGTCCTTTCCCAGCCTGTGGGTCTTATTTGCAAACATTTTCCAAATGCTCACAGTGTGTAGTATTGGTGAAGTACACACAAATTTAAATGATGAACTCTTTAGCAGCTGTAATTTTGGTAATATATGCTTTTCTCAGAATACTCAGAAAATACCAGGAATCAACTTTCACAAGGGAGGATAAGAACTGATTATCCCAGAAATAGACTCTTGAACCAAAAGAGTCCAGAAAAATCAGATCCACAACTGCTGAGATTTGGATTTATTTGAGATTATTTTGTTTCTCTAGTATGCATCATGTTAAGATCTGACTGTACTTTGCAATCCAAATACCCAGGTATTAATTTTTCTGAATTTCATAAAAGTTTTCTTTATTCTCACCACTTTTGTTTTTCTAAGTTCTCTTAGACACCAGCTTCTTAAGCATGTATTAGTATTTAGGTAGCTATATATAATAGAGGTGCATGTGTCATACTGGTCACTGATCTATGTGAAGCTCTTATACCTGTATTCATAGGTTTTGGGCAGCAATTCAATATTTTTTATACAAATTACTTGACATTCTTTGCCTTGTTACACTTGCTTTGTTATCCCTTTGACCTCTGCCCAAATGTTTCCAAGGTATCTGTTGATGGAAATCTCTTATTTCCATCAATTGAGAGAAGAGCAGAAGATACTTCTGAAGCAGATGTACTCAAATTCACATATTTGTTAATCTGACTGTGTTTTTCATGGCACTTTTCCAGCTCTGCTTTTTGGATGACAGTCATTATTTGTGCCAGCACTGCTGAACTCAGATATTAGGACACTTTCTCTGTTATGACATGAAGCAGCAGTTGGCACAGCTTCATTTCAAGACACATGTTCTTTCCAGGAATACTCTGGCTGCCAACATGTGTGTTTGCTAAACACTTGGCATACAGGGAATGTTGTAATGTACCAGATTTACTCACAGAGGCAGCAAAGCAGCCATATGTCACAACACAGACAGTGTGGGTTATGAGTAAAATCTTCATAGTGATTAATAATCCGGTGTGGAACTACTTGGAAATCTTGTTCTCTGCTGCAGCACGGGCTGCTAATCAGAACAACTTCTACTGAGGCAGAAGCAGGCTGAGATGACCATGCCAGCACCTGGATGCTGCACTGAGTTTGCAGCTCAGTGCCATATGATGGCTTTGTTAAAAAACAGCTTTTGTGATAGACAGAGGTCATAGCAGTTCTGTCAGCTGAGCTGACATTTCCTCTGGCCATTGCAGAGCTTGTTTCAGCAAGAAGTTGTTCTTTGCAGAGTTCAGTCTTGGGGTCCCAACACCACTGTGATTCTTAAAAATCCTGCATCTTTCACCTCATTGGTATTGCTTGCATTTTCTGGCCACCTTTAGAAACAGCAGGAAAACCAGTCTTAGATGTCTGCAGTGCTTTAAAGAATACGTGCACACTGCAAATATGTGGAGTCATCCTTGCTCAGGGATCACTGTGTGTTGAATGCTTCATGAAGTTTTATAATGGCATCTTTATTTTTTAAAGGACTACAATAGAGACATTCACTGTAACTTTGGCAGAAAATCCTTTGGGTAAAATAACATCTGTAAGAAATGCAGACCCTCTAAGACTCCTGCAGTGATAATACTTGGCTATCTCTAAAACAGGATTGCTTAGGAATGATTCTCATGTATGAAGCTGGATGTTTGAATTTTCCCAGTTATTGTAACTGGGCTGTAAAATCAGGAAAACCTATTTATCTGGACATAACTTTATGCTATTCAGTGTGTAAATGTTGCTCTGCTCTATATTTCTTTAAATTTTGGAGGCAGAAGATACTTGTGTCAGGCTCTTGCCTGCCCATTACTAAGTGGTGCTGTTCTTATTTGCATTTCCACAAATGCCAGCTGCTATCCATATCTAATTTTCTGGACTCGCCCATGTTTGCCATGGCAATCAGTGGCTCCGGCAGCGGCTGTGCGTAGGGCAGAGGAGAGTGTTGAGGCATGAGACGGCTGGACTGGCTGGGAGTGAGGTAATGCAATGCACTGCAAATGGAGATGAGGATGTACCCAGTCTGTAAACTTCACTGGCTTGTGCCTGTAGGAATAGATTGGGCTGTGCACATCTCTGGGTAGTAGAAATAGGCTTGCAGTTGCCAGAGTGCATCTGTAAAATGGTACTTATGACTACTTTTCTCTGAAAGAAATAAAATTTTAGACCTTCCTTTGCGTTGCATAATTTCTTAGTGTTATTCTTATTTTTAGAAGTTAGAATAGCTGAAGAAGGAAGGGGCACTTAGCTGGGAATAATCATATAGCAGGGGAAAAGTGGTCGGAGAACAGACAGGAACTTGCATGTTGCAGATACGTTTAAAAGGAGATGACTGCTTCACTGCTTTCATCAGGAAAGGATCTAGTTCACTGTAAAGGAAGATGTTAACATGTTCAGGGTTTTTTTGTCACCCAAATGTAGGCAGAAAATGTAGTCCTTGCCTCCCACTGATCTGTAAAAGAGTGCTCTTCTGCATAATTAGTGACTTTGAGGAAGCAGGCTCAAGTACAGTGTACTTGCTGCAGCCCTTGGCTGCAGGGCTGCCATTTTCCTTTCCCTTCAGCTGCACAAGAGAAATCAGCTTGAGGGAACATTGTCCAATTGCCTGAGCTTGCCCAGGGCCCAAGTCGCTGGCGGTGTGGGACTGTGACACGCAGCTAAGCAATTTTCATTCTATCCAAGAGAGGGCACATTAACAAGGTAATTATAGCACATTACTTCAGCAGGGACACATCAATTTTAATCCTTGAAGCGTCCTAGTGAAGTAGATAAGTGAGTACTATTAGGCCTGTTTTACAAAAGGAGAGACTAAATTAACAGCTGAAATTATTTGTCCATGGCAAAAGCTGCAGTCTCAATGAAGAGCAGGGACTAGGGGAAAAGGGTCTGGTTCACAGACCCCATCAGGTAACCATTCCCTCTTGACCTTGGAGATCTCTCCATTAGTTTAGAGCTACACCACTCCATCTGGAGCAGAGGGAATGGGGAAACTGAGTGCTTTGTTCATTACATTTTCCTCCTTCTTTTTTCTGCTGGCAAATTAATTGTAATGTTATTGACATATGTTAATTTGAAATTATTGATTAATCTCTTTTGGCAAGTAAACCTTGGTTTGTAAACAGGTCATCAGAAATACACTGGATTTATGCTGCTGTTACAGAACTGGGTATGTTTTTGTGTAGAAACAATTGAAAAGTCAAAAAATGTTTCTCTTCTCATTGTGGAATATTTAATTGTTAAATGAAAAAGCCTCTACAAAGAAAAAGCTCTCTACAGAGCTGCGTTTTATCAAAAGGTAAAAGGGAGCCATTGTAAGAGACCAGTTTTCATTGATGTTAATTAGATGTTCAATGTAAGTTGCTCTTCATTAATGTTTAAACATTTGCCCCCAAAATACGTATTTGACAGAACATTTCTGAGGAGAAACCTTATATAAGGAGATGCTTGCAGTGTATTTCTTCCCCTTTATTTTCCTGTATCTTCAGGGCAAGGTGTTAATGCATAGTTCATCTTATGCTACAAGTCAAACAAACAGCCTTCTATCACTAACCAGTTGTCTGATAGACAAGTCTGAGACTGTGATTTTTCAGCCAGCTGATAGCATAATCTTATGAAAAATGGTGCTTTTAACTGGGCTTCATATTTACTTATTTATGGTTGTGTAGCAGGATTAACCATTGTTATCCCTGTGTTTGGTTCATATAGGAGCTAAACTTATTGTAGCTACAAGGCATCTCTAGAGGATGTACCTTTTCCCGTGCCAGACTAAACACATGCTTCTACCCACAGTCCTAGACTTACCACTACATTTGACATTTAAATAGCAGGTTCTATATGAAATTATAACTTATGTAAATCAAGTTGGGGGGGTATCAGATCAGTTCTAAATGACTCAAGCCTTCATCAGAACTTTTGTCTTTGGTACTTGGGTGCTGGTTGTTACTAACATGTGGAGTGCAGACTGTGGGGGTAGGATTCCTTCCCACTCCTTCAGCACACATGGGGGACTATTTGAGGAGTCGTGATCTTTTACTGTCCTGGTCCTGACAATACCTTTCCTAGAGCTGCAGAGAAATTTCAGCCCCCAGAAGGGCCATTCACACTCTTGTTCTCCTGCACTAGGTGACTCGCAAAGGCTGTGGATGTGTTCACTGCAGCTACAGGAGCAGAGTGAAGGGTCAGCCATGCTCCTCCATGAGCAGGAGACTTGGCCCTTTCCACCACACATGCATCTGTAGAGAGTGCTTAGCTCTGCATGGTGGTGTAGGACACCATATGTGAAGGCCTACATACCCTCCACCCCAAATTTTTGTCTATAAGTTCAGCAGGGGCTCATTGTGCTGAATGCGAGAAGCCCTTTACTATTAGGTGTTTGTGTCTGTTTTTTTTTTTTTTTTTTTTTTTTTTTTTTTTTTTTTTTTTTTTTTTTTTTTTTTTTTTTTTTTTTTTTTTTTGATGATTTAGTTTTTCCTCCATATTTCTTTGGTGCTTTCTTGAATAGTTGTTTAAATATATTTTTTTTTTTTAATTAGCTGAGATGAGGCTCATTTACTCAAAGTAAAGACTGGAATGGGAGAGGGGGACTGAAGACTGATTATTCTGGCTATGTGTAACACTTGCTCTTATTTCTGGAATTAATACCTCAACAAGTGTGTGTGTGCTTTCTGAAGACTTCTTCTTTAATGCTACGCAAAACTAAGTGTCAATATTATTGCTTTGCAATGCTATGGGCAATTTATCTCACAGCACTTTTAAATGGCTCAATATCAGAGTCTTAATTTTAAGAAAAAGATGATCAAGTGATTTAACTGTGTCTGTACATCAGGTTCATGCCAGATTTAAGATGAGATATGACAGACATCTTGTGAAAACTCAGATGTCTGAGATTTGGATTCATGACTCAGGCCTTCAGAGCTCTGCTCTCAGTGTCAGGTTGGTCTGTCTTGAGCAGTTGCATATCAGATTGAAAGTGTCTTTCCCAGTTTTCCTTTGAGCATTTAATTTGGGTATGCCTACTTTTTGTTCCAATACATTAGAATCTCTGAGGACTCCAAGGGTAATGCTTTTTACAATTTGCAAGTATATGTGCTTTATGTCCTGTAAATAAATAGTGCTTTCTAAAAATCTATTTTAATCCATGCCTATTTTTTCTCTTTCATGATAAGCATATAAAAGTCTCATCTTGTTGCAATTTGCAAATACTGAAATAATGAATACTGAGAATATTTTATTTTCCAGGTCTTTGGTTTCAGTGCAGCCCCTGCTGTGCTATTAATATAGCACTTTTGCCAACTATAAAAATCAAAACAAATGCATATGAAACCATGTAAGATTCTGTTTCTCTTTTCCTTCTAATGGAAATTAAAATACCTGCAGCAAATCAGAATCACATCTGAGAGCCTAAGTTTGTATTAAACCCCAGAGCCTTTGGCTGCTCTAATATCCTGGTTATGTAAAATGCAGTTTAAATGGAGAAGTGCTTTTCCTTTTGTTGTGGTGGCAGTTCTGGACCTGATCTGAATCTGCAACTACCGACAGTTGTGGAAGAGGATGAAGTTAATTGACGAGTCAGCTTGAAAACAAATGTTCTTTGAAGATTTAGAGGAGTTAAAGGACAGAAGGAGAGGGGTAAAATGATTCATCTATCCCTGGGCTCTAATGAATATAACTAATGCATGTTAGAAGGGTATTTTAAAGCTGCTTGCTGGAATAGCTGGATCATTTCATGTTTGTTGGGACAGCAGGTCTGGATTTGCTGTGGATGGTCCCAGCTGGCATCTAAAGATCTTGTGCTACATCAGATCACCATGGGGGCTGACAGCTGGCTGGTAACTGCAAGCCATTGGACTGACTGGAGAGGGTCCTTGTCAGTCAGGGCATGTCCCACTGGCTGCAGAGGGACACCTACACAGACTGGGGAGAGAGCAGGGAGGGAGGGGCAGTCCCCAGCCCGGTGTCTTGGCCTACTTGGAACCCTGACTTGTCCTTGTTGGACATTCTTTTCTAACTAAAACAGACTCCCTTTGCTGAGTCTTCTGCATGTTTTTGTACCTCAGTAATATCCAAGATAGGTCACTGTACCCAAAAGGAGCTGCTTTTGAGGGCCACTATCTTTATAATGACTGAATTGGATTCTGCAAAGAGGAGCTTCCTCTATCCATAAGTCCCCACAGAAATGTACTTTTGGCAAATCCCCATTGCAAGCCTGTCCTCTCCTGCCACAACAGAAGAAATGCTGTGTGCTCCAGTCTCTGCACCCCCCAGATTATCCTCTGGCTGGTTTTGTACCACAAGGGCTCAGTGTTGCTTGGTGTGTGCTTCAGATCCCAGGGGCAGGTTAGGAAGTGATGCTTCATGGTAAGGCACTAAATGCTTTGTCTTCTATGTTTGTACTAAAGGTGGTGAAAATTGCCAACTTGTATCCAAATGATGGGTTCTTTTCATAGTGTGCCATTCTGGAATGTATTGTAATACTTCCCTCTGCTTAGTTACATCTTGCCTTTTCTTTTAGACTGTCTTCTAGCAGGGTTCCAAATTTTGTCTTTGTTTTATGCTGCCACTCACAAGTGTGTATAAGGTCCCACTCAAGGAAACTAGTGTTAGGGTGTCACAAATAGAAGATTCCTGGGAACACTAGAAATGGCCTTTTTTTTTCCTGTAAAATACATTCACTTGTACTTTTTTCCAAAGGCAGACAAAAAAAAAGGATTTTGTAGCAATTGGGAAGGGGAGGGCGATGAAGAATTGACTTATCTTGTCTCTTGATCACTTTGCCTGTTAAACATAATTATTCTTACTCTTATGGGGTTTCTAAATAGTCACAATTAGGGATTATGCTAATAAAGTCTGTTGTGACATGGAAATGCACTTCATTGCTTACACTCCTCATGACTGTGTTTTAGTACTCTGCAAAACACAGTACCCCTTCCTGGGGCAATATGGAGTAGGAAAGAATAGGAAAGGAGAGGTTTCAGTGCCAAAAGATTGCATCTGGAGGGCTCAGTCTTCTTTCCCAGCTCTGCAGTTGAATGACTTGACCTACAAACAGGCAAGGCATCAAGAGTGCTCAGCACCAGGGATGCTGAGGTTTGAAATCTGCTCCTGAATAGTCAAAACTGAGGCCACATTTTAAAAGAAAGCTGTCTATGATACTGGGCTCTGCCGTTCTCACGTTTCTGCCCATTGGACTGTATTTTTGTGAATTGAGCTCTCCCAGCTTCTGTTGGAGTATTGAAATAGTCAAAGTTGGATCCTGTTTTGATGCACAGAAAAGCAGACTTGCTGTTGGCAGAGTGATGTGCACCATTCCTTCACCAGTAGTAGGAATCAGATTTAGGAATACTATCACCAGGAGCGCTTGCCCCTTAATGCCAGAACTAAAAAGGCACCTTTATGGTAGCCTTTGTGCCATTGAGGATTTGATCCTCAGCTGTTTTGCCTTGTGTACATGAATGCAAATAATTAGAGCTAAACATGACGCAAGTATTTTTCACTGACTGAATTGAGACAGTAGGCTGTAGGAAGAAAACTGATGGGTATTGTTCTTTGGAAAGAGAGAGTGGGCAAAATAAAGATGCAAAGACGTCCAAAGATAGATACATCTTTCTTTCTTTCCTTGAAATTTAGGTACTAGTTCTGTCTGCCTGAAAGCTTTCCACAAAGAATCTCTGAGTTAGAAATCAATACTTTTGATTAAAAACTGTTACTGAATAAATATGATCTGTCTGTAGCATCTAGCAGTTAGGTTTCTTTTATATCTTTGTTGTCTTTTTTTTTGTTGTTTCTCAGCCCAGTGGAGTTGTTGGGTGTGGGGAGTGTGGTCAGAGGAATTAATTTCAAACTCGCTCTTCTGAATGTATTTTCTTAACTCAAATGGGACAGTTTAGGCAGGTTCTGGGAACCAGTTTATCTGTGCTATATAATTTAAATCGCAGTTGGCACAGTTCTAGAAATGCCTTGAAATGACCACTGAATTATTTGTGAGAGCTCTGCAGGATAATTTCCCCCTTACTTTTCCCATTTGTCTCAAAACCTACTTTGTCAATGCTCTTGCCATACCCTTTGCTGACCAGAGATTACATTAAAACAAAATCTCTTAGTATAAGAGCCTAATTCTTCCCTTTAGCTTCCCTGACTCATTGAACCCAAAACTAGTATCATTGACCTAACAGATTAAACAGTTCATTAGCATTCATATTTTCAATCATGTATATTAGCTGTTTGTTTCCACTACTGTGTGCAAAATTCTCTTGGACTACAAAGATGACTTTGATCAGACACTCTGAACTGAGGCATCCCCCAGAGAAAAAAGATCCTGCAAATCCAATGTCAGTCTGGTACTCTGTGGTGCTTAAGATAGTTCCATATTCAAAAGCAAAAGGTTATGAAAGGGGATAGAAGATAAAGGAAGGAATAGCATGTAAGCAATTCAGGCAGAACTTTTTTCTTCAATGTGGGACAGTCAAGAATTTTAAAGAAACCAACAGTCAGCAAGATAAGAAAAGATACATGAAGAGCAGGTCTAGGCAACTGCCATAGAGAAAGGTAGCAGATGTCAGTCGTGGGAAAGATCAACAGCATTGTGCCAATTGAATGTCGCTTGAGGAGTTTCTTTAGAATCTGCTTTTTAAAGTTTTTCAAGTTCCAGAAGCTCTAAAGTAGGAAAACATCAGAGTAAGAGGCTCTGATGATAAAAATGACAAGATATGGGTACATTGCAACTAGGAGATGAGGACTTACATATTAATACAATGATGCACTTGGATCCTTTGTTTTTACTGTGTCTTAGCATGGAGCAGGGAGAACTGGGCAGGTCTTGAGAAACAGTGACTTTCAAATGGCTTCTACAAAGCAAATATATTGAATAAAGGAAGAAGACTGCTTCACAGTCAGTCACTGAAATTGTCTGTACTAGCAGGTCATTGGAAGACAGTGCAGTAGATCATTGGAAGGTAGTGCAGTTTTTAAAATTATTAAAACAGTAGTTTCCTACTTGAGCGTTGAGAAGTTTATTTGTTAGGTGATGCTGGACACCATGAACAAATAAACGAGACAATTCAAAGAAAAGCATTGGGAAAGCAGGGGGTATGGAAAAGAAGATGCTCTAAGCTAAAAGGAAGCGGCAAATAATTTTAAAAGTTAAGACTACTCAGTATTACTGTGTTTCTTGGTGTTACTTTTGTATCAGTGTATCTTCAGTTTCACATGCACTGAGTTTAAACAGCAAGAGCTGGGACACTCCACTGCAAACCACAGTTGAGCCCGGGCACCTTTGCATCTTCTGCTTGCAACTTCCTAGCACAGATGTTTGGCTTTGTTGCTTTGCAGTCTGGGGGTTTGGGGCAAAGGGACAGGATAGAGGTTTAGGGGAGTTATAAGGTTGATACTTTGAGAAACATAATCTGAGAATGGACTGAGAAGCTGTAAATCAGAATTCAAGGTAAATGTAGATACCACCTAAAGAGCAAGCTGCTTTGTGAAAAGCTGAATGCTTTCAGTGTCTGACAACATATCTGCGTCATGAATTCACCTTTGAGGAGTAAATGTCCTCTGGGCATCTTTAGCCTTAATCATAAACGTTGCACACCAAACAATTCCTTTTGGTATTGTGATATTGATGTAGAGGTGAGGCTTTCAGCAAATTCAGAGTGTAGCAGTAGAATGTTCCCATTTAGTGCTAGGGAATTTTGAAACCCCAAAAGTGCTCTTGGTATGTATCTTAAGGCTGTGATTTACTTCTCAGGCATCCCATTATCCTTGTCAGCTTGAGTGGGATTATTAGTCTTCTTTTCGTATTTATCTGTTTAGGAGGATATATCTCAGGAGACCTATGGCTCAAGTATTCAGTGGCTTACAGAGGAGCTGTGACTCCATTGTTCTGTACATACATTCAAGCTGCATGATAAGCAGAATTGTGCAAGTCAGCCCTTTGACAGAGAGTTAGGATAGACAGAGCTAGGTATGTCAGCAAGACCTTTATCCTTGCAGCTCCAGACTGCATGAAGTACTGTCCTAGCTGTCTCCACGCTGGATTGCCTGGTTGTCTCCGCTAATCATCTGAGCATGTGTGGAAGTGTTTTCTGGCACTGAAGCTGGCCATTGCAGGATGGTCTGTCTGTGCTCATAAAGATGCAGAACAAGAAAGTTGTATGAAAACTGGGCATTGGGAATGGTCATGGGCATATCCTAACCCCCACGTTGTGCTCAGAATAATTTGGAAGACTGCTAGTTAAATGAGAAAATTATATTGGAGAGTTCTAATAGTTTAGAATTGCAAAGTACCATGTTCCAAAGTCTAGGAGTACACCCTGGCTCAATTTCATTTGTTAATGTTGGTATACAGTCTGTTAGTTTGACTTTTACCATGTCAGTCCATTTCTCCAGTGTTTCTAAAACCCTTTACAAGCAATTCAGAAAAACAAGGCCCTCAAGCAGAGATAAATAGCTTATAGCAATGTAAGTAAACTGAAAATGCTGTTGGAACTGGACTGCTTAGTTCTGGTGCTGTGTGTGGTCAACACTTGAAGCAGAAGTTTATCATACTGGTGATTGAGATGCCACTGGAGAACAGATGGGCTCTTCCCAACCACTGAAGGTGTGCTGATTGTGGGTCTAAAACCAGCAGTATTAGAGAACAAATCTATGCTAGATGCAGGGTTTGAAGTTGCCACCATTGAGTAGTGCAGGGAGCCCCCAGTGCATCTTTCCTCTAAAGAAGCTTTGTGTTAAGTTATGAAATGAGATCTCTTTCATCCAGTTTGCTGTGTAGATGTCTCCTATCCACTTCCTTGTAGGGAACATCCTTATATTTGAAGCAGGAAAATGGTGAGTGAAGTTATCTGGATTTCAGCACACACACATGGCAGCAGCTTGCTGCAAAAATCTTATTGGCAAAGAGGGGAAAATCCAATCTTATTGAGCTTCATGTTCCTGATTAATATTTTAGCAATATTAATGGTCATCGACCTGCTACATGGTCTTTGAGAGGCTTAATTAATCATTACTTCTAATAGCCTTAGAGATGTTGCTGCAGAGATACCAGAAAGAAGGGGAGGATTGCTATCCTGATGGGACAGAGGGTGTAGGGAAAGGAAAAGGGCAGAGGGATGAAGGAGCAGTTGCTAGAATCCGTGAAAGTCAGAGCAATGTATGCTTGGCTGTGGGACCCTCTGCATATTAAGAGGGTTTTTGAAATGGCTGTCTCTGTGGTGCTTGGGTACAAGTGACCTGTCCTCCCCTTGCTTGTGTCCCTCCACTGTTTGTCTTGGTCCTTTGCTCCTACTGCTCTGCGGTGCTCCTGCCTCCCCCTCGTGTGCACCACCCCTCTGCTCGCAGCCAGGTTCATCAGAAAACAAGCGTGTCTCCATGGGAACAGAGAGACAGCTGAAAAATGGCAGCTAAATGCAGCTGCCCCTCATTTAATATCGACTCTGGCACTGACAGAACAGATAATGGGCAATAACACACCATTATGCTGCGGGGAAATGAAATGCTTCAGCAGACACCTGTCATGCTGCAGGGATTTATTTGTTACTGTACCAGCAGAGATTTCTCTCCCCTTCTGTCTATCACTTTTTCTCATTCCCTCTTCTTTTTCTCCTTCTTTCCCTTTTCTGCCGTTTTCTCCACTTGTCCCTTTTGCTTTCCTCTATTTCTTTGTATTCCTTCTTTCTTATTTTTCTCCTTTCCCCACCTCTTTTCCCTCTTGCTTTCTCTATCATGTTCTCTGGATTTATTGTTCCTGGTATTGAAAATCGCTGTATCTGAAGCCCAAGGGTTTTATGGAGCTCAAATCCTTTTGCACCTTTCAGACTTCCCATGTTCTTTCTAGTGCTTCTCCCTTTTGTCTGTGTGCACATGTCGGTATGACTCTAGTAAGGATGAAGTTTTCTGGATGAGCCTTCTACCAACATATATCTGTGGGCTGTGTTTTCTTTTGGCAAATAGAACACAATGTAATGAAAGTTTTTGATGGAAATGTAGAAGCAAGTGCCAGTGGGAGGGATGTACTCCTTCTTGTGGTGCCAGAGTTTGTGACCCCAGAGTGCCCAGAGGTTGGGCAGTTTGCATCTAGGTTGTGGATCACGTTGGTTTCTGAATGATTCCTAATGTTGTGACTCTTTCACATCTTAATTGCTCAGGGTTAGTTTCACTTAATAACTGCTCTGGGTTTAGTTTCTCTAAATGCCCTGCTTGTACAAATCTGAGATGAGAGCATGGGACACTGATGATAGCAAGTGATCCTCTCTCAGGATTTTAAGATCCCTCTGTCCCTCTGCAGATAAAGCTTTAAACTAAACAATGAACTTTCAGGTACCTACCTTTTAGCTGGAAGAAACCAAGACCTGTGAAACTCATTGCTTGGACTCAAAGGCTGCTCTGACATCAGTAAAAGGACTGTCTGTGGATGCAGTTTATGCAGGCAAAGGCATGCTCATTTCAGTACAGACTATCTCCTCCACATTTTCTTGGAAAGAACCATGAAATCCTCATAGACATATAGTCATGTGGGTGTAGCTGCATCCATGGGAGTGACCTTCGCAGATCGTGAGGGTCTAGACATGCATTTGATAGGTAGGGTAGAGGAGCTATCATCTTCTCCCACAGAATGTACATCATCTTGCAGGATGAGTTCTTCATCACATGAGGTGGCAGAGCTGGCAGCTGCCCAGTCCCTAGTTACTGTTGCTATGCCCAAAATCACATCACATCAGTCCCTGTCTCATGTTGGTGTCCTGGAAAACAGGCCTGATGCAGAGCCTGTTTGACTTGACTTGCTTGTACCAATGACTTATGCAAAGAGCTCATCTGAATGCAGATATACTTTATAAATTCTTTTGTTAGTCTGCATGGGCCCTATGAAAAAAAAAAACAAACAACATAGTAAAGTTGTGTTTTCTGCCAGTGTAACAACATCTTCACTCATGATTTTGTCATTATTGATATGATGATTACAGGGGATATATTGGATGGATTTTTTTTGTACATCCAATTGGTGTCTGTGCTATTAAATCTTAAGGTAGGAGTAGACCTAAATTCTCTAAGTGATGTACTATACACATTGTGCCATATGGACCTAGGGTATGATCATTCTTCTTTTCCCTAAGTGTGATGGAGTGAGCAAATCTAGCTAAGCAGATTTCTAGAAAGCAAATTTTGCAAGGACTCATTGCAATACAGTTTTAAGCAGTACCAAGTCTTAGGACAGCCATGTTGTTCTAACCCACTCTTTGATAAAAAGCATTGATCATGACTTGCAAATCAACATTTTTGGTATTTTGATAATTTTTGATTTAAAGTTCCAGAGCTGTGGGGTAAGTGCCCATTGCTTGAATCCTAGCAGTTTCCCAGAAATATTTGCACCTCTGAGTAAAATCTGACTCCTAAGTTTTCCAAGTTCATCAGCCCTCACTGTGATTTGTGACAAATCATGGCAGGGGGAAACTCTAATACAATAGCAAGTAAGATAATGACTGCTAGGGGAAAGCAGATAATGAGAAAGAGGGAAAGATTCTTTTGGCTTATGTCCTACTATACCCTCGTATCTCTGCAGAGGAGCTTATTTAAGAAGAATATTTCCAAAATATCAGCATACATGCTAAATACCTGATTTTATTTACTTTTTCACTGCAGATGTAGAGCATGCTCCTAAAAAGTCCTCTTAGGACTCACAGATGAAACAGGCAACTTTGAGACACAGCAGCTGGATGTGCAGTTGAGTGGTAAAATAACATTCATCCTCACTGATACTTTGGTTATGTTCCAGTAGACTTTGGGAGCAGCTTTTAGGCAGCTATGGGTTTTCCAGTTTTTCACTACTTTGTCCAGTGTCTTTAAAACTAATCCTTCCTGTAAGATACTGAAACAGTAGGAAGGTGATTTCTGCTTTAGGTTTCAGAGAAAGCAAGTTGGAGTCCAAAAATCCTTAATTGATGTAATTCCACCACTTCTCTGAACTAGGATATTTTTAAGTATAAAGGCTATTCAGAGCTCTTTCTCTCCACAGTTGAAATGACAGTGAACTGACCCTCATTTCAATTGCATGCCCTGCCAGCTTCTTGAGCCATGGTGCTTATTAATGAAATAAGCAAACATGGAAGTGTCTCAAGGGTTTTTTTCTCTTCCTGTTTTTTCTTTTTCTTTTTTTCCCCCCACTCTCTCAACAAACCTGCAGTCATTAAGTGCCATCATGAGAGAGGAATCAGCTTGTTAAAAAGAAAAGCTCTGATTTTTAAAAATTTTTCATTTATGAAGAATCCCATCAGGAGCAGGCTGTGATTAATACACATAATTGAAACAAATTGCAGCTAACTGCAGAAAAGTGTCTCCCAGCTGCTGTCAGAAGGAAATTGCTGACAGCCTTTTCCCATTCAATGAAGAAAAGAGAGAGAGGGAGAAGGGAACCCTGCCCAGCCCATGCAGACATATTGCCACTGTGTGCGCACGCACGTTCAAAATCTCTTGTGCAACCAGTGCACTGTGCATCATTGTGCATGAAGCTGCACATGCAGACATGCCACATGTGCAGGTGCAAACCCAGCTTTGCATGCATTTGTAAGGACTGTACCTGTGTGCATGTAGGATGCCTCATGTCTGGGTGCCTGCCCTGCTGAACATGCTGAGTGCCCACATGCAGTGTGACAGTAACGTCAGGTTAGTGAGAGCTGCTCTGGAGGCACCGTGTGCTCCTCCACAGGGGAGACTCCAGTTGTGTGTTTGCTTGCACACGTGAAGTCACATGTGTACTCACGTGTGAAACAACACAGACTATCTTCTACAGGGGGCCCTTCCTCTTGCTTTATATTTAGGAGGATAAGGCAAGCTCAGTTCTGGCTTTTAAAATGTCTTCCATCACTAAAGGTTCTCCTGTCCCTTTCACCTTTTGGTTTTCATGCTCCCTATCTGTCATTAACAGCATAAACAGAAAACACTTAGACTCTGGAGATGAGTCTGAAGCTATGAGAGCCATCTTCGATTGAAATGCCATGCAGATGGCTAATGGGTATACATCAGGGCTTTGTCTGGCTAAAAAAGTTGCTCTGGAGAGGAATTTAATATCCATAGTTCATTCAGTTGCTGACTTCTGCTAAGACAATCAGTGACTGGGTTACGCTGATAGTTTTGTGATACGTGTTTATCACATATGTGCCATTTATAGCTTGTCCATCCAGTGATGTGCTCCCACACAGCCATGTGACTGCTTCAAAGTAAGCAACCCAGTGCACTGAGTGGGCCACAGAAACACCAGTCAGCAGAAGGCAAAGTTAGAGACCTCTAGGAGGTTGTCAGTAATATCTAAAAAACTGGCTCGCAAAATCTGCAATGAGCTTGATGCTCTGATACTAACTGGACATATTTTCTTGTAGTCATCTGTTGATTTTATAATCTGAGCTTTTATTCATCACTGTGTAAGGGCACTTTTACTTTTTTAGAAGCAAGCAGAAACATCAAGTATGAATTATTTTCCAATCTATCTGCCTTTAAAGATGATTGCTACGGTGTGATGCCAATTGGTAAAACAAAAATCATCTTGTTGTAATTTTTCCCATTGAAATAAAGCCATGAAGTCTGTTTGTAACCACATGCATATTATAAGTATTATAAAAATAACTTGCTTGAACTGGTCCCTAATCTGTTATTCCCTCTTGCTCTGTGCTGGTGTTCAGTGTAAACACATCAATATGAAGCAGTTACCAAACAAACATTCCTTTATCAGAGGTGTATGTCAATCCCAATGGAATCCTAACACCTCAGGCAGGCAAATGCAGCAGTGGGAGAATAACTGATAAGCTCAGATGTTACAGGTTATGGATTGTGTTTATGAGTTAGTGATTGATGGTAGGTGCAGCCAGGGAGGTGAAGAAGGGCTGGAGCCATTGACATTTGAAGTTCAACCCAGGAAATGGTGCATTCATCTCTAGTACCATTCAGGGAGCTTTGGAAGAGTCCGAGAAGAGTTTAGTGAAAAACCTAAATGCTGAAAGAATTTAAAATAATACCAGGTGGGCAGTGCTGGAAGGGAGATAGCTGGCTTAGATTATTACCATAATAACAAATCACTCAGAAGCAAGCTAGACTGAATTTGTCTATTAAAAAACAAACACTTGTACTCTTTTAATTCTAAGGGAAAGCAAGCTAAGCTGGTATATTCACATTGAGGCATGAGCTGCCTTGTGTTTACTGAAGGGTAAGGTGATGCCTGTGGGCAGCTGCCATGAAGGAGTTGATGTGATGGATGCATTCCACATGCTTGCCTAGTGCACAGAGACACAAGTGCCTGATCTCTCAGTCAGGGTTACTCTTGACGTGCAGAAGCCACCTTTCCCATTGCTGTAATGTCTTTCTGCCCCTTTGAAGCTCCTCTTGCATCTAAGAATGGTCATGTCCCACTGTGCTTTAGCCCTCAGTGCTTCTGGAATGTTGATGCTGAGCTGTATATACAAGGTATGTTCTACTCTGGAAAGAGTAATTGTTCCGACCAGTAGACAGAGCTCTATTTTACAGAGGTGAAAAAGCAGGCACAGGTGGAAGCTGGAGGTTTATAAGCCTACAGGGCTGTAACCACTTGAAGGATCAGCAGGGCTGACCACAGCCTGTTCTGACTGGTGCTTGCATGACTCTCAGAAATTGTAGCTGGTGGGAAATTACAGTTCCTGTCAAGGATCATTTCTGTCTTTTGGGGCTGAACAGCCTCAGTTCTGCCAGATGAAGCAACTTTAGCACATATATATAAACCACCCACAACTAAAGGAACTTTATGGAGTTGCTGCAGTTCTTGTAAGAGCTTGGAAGTGCTCTTTCTTCATTTACCCCCACTGAGAAACGGAATCTCTGGGGCCAACAACCTTGTTTTACTAGATGCTATGAAATATTGAGGTTGAGACTGACATTTGTCTGCTGCTATCTATGCGGCTTGAGAACTTGTTTTAACTAGCATTCATTGTGAAAGCCATTCAAGAAGACATTCCCAGGTGAGGAGAGCACAACTATGTCTTATGATTCCTACATCATGGTATGGTCAGCCAAGCAGATCACAGAAGTTCAAAATCTGCTCATCTGTAGGACAAAGAAACAGGGAAGTGGTGTTCCAAGGAAGTGTATAAGCAACAGCAGGAACAATTGTGATCTTCTGTGGGCTGCAGATGGTAAAGCTTAATGTTGCAAATTGCCATGTAATTGTAAAAAAGCTTTCAGTATTGGTATATACTAAATGCAGTGAGTTTTCTTCCTCCTTTGTCTTCCCAGACTAGTTAAGTTACACAGTTTTGGTTTTTTTTGTTAAGTCCTTTTGTGGGATTGATGTATCATGGCAAGCAAGAAAAAGTGAGTAAAACCAGGAAAAAATATTTAGTAAAGCTTCTTTACCTCTTTCAAGTCACCTGTTTGTAATGATAAAACTGCATATATACGTATATCTAGATAGATCAACGATATGAATGAATATAATGTTATATGATTCAGACCTCTTATTTTTTTAGTTCTGCAGAACAAACAGAGTTGTGAAAAAAATAAGTTATACCTTGTTCTGACATATGCTTTAACAGAAAAGCTCTTAAAAATACAATGTGAAGGCCAAATTTTGCTAACAGTACTTTTTCAGCAGCCCCATAATAGATCATGGCTTTATGGAGGTATGGGTAGAACTTGTTTTGACAAAATTCTGTCGCTAGAGACAGCATGAAAAGAGATTTCAGCTTCTCTGTGATTCTACAAAGTAGTGACAGACATAGAAGTCACAGGGAAAAAAATCACCAACACTTATTGTTTTGTTGAAATAAGCACATTTGACCAGAGAGCTGTCAAGAGACAATAAATCTGGAGGCTTTTGAGGTTACAAACTGGCAGAGTCCACTTTGAGAATTGTCTTGTATTTTAAACACAGTAGTGTTTTTCACATAGCAAGGGCTTCAGTGATGGCCACATGCATGGGATACACAAAGGTTTGCTCTATGGGTCATGACTAAAACTGCCATGCTAACTTCCCAAAATCTCTGACCAGCTTTCAGCTCCAGAATGACAAGACTATGGTGTCAGTGGGTTAATGGAGTTGTTAATCTGTGGGAAAAAGGGGGACAACTCTTCAGTGAAACAGGAAATGGAAAATATTTATAAAACATACAACTACCCCTGGTGTTTAGGTTAGAATGATAGTCTTTGCTACTAACACAGAAACCAAGTCCCAAACCTCAAAACCACAGAAATCAAGACCCTCTAGGGTGAACTTATCTCCAGGAAAATATTGGCAGCACCTTTCTGAACTGAAAGAGAAACACAGGTTTTTCAAAAGTCGTTGTAGCACAAGGGCAGTGTCACATCTCCTGCAGAGAGATTTGAAAAGTAATTTTTCTAGCAGTTGGGCTTTGCTTGTAAGAGTAAGAATTACATCAGTTCTGACCTTCTAGCAACAGGCTTAGGAAAATAACATGAACACAGATACCAGCATGATCGCTGTCTTACATCCAGCAGTATACCCTCACTTACTGCCATAAAATTGCTCCTTATTTTTATCAAGGCCAGTGAGTTCAGAGTTTGGCTTATAGTAGTGAAGAGAAGCACTGGTTTGGCTGTTGTTTTTTCTTGGTTTTAGTTGATATACAATCTTGATAATGTGTACAAGGCTTTAATAAGATTGTGCTACCCAGTAGCTTGAACTAATGAAAGCAGCTGGGCTCATTTTCGGTGCTGTCACATCAAGATATGAAAGTAATTTCATTGATGATATGAAGTTACTAATTTTGAATGAGCTGATAGAATAGCTGTTATCTATTATTCCAAATAGCATAGATAATTTCAGAAATTTATAAAAAAAGATGAGCTGATAAGTATGTAAAGATAATTACAGTATATACTAAGCATCAACTTTTATTGCATTGAAATAAATGGATATAATATGTATATATGAAAAGACACATGGGTATAGCTAAGAAAGAATTACAATCATGACATTTTTTTCACTTGAATACAAAAAACCTCTACTACAATGAAATATTTATTCTTAAAATCTTTTTTGATTTGTTGCAGTTTGAAGAGATCTTACTTACAGTGATTAACTGGAATACTTTTGCCTGAATACCTTTTCTGTTCATCAACATCACTACCAGCCAGAGATGCTAAACTGACACATATTTTGCACTGCTGTTGAGCTTCCCCCACTCCCTGACCTTAAATTACTTTATGTACCTTTTAACCCACTCCTGTGTCAGTCCTGTCTGGGTTGCATGCAAAATCTTCAAAAGCATGCTTAGTTTTCCACAGGTGTCTAGATGAATTAGATGCTGCATCCAGATGACTTATGTGGAGCTTCTGGCAAACTTTTGTTCTGTGAACTTTCCTCGATGTTATCTAGCTCCTATTTTCAACATGTAAGGAGTTGTTAAGATGGAAGAACATATTTCTTTTGAAGGTTATGCTATTGCACTAAATAATAGTATAAAAACCAAACATGATAGTGGTAGGCTGTGCTTTTTCGCACATACAGGGACACTACTGCACAAAATATAGATATCCAGATTTTCAGATTAGAATGTGAATTCTGTGTGCCTAGGATCTGTTCCTGAAATCTGAGATACATTAGTCTTGATCTTCAAGCATGTTGGTGGCATATACCCATTGCAGAAAATTCTGATAATGAAGAAAGATTACAGAAAATGCAATGTGTATGGTTTGCCCAAGTCTTGTGCTGAGCTGGCAGCAGAGCTTAAAACATGCAGATTTTTTCTTACCCTTTCTTGAGCAATAAATCCCTTGAACAACTGGCTCGACAGTCCACTTTATGTTTAGGTGCCTGTACCTCCCAAAAGAAGCAACCTCCTGCTTACCTGGAACTGGAATTGCACTCTTCATGGGATGAGCCTCCTTGTCATTATTGAAGGGACTATTTGACAGTTTTGCTATTTTTGATGTTTCTAATTCAGGCAATATTCAGGTTAGGTTTTACTAAATGTATTAATGTGCATTTTCTTAGGAACTAGTCTCGTAACCACAGAGGTATAGGAGGGCAGGCTGATACTTGTCTTCACCTCCTCTGCCCTGTATGCTTTTGTTTTCCAGTAAGGAACTTTGCTCTCTGTATCAGTTTTGGATGTATTTATTCAGACATATATTTATTTGTGCATGGACTTAATGTCATATACATCACAGAAATGTTCCCTGTTCTCTACGCTTTTCATTCTTGTTTTACATGACCCTTGTTTTTGTGCATAACTTTGCTACAGCCAAGCTGTAAAGACGGTAATAAAATGTGTGTGTGGCAAAATAAGGTGGAATGAAACCCTTATATAGATGCTTTCTGTCATTTTTATGGGCATCACTCTCTTCCTTCTGATGTAGTGCTGTCTATAGTGATCTAGAGTCTTCCCTTCCTTCAGCTTTGTGTTTTCAGCATTGTGTTAATTGTTTGTGCTGGATGGGTTTTTCAGCAGCATGCAGTGAGAAAGGTCAGCTGTCAGAAACAGGCCTGTCCACAACTGATAAGGCATTCGAGAGATTGGATTTGACTCATTAAGCACCTTCCCTGTAGACATGGAGTCTGCTCTGCCGCAGAAAAAAAACTAAATCAGGAAGGAAAAAAGCCCAGGATGAAGTTGGAGCATGCGCCAGAAGCACTGGCACACCCTCCCTCTCACCCCCACGTAAAGTGCCAGTTCCGAACGCTTCCACCACACTGGCATCCTTGTGCACCGTGGACATCCATGCTTATGCCCTGAGATTGTGTGTATTCACTCCAGTATTTACACCTGGGCCAGACACACATTCATTTTGTTTACATACATGTGTGTAAGTCCTCATGTGTGTGCCCTGAAGTTACATGGGGAAGATGCATTTCATTCCTGCCCTCAGATGTGTACTGTAAGTTGTATAAGGATGTTAATTATCCCACATTTTGCACTTACACTAGAGCATCCACTTCAGCCTGATTTTGCATGTTTCTTGCTCTTGTAAATCTCTTGACACTAGGGTTGCTTCCTTTCATGCTGTAACAAAGGGCACACCTCCTCTTCATGTCTATCTGTTGTGTTTGTTCAGCTGCACTTTGTCTGCCTTTCCACAGAAATATCCTGTGTAGGCAACTGTCCTGCCTATATTGCATATGTGTGTCCGTTGCCCTGGTGAACACACATGGAACTTGCTGCTGTATGCATATAGCAAAAGCCTGGCATGTTTCTCATTGCATACAAATGCACACATTTTTGCCCCTAAATAATTACTGGTCAAAGCTGCTCTGCCAGCTTGTAACAGTCTCTTGCCTGTGGCTTTGTTTGAGAAGAATTGTTCTGCCTCAAATTGGATTTGGATACTGCTACTTCCATAAATGGTCCTAATGATGTCTCACAACGAGCATAAATGAAGGGCAGCAGTAGTGCTTTGCAGTGTATTTGGATATCCTGGCAGTGCTGGGGTTCCACACGTACCCACTCTCCAGTAACACAGAAGCCGTGGGAAGCTGACATTACTGCAGTCTCTGTAATACCACTGGTGCTGCTCTGCCCCACTCTCATCTCTTCCACTGCACTTCTGCTTTTCACCTTCCTTCGCATCTCCCCTTTCCCATGGGCATGGCTTTCAATACCGCTCACTGATATTGAAAGGGATAATTTTGTGGATCATTATTGTGTTATTACAGTGATTAGCAGTAACTATTTTTCTACTCCCACTTCCCGCTGGAAGGATGCCCAAGGGGCTCCCTGCTCAGCAGCAAGCGCGACACTTGCTGGAAGGCTGCTGCCAGCACAGACCCACGGGCATGCAGCAGCACGCGCTCACCTCTGGCACTGCTGCCTCCCTCCCTTCTGCCCCTTTCTTTGTGAGCTTCCAGCAGTTCTCTAAAATAGTGCCGTTCAACAGAAGCAGGAATTTTGCCTCCTGTAGGGCTCCCTACGTGTACTTTTGTTCTGAATGCCCTTTCAACTTCCTCTCGGTGTAAATTATTTTATTCATTCCTGTGTCACTCTTGGAAGATTCCCTCTGACAGCCTTCATGTTTTTTCTCCCAAGCAGGACTAATCATACCACACATGTAGGGAAGGTAGTAATAGCTACCTAATGTTCTTCTCTCTAATGGTATGACTTTTTACTAAGGTCAGAAAATTCTGGAGAGACCTTGTCTTCAGCGTGGTGAGGAACAAAAATGCCAAGTGTACCCTGTTTTAATAGCTGAGTGTTAGTGCTCTTGAATCTGCAGCCAGTAATAAACAGGTCTAAATGCTTACAATCAAGATTAATATTTGGTGTTTGACTTCGGATTTTTCATAGGCTTGAAGAGTAAGGGTAGTGTGAAATTGGGAATTGCAGCTGGGATACAGATTGCAGCTGAAGAACAGTAAATCTTTCTTATGGAGAGAATATAGGGTTGCTTGTTGGCCTGCAAGTTGCTTCAGTTTGGTGGTGGTGGCATTGTTTTTTCTGTTTTGTTTTTTTGGGTTTTTTTTGGGGGGGGGGAGAGGTTGGTGGTTTTTTTGTCTGTGTAAAGAAACAGCACATTTGGTCAAGAATACATATATGAAAAGCCAGTGAATGAAGAAGCTCAGCTGTATGCTTACACAGTCTTACGTGTACTGTCATGTGTGCTCTACACAGAGGGGTAGATGTAGCAACCCCAGCAGTAGAGACACCTCTGTGAGAGCAGGGCTGGTGAATGTGTTACACCTGGAACTTCATGGTCATGGTACTGTGGTGTTCTCTCTTGTCAGTTTGCACTTTGCTGAACATTCAGCCTGTGAGGAAGCATTTCTACTGGGTGATGTGTTCAGTGATTGGCATCCTTACATTTTAAAGTGATGCAGCAGGAAAATAAGAAAACTATAATAATTGCAGAGTGGAATAAAAAAGTAAGAAAAAGTAAATACAGCAGCAGTGGGAGTTGCCCTCACCCATGCTGAGCACTGAGGAATCTAGAGGAGGTCTGTTGCTCAGCAAATCATTATCATATCTCTTGACAAAAACTTGTAGCAATACTTTGCTTTTTCTCTACCTTCTGGAACTAGGAGTGAGAGTAGCAAAATTGTTCAGAGAAATGAAAAGTATACTTTGTTCAACCAAAACAAATTGTGAATTTATATGACTATATTGAATTCTTTCAGGCAAATTATTTTAAAAATTGATTTATTCAGCATCATTCATTTCAAAATAAACATGTTTCATGCTTTCATTTTAAAATGGAGCTCTAGTATTTTTTTAATAAATGTATTTTTATGGACGTGTAACCAAAATTTTTCAACTTCATTTTGGGATCAAGAAGACATTGTCACAGAATTGTTTTTTTAGCCCCTATGGTCAGCTGATCAGAACATAAAGAACAAGCACAGCTCTAAGTACATGTACATTGATCAGACCAATAACCTAGAGTTTATAATTTCTTTGACAGAGAATGCAACATCACACACTGATCCCAGTACAGTTGTTTTTATTTAGCAAGCAATGGAAAATAGATGAAGAGGATGCTCAGGACACTTTGTACACTGCATATACACTGGATTGGTACAGGGCTTCTCCTCATAGATGTGGAACATTTATTGGTTTTCAGAGTTTTATTAAACTTATAGAGTGCTCTTTTCCCATAGGTCTCAAGGACTTAACCTATATTTTTATCTTTATAGTACAGATGGCGACAGCTGAGGTTAATTAAGTGCCTCAGGTTGCACAGTGAATCAGTGACAGAGTTAAGGATAAAAAGCTGAGGTTCTGACTTCCATGCCTCTAGTTTGTCATTTACATCAATTTTAATGAGCAATTAAAAAAAAAATGAAGTTACCAGACATATGCTATAATATTTTGTAGACATATAATTTATTAATTTTCATTTCTGTAGTATTAATACTTTTGTCATCAAAACATTTTATCAAAAAGGATTTTATGGCTGTGTTTTTCAGCTATTTTGTTTGCAGTATTGGAGGAGTTTAGACACTTCAGTTTTCTGTTTCTGTTCAGAAAAAGACAGTATGTGGTTTAGAGAGTGAGTAGGGAACCTGTGGATCATGTAATTGGCAAAACTAGTTTAAATAAATCTATCTGTGCTCAATATGTGGACTAACTAAGATTTTATGTGGTATAACTGATTTACATTTTTTCCTCTCAGAGGAGATTTTGTCAAACAACTGCAATATACTGTTGAGTGAAAAGGAGATTACCATCATTGACAAGCAACACAGCTTTTCATTTGGGTGAACATTTATTTATTTATTTAGGTGATAAGATCTCTAGCTGTATATTTCATAGGTGCATACTCATACTTCAGAAATGTAGGGCAGTTGTGCTTCTAACAGGCTACTGGCTCTGCCACTGTTATGTGACAGTGATATATGGAAACTGCTTTATACATTTAGTACATGTCAACTATTTTGAGGGTCAGGAGCCTAGGGAAAATTCCTCCTTTCTTTGGGCTAAAGATTTAGGCACTGTCATCCCTCTTCCTTGCCTTTGCACTCGGTCTTTGCTGTGCAGTGGTCCAAATTCATCAGGTGAAATAAGTCACTCTGCAGAGCTGGTGCTGGATCTCTTAGGCATGGTTTGCAGTCCCACAGGTCAAAGCCTCCTCTGTGTTGGAGCCAGCCCAAAGAGCATCATCCAAGGACACAGGCAGACAAAAGCAGAGGTGGAAATGCAGTTCCAGAGCTCTCATGCAGTATCTTCAGATAAAGCAGTTCTTCCTCTTGTTTTCATAAAGAGCTTAGCTGCATAGGGAAATAATAGATTAGTCAGGTTTGACAAAACCCCCTGAACATTCGTTGTATTGCCAAGTCTCCTTGATCTCTTCTGGGCTTAAATTGGAGGACCTTTAAATAAGCATTCTGCTTTAGACTTGAAGGGTAAAGGGTAAAGTAGCAGATAAGAGTAGAGGGCATGATTCATGCTAGGCACTTGATGTTCTCTGGTGGAACATTAATGCTTCCTTTGCTCTTACTGGTGAGGTGAGAGCTTTTTGCATAAGATTAGAGCTGCTACACTACGTGCAAAATTTGAGTTTGGCATTGAAAGAGTTGAGTGCATCTCACCTTTGCTGTGGACTCTTTGCATCTCTTAAACATGATGGGAATTGTCTTGCATTGATTCTTCCCCACACTGTTTCTGATGTTGTTATGCTATTCCTCTCTGCTTCCAAGTTACAAGTTATGTAGAAGTAGTAAGTGAGCATAAGGAGCCTGAGGAGACAAGAAATGACACCATTTCTGAAAAATTTAACATTTCCCAAAATGGTTTAAAGTTAGTACATATTTAAGAGACTGCTCTTTTTACTGTAGGAGTCCAGCTCAGCACTTAATTTTATCTGTTATAACATCATTCTGTGATTTGATGGACAATTTTTTCTCCAACAGCAACAATTATTTTTGTTCTGAAAAATTATTCCTATAATTTCCTTGAAGTAAGAAGTCATATTCTTTTTCTAAGATTTAATCAATGCAATCAGTTCAGTCATCTTATTCTGACATTAATGCAACTTACATGTTCTTACTTTACAGTTTGTTGAATATAAATGCAGGCTATGATATGGCTCTCACAGCTTCCACATACCAGTATCACTGTTGGTGGTGCCTGTAACACTTCTAAAACCAGTATTTGTTTTTGAATATTGAGACCACAAAAGTGTCCTTGTGAGGGAGAAAGCATGGGACCTTATGAGAGAGTATGATGAGTGGTGTTACTGATCTGATCAGGTGGTGAGAAGAATGGTTACACTAGAAAAAAAAATTATTTGGATGTATTATTTTTCCTTTTCAAAGGCTGGAAAGGAGGAATGGGGCAAAGGGATAAATGGAGGCTGCAGTAATCTGCTTTCAGCTGCTACTGGGTTCTGTCACCATCTCTTTAAAATAAAAGCCTGTTTTTTTACTAAACTACTAACCCTGGAGGTTTGTTTTAATGGCATCAATCTGTGCAAGGTGCTTTGACAACTTCTGATGGCTTTCATTAGTTTTAACATTCAGTCACATGATGTTGACTGTAAACCAAACCCCAGTAAGACAGGGACTGCCTCACACAACACCTGTAATGCAGTGAAGGTGAGAGGGGTGAGCAGCTGACCCTTGGTTTTGGAGAGCTACTTGAGGTTTTCTTCAGGAGACTTCAGGCAAGTCTCTGCCCATTTTATATTTTTCTAAATATTTCTTAATTGTGTCTGGGGCCAAAATTCCTGTTACATGAGATGCTGCTTTTGTTGACTATTAAGCTTCATGCCCCTGAGCAAAATGAGTGCTTCTAGAGTTTGCTGTTTTCAGCTTTGCAGTCATGAAGTATTTATTTTCAAGCATCATCCAAAACTTTGGAGGATGCTTTCTCCTCACCTTAGCTGGGATGACATTCTGGAAGGACTAGAGAAAAATAGGAGGCTGGTTTCCCTCCACAAGTGTATATGAGAACTCTGGAATGAGCTGAGGATGGAGAGAGAGGAGCTCCTAAACTCAAATTCTTTCTCTATTATTGATTTTCGTGGTGGCTCTGAGTAAACCCATTAAAATGTCTGTGCATTGGTTTCCTCATATATAAATCAAAATGCCAAGTTTTCTGACAGGAACAGCAACAACATTGCACATAAAAACTGGCATCTGGCTTTCCTGAAGAGGCAGTATAGCTGTATACTGTACGGGGTCTTTACCTCTCCGGGAGACCTGAGACTCAGCAGGCTCCGGGGTTTCTTCAGGGACGAGAAGAGCCAGGAACTTGGCTTAGGTACTTGTTTGCTGTGCTTTTGTTTCTGTTCCTGCACTCAGCCTCTGATATGTTCTGATGGCTGGTTTGGGTTTTAAACAGATCTGAGACTTGTAAAACTGGCTTTGCAGTGTGGTGGTGATGGTAACTGCTTCATGTGCTGGGTGTATCTGCTAGGGATTGATCAGAAAAGGGTAACATTTTCCCATTAAAGTGATAGGTGACTCCATTCATTCAAGGAAAATATCCGTTTTACTTCAAAGATTCTTAGTTTTCCTTCTATTCAGGTGATTTTTTTGCATCTTGAATATGTGAAGGTTTAAGTCCAGGTGTGGACTTAAATCCCAGCTACTGCAGAGAATTTAGTTATGTGAATGAATTAGGAAGTAAATAATGGATTTAGATTAATACTAACAAGAGGAATGGAAGATTTGGCTACTTCTATGTGCTGACAGATTCTGATTTTTGTATATCTATTTAGTATTAACTGAGTTAAAAAATTCAATCTTGCAAATCATATAAAAATTCAAACATATCCCAAATATGTCTTAAGTAAATGTTATTTTATGCAGTTGCATTGCTACACTTGAATAACTAGATTATCAATTCAATTAAGTATCACTGACTGTATACAGGGTTTCACATACCAGAAAAATCAGGGTTTGATCTATTGCTTCAAGTAACATAAACTAAGGATCCCTGTTGACTTCAAGCTGGATCTTAAGGTTACCTCATGTGTTGCTGTGCAGAAGCTGCTTGGTACGCTACCACTATTTAAGGAATACAGAAGATAAAATATCACAGTGCAATCTGTGGAACCTTCAAAACTGTACAGCACAAGGGTCATGAGCTAACAAATCAAGTGGTTCACTGCTCTGTGGTCTTCCAGGTGTCACCAGACCGTGTCTGAAAGCATAAAGAAATACTGGGAGACCTGCAGGCTACTCAGGGCTTTTTCTCCTCATCCATTTTGGAAAGATCCTATATCCCTTTACCCCCTCCATGTTCTCTGGTAATTTTCAGGTGCTTTTTGGTCACAGCAATGGTGTATGTCAAAGCATCCTAACAGTTGGGACAGTATGGAGGGGCCATGCTTGGTAAGAAGCCTTTCATGTGGCATGACAGAAGCTACTGTGCTGTAGCTTGGGGGATACACAGTCGAGCTCTTTACTGCACATGTTAGGCTCTGACTGCTGAAGCCTTTCATGAGACTGCTAAACCACATGGCCACTGGTAAACAGTTGAGGAATCAGCAATTTGGAAAATACGATCTTAGAAAGTGTGTTGACCTTCAGAGTTGAGTTTATGAGATGTGGCATGGACAAGAATGAACTTTGATTTCACAGTGAACCCCAGAGATATTTTAGTGTGTGGTGATCTGCAAATTTGAATGTCTGCCTAGAGCAGCCACAGGAGGAAGAAAAACCCCATAACAATGCACAAAACAGAAATACCTGACATTCTCTCAAGAACAGGAAGGATACAAAGGTGGATAAAGTACAGAATCCCATCTATGACAAGGGTCAGCAGCAGATGACTGGAGCAAACAGGCAGATGACATAGCTGAATGCATAGTTGAATGCACCCTGTATTAAAACCAGTGGTACAAGTAGGATTTACATGTCTTTAATTTGCACTGCTCTATTTTGCTAAGTCTTCAGTGGTTGCCTTAAACTACTGTTTAGATCTCTAATCTGCTCTTTGCCTTCTGCTTTTCTCAGTAGACCAGTGAGATTTCATCTAAGTGGTTGAGAAAGTGTAAATGAGCGCTGTTAGTGTCTTGTACTGAGTGAACAGTCAACCCCCCTATCTCCCTTCACAAATGTGTTCAGCTTTGCACATCTTCAGCTGTGGGGAAAAAGCTCACTCACAATGATTATGTTTGACTCCTGCCCTCTGACACTGGCTGTTTGATGAAATTACCCCCAGGTACATGGAGCATGTGTCTAACTTGCTTGTAACACATTCTCTTCTGATGGATCAGGAGTGACTAGGCAGGGGATTTGTCAATGTTAGGATAGGGTTGTTAAGTACTTGGCTCTGACTTCCAGAACTGCAGTCAGTAGCAGCCTGTGCTTAGGCTGGTTTAACACTAATACAAGCATAAACACTTGGTGGTGGTAGTTAAATGTACTCAGAATAAGATCAAAGAACCAGATAATTTGGAAGGGACCTCCAGGGCTGTGTAATCCAACTATTAGCTCAGAGAAGGTCCAGTTAGTTCAGGCAGCTCAGGACTCTGCCTAATCAAGTTTTTAGTATTTCTAAGGGTGGATATTTCAGTCTCTCTGGGCCCTTCCTACTGTTTGACCATCCTCAAGATGAAACCCTGTTTTTTTTAATAGAATGAGATTTTTGGTATTCAGCAGCATCTGTTCCTTCTTATCCTTCTGCACAACTCTGAGAAGAATTTGACCCTGTCTTGTCTATGTTCTTCTAATTAAGTCTTTAAAGAGATCAGTAAGATTTCCCTTGAGTTGTCTCTCCTTGATGCAGGAAGAACCCAGTTCCCTCAGCCTCTCCACACATATCAACTACCCCAGTACCTTGAGTATGGTGGTAGCTCTTTGCTGTACTGACTCCAGTATGTTAAAGTAATTTTTATATGAGGGAGCTCAGTGCTAGACAGAGCACTCCTGATGTGATCTCACAAGTGTCCATTAGGGGAAGAATCACTTCCCTTGGCCTGCTGACTGCATTCTTGTTAATATAGCCAAGGATGCAGCTGGCCTTTGCTGAAAGGGCAGGCACTGCTGACTTGTGCTCAGCTTGTCCACTGGGACCACAGGTCTTCTTAAAAGCTGCTTTTGAGCCAGTTGGCTCCCAACATGTGTTGCTGTATGGAGTAATTTGGGTGGCTGTTTGCATGCAGGAGTATCTGGACACATGGCTCACTTACTCAAGTACAAACACAAATTGCTTCTGCAAGAGTCTTTCACCTGAGAATGCTATGTGTACAGTTGCAATACTGTGCTGTTTAATCGCAGATTTTACCATGTAGTTATTTTCCAAGAATGGCTACGACAACAAGTATTTTCCCTTCAGTCTTGTACTAATAAATTCTGGCTAATCTTTATTAAGATTGCTAAATGGGACAAAATGAAGCAGAAAAGTGCTATTAATGCCAATGGAAATAGCACCAGCATTTGCCTTAGACAGTGATTTGTAAGCAAGGAGAGCTTGACTGCTTGTATTATCAACTGCTCAGCCTTGCTTCCACAGCTGGGAGTCAGGAAGGTGCTGCAATATGGAGTGGGGGGTGGGATCTATACAGACTACATTGCAAGTACTGTTTCCTTCCAGCTGGCACTAGCCAGCCCTCCTCCAAGCCTTCTTATCACTCTCCTGTATTTCTTCCACTGGATAAAATTAGGGTATACAGCTGGCTCAAGTCACATAAACACAATACTGCAGCAGAACTGGATTTGAGTGACTGGAAACCCAGGTACTGGGAAATAGATCTCTACCTCACACAAAGGATTTTCATGGCATTCAAATGCTGCTTCCAGTTGCTGAGAAATAAATGCAGTGGCTTTCGTTGTTGTACATAAGAGATTTATTTTCTTTGTGAGGAAATATGAAATGTTGTGTGCTGTGAATAATTCCCCGAAGTTTATTTTTGTTGTTTGAAAAAGATGTGCTTATCTGGTACAGATTTTCTGGATAACGTGATAAGACAGGCAAAGATGTGTTTACCAGCAACATTACTTATATCTGTGGACAAAATGTTTTATGTGGACTTCCCCCATGCTCTCAGAAAAGGAATCTGTAGGACACCTCATGTGGCTCTCTTGTTTGCTTGGTCTCTCATTCAGTTGAAAGAAAGGGGCAGCTCTGTTAGGATTATATTCTGGTGTCTCTCTTAAATTTCCTGTCAGATAGGTTAAGGTAAGTTCAGATGGCAGTAGTGCTGAATCTAAATACTGATCTTTCTGAAATCTTGGGATTTTTTTAGGTTGACACATATGTGGTGGTTGTGTTGTGAATAGTAGACCTTTCCATCCTTCTAAAAAAGATGTGAAATGTCTTATAACAGTCCTTAAATGTGCTTTTCCTAGACTCCACTGCATACTGTTGAATGGTCCCTATGGAGACAGTGCTGCAGTGAAACTAAAAACACAGCACTGAAATTCATTGCTACCGACAGCCCTGCAGTTAATTCTCTTGGTAGCCATATTACAAAAGGAGCTCTACAGTTATTAGCATGCCTTGATATTTAGCTCTACAGTTGACAGTGCCATGGGATGCTTAAATTTCATGACAACCTTAAATCTCTTCTTAGCTGACTGCTGAATAGCTCTTTTGTTTCCCCTCCTTTCCAGCGCGAGATGAGAACATGGCCACTTTCCGTGGCTCCGAATACCTCTGCTATGACCTGTCACAGAACCCCATCCAGAGCAGCAGCGATGAGATCACGCTCTCCTTCAAGACGTGGCAACGCAACGGGCTCATTCTGCACACTGGCAAGTCAGCTGACTACGTCAACCTGGCCCTGAAAGATGGTGCTGTCTCCTTGGTCATTAACCTGGGGTCTGGGGCCTTTGAGGCCATTGTGGAGCCGGTCAATGGCAAGTTCAATGACAACGCGTGGCACGACGTTAAGGTGACACGCAACCTGCGGCAGGTAATGGTGAAGGGGAGAAAGCGCTGGGGAGAATTTTGTTTTGTTTTATTGGGACAGGCAGAAGGGAGAGAGTAATACAGAAATGGGGAAGCTCAGTGCTGTTGTTAGTTTCTCCATCTGTTCTGGATCTTGGTGCCTAAAGGACAGTGAAAAAAAACATTAGTTGATGGGAATTTATCCCTTCTGCAATATCTTCATTTCTACTTTATTAATTTTCTATTTTTTTCCCAGTTTGATTTAATAATAAAAACTTGTGACATTACTTTCATCTCCCTTTTTCTTTTTTCTTTTTCTGTTCTCCCTTTTAAATTTTATTATTTCCTTAATTATGATTCAATCTTATCAGTGGTATTTTTGTTGAATTTAATTACTGGGGGAATAATGCCTATTGCCAACAGCCAACGCTTTACACCTCTCTCCTTTTTCTTTCAGTTTGGTTTAACCATTGCCATGATGTTATAATTCTAATTCTGAAAATCTTTTGTTTTTCTTTTCCTTTTCTTTTCTGTGTGCATATGAGTGTGCAGGCTGGTGGGTATGTGTGTAATTATTTTAACTTTTAGCTTTTGAATTAATTGGCTGGAGTCTCTCTGAGTCTTCTTGATTCTCTGTTCTTCTATTCTTCTTTTTAATTTTTTCCCCTTCTTTCTATAATGAGATTCTACTTTATTTCCTGTCTCTGCCTTGAGACTCTTCTGTTTGCTGTGAACACTGGAAAAGTGGAAGGATCAAAAAACCCCAAGCAGACTCAGATCAATCCAGCACCCTACAATTCCACTTTGGAAAAGTTTTTCTGATTTTTCCACTGTAATTTTGCACATCTACATGCTGCTTTTCCTAGCAAACAACTATATCAGGTGACGTATTTGGTTGTAGGCTAGTCTTAAAATCCTGAAGCCTTTCTCATGAAATATAAATTCAGACATAAATAGATAAGATAAAATTAAATAACTTTGCTCTGAAAGCTCGTAAATATATCAAGTCACTAAGGCCCATCCGCTGCATGATAAATGAGGTTTATTTGATGTCTGGCTGATTGGTAGGGGAGTAGAATGGCTTGTAAACTAAGATTTAAAATTCAATTAAAAATCAATTTGTGAATACAGTGTGGCCTGTTTATTTTCTCAATAATGTCAATATTAACACAACCTTTAATAGCTTTATAAAAGATTATACCATGTAATTTATGGTAACATTTTACACTAGCTAAGGACAAATGTGTCTGTGAGTACAGGATAATCAGTGCCAGGAATCAGAAAAAGTCTCTACTAGTAGATGTCAATGGATAATTTTTCTGTTATCAGGAATTAATGTCTTTCTTTTCAATATTTGGGTTTGGGGCTGAAGATTTTTTTTGTCTTTCCCGTGTAAATTCCTGTATTTCTACATGCTTAGGATGTCTGGGTCTGAAAAAAATCTGTCATCAAGCTTTCGTGAGACTACAGAATTCTTACCTATGGAAAAAAAATCAATCTCTTTTCAATAGTTTATATGCAGATGAAAATTTCATTTCTTATGCAGTGGATGGGTCTTAATGATCCTAATTTGTTTTGCCTTTCCCATCAATACAGTAGAGGGAGATGCACCAACTGGTCTAGGTTTGTGAGTTTTGAAAGGTCAGAATATACAGCTTTATTTGATGTGGTTTTTTATTTTTATTTTTTAGGTAGTTTCAGAACAGCTGGTCCTTGAATATCTCAGTAGAGCTCCTTGGCCATTTTAGTTAATCATACTTTTTATTTTTCATTTGAAATCAATTTCTGTGGGCAAATGTGCCAGAAGCAAAATTAATCCTTGCTTCTTGCCAGGATTGATTTGGATCTTGAAGAAGGAGAAAGTGAAGGGTCACAAACAAAACTGTGGATGAGAAGTTGTCACGTTCTTTTCTTAATATTTTAGCTAGTGATTTTTTAATTGGTCCACAGAAGTGGACCAAGAAAATGGAAATCTGTCTATGCCTTCTCATATTTGATGAGACCAAGGCAGTACTTTGGCAATTATTAGAAAGCAGGCAGTCCTTTGCCAATAAAGCAGCACCATAAATTTTTAAGCCCCCTGATCTGTTCACTATGAATGTTTCTAATTCTTACAGAGTCTGACTTGACTGGGCAAGAGAGAGCATGTTTTAATGAGATGGATGGGCTCTTTGCAAAGGAAGGCTTGTCTTCAAATAAAATTGCATTTAATTAGCAGTGGTGATTTGGAGTCCAGTTCTATAGTTAAACATGCCAGAATACAGTTCAACCAATAAATATCAGTAAGGCTGGATTTTCTCTTAGTCATTTTTTTCCCTGGATACTTGCGTTTTAGCTTTTGATCTGTCTTAAAATTAAGACATTGACCCAGAACCTAAGGCTGCCAAGATACTGGAATTGATGAGGCCTTGAGGCGGAGCAGCCAGAATAGTCCTAAAATTTGTCATCCAATATAATTTTGTAGAACCTAAATAATTTTGTATGTAAAAGATTATCGGTTCTATGTCTTTCCTGACATAAATTCACCTGTAATGTTGCAGTATAGTATAGTTCACTAGACAGTCTTGTTTCCAGCTGTGCTCATGTTTCCTTAAAAAAACCCATTCCAAAACCAAACATAAAACCTCAACAAAATAAATTGCCTCTAAATGTTGAAGCTTTGTAAGAAAATCAGTAGCCTCCTTGTAACTGGTTGAAAACATTGTACTGGAGGTAGATATATTTCTCTTTAAATTGAGCTTTTAAAACAATAATTTATAAATTCCAATAATAGTATCTAAATCTAAGAAATTCCAGCTAAACGGTCTATCAGCAGCTTCAGGATGCCATCTAATCTTTTCCTCTGCTTTTTTGGAGGCTAAGAGAAAGGGGAGGAGGATTTGCATAATTTTTTGGCTGTTTCTAGAATTAGAGTGGAACTTTAAATAGTTGGACTTTTGCCCAGTACTCTTTGGAATTGTTAAATGTTTTGTAGCTAAGCTGGGAGAGTACTAAGAGCTTCTTTTTTTTAGATCAAATGACTATCACAGCAGTTAATCTCCTTAGAGACAAACCAAGTGAATCCACAGATTCCCTTGAGTAGTGATTGTTAATGTCAAAGCAAATCTCCTTGTTTATTTATCTTATTATTTCAGTTAAAACTAAGCCCTCTTTCTGCCTTGTGAGAAACCTTTACTTAGCAATAGGATCATGGCTGAATTTTACTGGGGTTTTCAGAGCATATTTGGGGCAGTGTGGTCTGGTGGGGGGAAGGAGCAGAGGAGACTGAAGGTCAGACTTCCTGTGTCTGTCTTCAGGTCTGCTGCTGACACTCCTTGTTTCTAGCACGCTCTTCTCCCTGCCCCGTACTTCAACTCCCTTGTTTGTAAAAATAAATTTACTAACATGACAATTTGCTGTGAGTAAGACTTCCTTGGTGAAGAATTCAGGAGTTTGTGCTTATAATTTCCAAGTACAGAGTATTATTATTATTTCATTCCCATTAGCAAATAGCCTTGGGACTTCATGCTCAGTGCCACAAGGTCTTCAAAAACCTATTTCCCTAGTCAATGCACAACTCTAAATCCTGAAAGCAGATGGTTTTTACATGAGGCAGTGTAGATCTTGCTTGTGTAATTTAGGATAATTCTTGCCAACTTCAATCGCACTGGAACAGGGACTTGGAGCCTCCACTGGCTGCCCGCCCTTATTAACACTGAAGCTAGTCACAATGCAAAATCTGCTATGAAGATCTTTAGTTCCTTAACTGCTAAAATGCAAACAAGAAGCAAAGTGTAGGTTCTAACAGTTGGCATCTGCGTGCCTAGGGACCGGTTAAAAAAGTTCTACTAAACCAAAGGGATTGGTAAATTTCTCCTAGCTCCTGTGAAACAGAGATGCAGTGAAACAGGAGGGATGCTAATCTTGTCAATCTTCTGTCTTCAGTCTGGACACAAACGACACAATTCTTTCTACACAATTTCTTGACACATTTCTCCCTACAGTAGGAGAGGTTCAATTCCTATATCTTGGAGGACAGAAGTGAGCTACAGGCAAACAGCCAAGCACAGGCACTTGTGCTGTGTGCTTCTCCTGAAAGTCACAAACTCAGCTGCTGTAAAGAAACCTGCAGACTGGGACATTTGGAAGGAAGACACAGAGTCTTGGACTCATCTTCATCTGTATCCTCCAGCCAAAGGAAATACTGGCCTTGTGATATTCTGCAACACTTGAGTGTAGTGAAGCTTGGAAGAGGAGCTGGCGTGGTGGTGGGTGGAAGAAGGGAGTCATGGTTGGGTTTATGCTGAAGGGGTAAACTGTGTACTGTGTGTGTATATCTCTGAGAGTAAGATTCTTGTTTGAGGGAAGCACCTTGATGGGCATTCAAAGAGTAAGTATTGCACTGTTTTAGCTTTGCTGCAGGTCTGGGTAATGTGTATAAGGGTTGAAGTAAATTACTAATAATAGCGTGGGAAGAGTAGGCAGCCCCGTTTCTTTACAGTTTAGAGGCATGGTTCCCCATAGAGTCCTGGTCATATTGTCCTCTTTCTCACTTTGTGTGTCTCAGGTGCCCCACGCCTTTTTTTGAAAAACTAACACTAGATCATTCATGCAATGTGTCATTTTTACTAACCAACTAATGTACTAACACCCTAACGACTCATCTTTGCTTTTAGTTATTTTAATTAACAATCGTTCTGTTCACGATTTTTTAATTTCCTTTCTTCCCCCTTTTCCGCAAAGCACTCAGGCATTGGACACGCTATGGTAAACAAACTACATTGTCTGGTAGATATCATTCTTATTGTCTCTTTTTTTGGGTTTGCCGTGTGTTACCTGCCTTTTCCTCCCCCTACCTGCTCTTTTTCCCCTCTCCTTTATACTTACTGCTTCCTTTAATTTTATTCTAATTTCATTGAAAACACGTTATTTTCCCCCTTCCTTTTTTTTTTTTTCCCCCTCCTTTCTTCTTTTTGAATAGAAAAATGAGCATCAAAAGCAACTAACACAGCTCTTCTGGAAATGGGGTTTGGACATTTCTTTCACTGTTTTCTTCACCTCTGTCTTTAGTTCTTCTTTTCTGTTCCATTGATAAATTGGTGGGGGTTTTTGTCCCTTGTTTTTGAGTTTAGATTTCTTTCTTTTGCTTTTGTTTTCATTTGGCTTTTTTTCTTGGCTTTTAGTTTTTGTTTTTTTTTTTAAACTCTGAAGGTTTCTAGATCAGAACCATTGCAGGGCCTCTAGTCCGTGGTGGTGAAGGCTCTTTTTCTCTCACCCTTTTGTTGTGACAATGGCTATTACAGGCAAACTGGCCAGAGTTTTCCTCTTTCTCCTGATTTTCCCCCACTTCCCTCCCTCTGCTTTCTCTCCTCCTCCCTCTTGCTCTGTCTCTCACTTTCTCTCTCTCTCTCTGACCTCTACCTGCGTGGCCAACAGGAGCTCAGCCGGTTGTTTGTTTCAGTACACACTCTGCATGGCATGTCCACGTCTGGTGACTCGCCCGTCTCCTCCTGGCCTCGATCTTTTTCCTCCATCTTCCCTTGCAACTACTAACAGCATCTAAGCAAAACACATAAAATTCACTTCCTCCTATCCCACCCTTTCCTTCTGTCACCCTTCACCCTCCATGTGTTTGTGGTTAGAGATTTTGGGGACATTTCTGTTTTGTTTTGAGTTTTTTTTGTTATTATGGAATTTGTTTGGTATTTTTATTTTTGATTGCATGCGAGTGTGAGATGGTTTTCTCTCCCTTTTTCTTCTCCTCCGATTTTGCTTTTTTCCTGTTGCCTTTCTGGACCTCAGATATACTGGCATGACATATCAAAGTGCAGTGTGTGCACGCTTTGTATCTCTTTCTTTCTCATATCCACTTCTATCACATTTGTTGGTGTGCGATTGATTTATTTTGATTTATTTTATTTCAATTTATTTTCTGCTTATATTTTGGTTATGGGTTAGTTTGTAAATTTTTTTCCTATTTTTTCTTTTTTTTCCTTTTTTTCTGTTTTTTTTTTCTTTTCTTGTTTGTTTGTGGTGGGTGGTGGGTGTGTGTCTCTCCAGGTACATGGCATGCACATCCATAATGTATAGAAAGTGAGTTCTCTCTCCCCCTATCCCTGAATGCATGATCGTCAGTGTGCCATGAGCAAAAGAAACTTAAAAAATAAAAAATACCAACCTCGTCTTCATTAGTGTTTTGTTTTTTTTACTAACAACCATAACTAACTATAATCATTAAAATAAAATCTAATTAATCAACTAATATGAGAAATGTCTTTCGAAGACAGTTATATTTTCTGGCCTGAATAGACAGAAAGCATCTGGATGGATAGGCTACTGGGTAAGCCTGAGAGTGCTGATGCACCAGAAAGGGGAGAAGCAGATGCTCAAGCTTTTCTCTGTGGGAAAATCAGACCAGAAAATAGAGCTCGACTTAACAAAAAAAAAAAAAAAGCATACCAAATCTCAACAAAATCCTTGATAAAACTGGCATAAAATTATAGGGGAGGTAAGTTGTTCTGTTCAGGATTGTAAGGTCATTGCTGGGATTTTCTTTGTCCATTGTGTCCCTCAAACAGGTGACAATCTCTGTGGATGGCATCCTTACCACCACGGGCTACACACAGGAGGACTACACCATGCTGGGCTCAGATGACTTCTTTTACGTGGGAGGGAGCCCCAGTACTGCTGATTTACCTGGGTCTCCAGTAAGCAATAACTTCATGGGCTGCCTCAAAGAGGTAACTATTTAAAATTAATTCTTGTCTCTGTGCTTTTGATTTGTTAATGTTATCACTTCTTCCTGCCTTACACAATCAATTCCTTCGCTGATGCCTAATTTTATACTGATCACTGCAACAGCTCTGTAAAGATAAACTTGTCATTCAACTGGTCAGAAGGCTGGAAAACTCATGAACTTACAAAGGGCAGAATCATACTTCTAGTGCTTGGATTACAGAAAAAATACTCATGGTAGTAGGTGAGGTGTCTTCTCTAAGCTGTTAGCCCTTCAGAAGAAAGCATTACTATCTTCTAAGCACTTAGGCAATAGCCATTAGAAAAAAGACAAATGGCCTTTGATTACTAAGTTGCATTTTGAGATGAAAAAATCATAATCAGAAGCTTATTTAGAATACTTTTAAGGGCCCTGGATTTCACCTGGGAGTTTAATTAGATCGAATTTTCCAGGAAGATACAGAAATAGAATAAAACAGAAAAATAAAAGTTGAAGGTAGCATAAGAAGTGTAAAGGAGAATGCAGGATCCAGGTGTAAGGGAGGTGTGGCAACCATGTGGCATGTGGGCATGAAGTGTACTGTGTGTTAAGAAATTATTATTGAGAGATGCCTCTCCCTGAATTAAAGTGCAAACAAAACCATATACTGAAGTCAATAGTATGGATTTTATTGAACAGTAAAATGTGAGGTAGAGAGATAGAAAGAAGTAGAAAAGAGAGAGAAGATAGTCACCACCCATGCATCCAGTGACATCCCATTGGCCCTTCTTCACCCTGGGCTTCTCAGTGGGGGGGCCTGAGGTCACTCAAAACTTTTCACTATTTATATATCTTTGCAAACAAAGGAATTAATGCTCCTTGGTTACACACATCTTTTATTCTATTGGTTAAATGATTTCCTTGCTTCTGATGTTAATTAGTCCCATGCTCAGTCTTTCTGTTTCTTTTAGTTTCTTGAGGGTGGGTTTTTTGAGTTGGTGGATTGTGAGTCAGTGGTTGCAATCTCCCCCTGATGGAATTACCTTTTACCCAGTCCAGGCTAATTCAGCACAGTTGCTTTCTTTGTGGCCCATAATTTCTGCATTCTTTATGTCCATTATGAGTTATACATTCTCCCCTCACAGCTTTGTTTACCTCCCCTTGGGCTTGAGATGACACTTGGACAACAGATCGCCTCTATCTAATCTCAAGTTCCTGATCATGGTGGCTTAATTTCCAGTCCAAGTTCCTGGTATCCATGGAGGCATATTTGGGGAAGGGATTGTGAGGTGGGGGGCGTCCCTCAGTGGTCATAGATGCAATTTGTGCCATAACTTGGGGTGATCTTTGTTGAACCAATGTGTAAAGGTTGCTTCTTCATAAAGTTTGCCACAGTGGGAAGTTTTATCTGGATGCATTACCAGCATGTGTTGACCATGTCTCACTTCTGCCTGGAGTTAGCACTATCCTGTCGCTCCATTCTGTGCTCATGTCATGGCAAAGTTGTTCTGTGGCCTTAACAGTACTTGAGACAGAAAACTATGATCTTTAAGTCCTTACACTGGGTTGCTAAGTCTGTGCACTTGAGTGGGTGCATTGGTCAGGAGGAGCTAGCTGGTTCTGAAAACTGTGTTGTCTTCCTCTGCCTGGCTGCACTTGCCACATAGTTAATCCACTGCACTGAGAAAATTCACACATGGGCAATAGAGATTGGACTGCCTGCCTAGCAGCAGGAACCAGAAAAGTGTTCCTTGGGAAACAGACCCAAAACAAAAAAAAAAATTTGGAGTTCTGTCTAAATACCAAACTTGGTACAGTTTAGTTTTGATGCTGGCTTGCAGTCATCTTTGTCTTCTTTCTTCTCTCTTCTAATGCAATTTGTGACTATCACTGTGATTAACACCGATACAGATATTGGTGTCTCCAAAACGTGTTCTAAAAAGCTTTTATAGGAGTCATGGAAGCAGCAATGCTGAGCTAGATGTTGTTCTGTGGCTGTAATTGCCTTGACAAGTCATCATCCTACTGATGCTCAACTCATGGTGTCAGGGTTTGTATGTTATGTGCCAGGCCTCTGATGTGAGGAAGAGTTGTGAGGGTCTGAAGCTGCTCTCCTGCCTGACCTCTGGATTAAAGGGATGTACATATGCTGGAGAAGAGTGTGTGAGCATCTTATATAGGATATGAAACTTTGCTGCTTGAATACAAACTGCCGTACAGAGATCAAATCCTTCTGGTTACATCTACAGAGCCTTGGGTCTGATTTTCCTAGGCACTGAGCATCCCAGTTTGATTGAAATCAGGAGGAGATACAGCTTCTTACTGTCTCTTTAAATCAGGATCTTAATTTTATTTATGGATGCTATGAACATAACACTTAGCAGAGGCCATTTTTATGTGTGCTCTAAGTCAAGCCAATGGAGCAAAGAAAGCAGTGACAAGAAAATCTTCAGCAGCTTTATTATTTATATAATCATTTATATTCTGTTAGCTTGCACAATGTGCTAAGAGCTGCCAGCATAGTCATCCCAGGCTCCTAATGTTCTGTGAGAAGAAAAACCCAAGCAACCACTTATGAATGAGAGGAAGAAAACAGATAATCAGAATGTGCTTTGTAATCTTCACTTGACTAGGCAATGACAGGAGATGTGTATGAGCAGATGTCTTGACTTGATGCCTGCTTTAGAGCTATAGTTTGCTTAAAAGCAACCCACTTACAGTAGTGGTCCAGTAATGCTTTCAGACAGCTTTGATCCTGGAGGAGGCAGAACCGGATTAGTGCAGTGCTTGCGTGCTTAAAATGTGTCTGGTTCCAGAACCGGCTACAGGGAACTTTACTTGGCTTTCTGTGCAGTTTGTCAGCGTGTTTCATAATTCAGTCCCTATAGCTTATGTTCTAAGCTTACATTTTTTTCCTCCGTGGCCAAGAAGGATGCTCAGTCTCTCATTAGGGAGGAGCTTGGATTTTTGACAAAAAGAATCTAAGCTGAGAAAGCTAGATGAGGGGGTAGGATAGACTAATAGCAAATACTGTTCCTTTCAGTTTATGCTTTCTAGTAGAGCAAAGCTCTTCTTTCATAGTAAAGTGCTGGCTATGTAATTGCCTGTTACCAGAGACACAGCACACCCCTGAGTGGATTACACTGTTTGTAATGGTGGAGAACATCCTGCCAAGCCCTGTACTGATCTCTTGAAGGTTTTAAAGCAGAATGGTCTCTGCATTCATTCAAGGCTGCCTCTAGTGATGTGTCACTTTCCTAGGAAGGTGAAGGGATTTCTGCAGACTCTGAGGTGAAACTTTCAGCCTTTCCCCTGTAAGCTCCTGTATTTCATCTAGACTGAATCAGTCTGAGTACACCAACAAATTTGCACATGTTGGGGCTAAGAGGGCTCCTTGAGTGGCTCATTGCCTTCCCACTTCCTCTGAGATGACATGCAGGTGCTGGAGTGGTAGGGGGCAGAGTGCCTGGTGACCATCTCTGCCCCTTGGCAGCAGGAAGGGATTTCTCCACTCAGCAGAGACTGGTGGGAAGAGGAGGGGCAGCTCTGGCAGGGTGGATACTTCATGTGAGCAGAGTGTAAGCCTTGGCTGGAAGGAATTGGAGTGTCTAAGATTGTGTTCCTGATGAGGAACTAAGAGTCTCAGGGCTCCTCTGCTATAGTATCTATATAATAATTCCTAAAATTGATCTAAATATCTAGTTATCTAGATAATATTTTCTTTAGGTCAGACAATTTCTGACCTAACAGTACCTCCTTTCACCATGTGAATAGGTTAATAGATCGTCATGTCTCTTCTTTCCTTTGGGGCTACAGGTTTTGACTGAACAGGTTCCACTAAGCTGATAGTAGTAATATACCTAAATCATAAATACAAGTATTTAATGTGTAGTTCAGGTTGGGATTTTTTTCTCTATTTTCATTGGAATTAAAGATTTCCCTGTGTGTGATGAGCCACATATTTCTCCATAGCCATCCTGGCAGTGTTGCAGTGTATCTGACACTGTAATGAGGCAACAAGACTGGAAAATAGTCACACAGGATATGCAAATAGGGTAGTACACAGACATGAAATACGGACTTTGCATTTTACTTGCATAGAATCTAAGGCATTTTGGACCTTCATTCTTGAGATGAATCATTCTGGAGGAAATCTGGGGGGAAGCTGGTGTATTTCCTGTCATGGATGAAACCAGATACAGAGATGGGATAGGAGAAGATACAGGAACACATCTTGAGACAACTGAGCAGAAATAATTTTAATGGGTGTCAGGGAAGGTGTGAGAGTGCTTTAACAGATAGTGATTGTTAAAAAGGGAGAAGCACTGACTGAAGCTGGAAAGGAAAAATGGTCCATTAGTGGATTGAATGGCACTTGTATGGCCAGAAAGACTAGGACAAGAAAGGTAACAAGAGACAGCTGTGTTTTGCATGTGATCAAGGGCTTCAAGGAGGAGTTTTTAGTAATCAAGGATGGAGATGAAAAGTGGCAGGGTAGGAATTTAGCTGTGTGGGCAAAGAGGGGAAAATGGTATTTCAGTATCCAGTTGCTAGGGAAGAGAATCAGAGTATTTCCTGGGGTTAGGGAGCCAGCCATTCAGATTTGATTTACTTGGAGTAGGACTTAAATGGTACAGATGGAGGTGCTTTAGCAGAGCCTAAGGTGGTCTCTATAGAATGGATATTCATAAGAGAATTTATAAAATCTTCACATTTTTCTGTCAATGCTTTATTAAAATCTCAATTCTGAAAAATGTTGATTGGTACTAACAGCTTGATGGAAGCAGTGAGGCTTGCATATGGGTGGAATATGGCAGAAATTATTACAGGGGTCAGGCACCATCTGGCTGTGATGGGAGAAAGCTGTGAAAGCTTAGATAATTTCTGTCTGCAATTTAACTTCTAGGAGCCAGATTTCAAAATGGTTCATGAGTGTGCCCAGTTGCTGTATGTAAATCTCGGATGGTATCTGCAAGCCAGGTCTTTTCCAGGACTATTTGATGTGTAGTGATAATGTGGTTTCTGTTTGGGGATGAGTTTTTCTGATTGCAGTGTCACACTTGGGAGGAGGCTGAAGGTGCAGATGGAAGGCAACATAAAATTGGAGGCAGAGAAAAACAGGAAAAAAGGCAGACAGAGAAAGTTGTAGTAGTAAGAGCCCCTCCCTAAGCCCAAAAGCTTAGGATAATACCACCATTTCCACAGTAGTGACTTAGCAGAGTCCCAGGAATGCATAAGAGGAGAATCAGGAATCAACAGTGTGGGGATTGCACTCAGGTAGAGTGGTGGAAATTATGGCATGAATGCCACTAATTTCCCAATATGTTAATCCAATACTGCTGCTCCAGCTGTCCTACTGTGTTTGGGCCTGTCTGCTTCCTATCTGTATTATTTAAGGAATTTAACATTTGAAAAAGAAAGGAAGAGGCTAGTGGCAGTGTGTAGAAGCAGACGAAGCACAGCCAAAGGTTAAATATGAATCCACTCCTCAAAATATTACTTGTTCTTATCCTGGTCTTGTATTAATGCTTCTGTCAGGGCATTCCAAATAGACCAGATGATGATTATGACCCTGATTCCTAAGATTCCATATCTAGAGGTCTGTAAAGATTTTGGTTGCCTCACTCTCAAACTTCCAATTGCATTGCTGCTGGTGTGGTGGATCAGTCTCCTGTTGCAGCTGTACACTGTGTGTCTTGAGAGGCAAGAATGTCAGTTGTTTTCTCTGTGCATCTGCAGAGCATCCAACACAAAGCCTTCATCAGGTTTTCGAGTACCACTGTTGTAGCAACATAAAACAGTAGAGATGCAGGCCAGCATTTTGAGTAGCTGCTGATGACATTCTTAAGCTAATAAGAAAAAACCCTACTTATTTCTGGGAAGATTTAATTTTGAGGTGGGAATGGAGGCATTTGGAAATTGACAGCAATGTGATAGGAGGCAAGATGCTGAGAGAATTCTGAGTAGACCAATAGATGCGGAGGGAAATAGGATAGCATTTTCTCTTTGGGTAAGTTTTACAAGCTTAGGTCCTGGGCTGGTTTGCATTTGATATTTCTGTATTAGCTGCAGCTTTGCTTTAGCTAAGGGGTTATTCAAAGCCTTTGTTCATTATGTAGCTTAGCCTTTGCCTACTCTACCAAAGGGAGGTTTCTGATAGCATTATTGCCTTGCTTCATGCATGGCCGGAAAATAACTTGGTTACCTTGGCTTATACACATCCATAACAAGAGCTTTGCTGGCAGAATGATATTAAATGGGTGTTTGTTGCAAAATAACATAAGCTAACCTCAGTTATTGATCAATCTCTTTCATCAAATGTTTCTGGATACATAGAAAAGTGGAAGAGTAATGTACTCATGACTGTAGAAAGTTTACTCATTATCTCATATATCCATGAAAAATATTCCGGTTAAGCAGGAAAACAATTTACAATTGCCTCATGAAATTAATCTTTAGTGAATGGAGTATGAAAATGAAATGCTAGAATTATTTTTCAGTTAGTAAAACATGGGAAGTCCAAAGACAGAAACTGAGTTTTGAGTTTTTAGCTTTGGTACAGACGACGGAGGAGATGTTATTTTATCAACTGTGTACTGCAAAAAACTCTAGGCTCCTAAAATTCTTTCTTTAATGCAATTCATATAGCAAAGGCTGTAGAATCCTACAGCCATAATGAATCCAGAAGTAAAAACCTGTTTGTTTTTTGGTTGGTTGGTTGGTTTTTTACATAGCTCTATTCACAAATTTGAAAAATATAAGTTCCTGTTAAGGTCACATTTATTACAATGTAGTATTTTGTTCTCTGGAACTCTTATCAGTCAGCAAACAGCATCTTGTAGGCGTTCTAGGTCAGCCTAAGCACATGTATTTTCTTGAGGATTAATTTAAAGAATAATTCACATATCAACAGTTCAGTGGCATTGAACTCCTAAACTTACTGCGCTATTAGAAATTTTACAAAAGTAATTAATAGCCAAAATCTGAATAATAGAGTGTGTATGTAGATTGAGCATACCTTCTAAAGCAAGCATTGATGAACAAACATAGAAACTGGATCTTTCTATGCATGAGGTGTAAGAGGTTTTGCAGGGCTGTTTGAACTATATACTGCCACCATACAAGCTAAAGAGAATCTATGGAGCTAAAGCAAAGTGGGGTCTAACCCAGGTCAGCTCTCTTCAACTGCCACTGGAACAGGTGCCTAGGGAGGAAACCAGCAGCGGAGGTTGGTGTCACTGCTGGGCAGTGTAGCCAGTGGGCTGATATGTCTCAATAGTAAGGGAGCACTCCACTGAATCCTGAGTGAACTGTCCACATGTCCTCAGTCCTGGTTGTTGCCATCTATGCTTGCTTTGCAGTAGGATCATCAAGATCAGGCTTTTCTTTCCTGAGTAATGAACCTAACTCTTGCTGAGCTGCTGGGGCTACAATGTGCCGTGGTTCAGAAAATGAGAGTGTTTTCAGGTGTAGAACTATATTTATATCAACAAATTCGGAAAACATAATGGGGATTGGGGCAATATAGCCTGTGTTTGGTGCATATAATAAAGTTAGTTGGTAACTGTTCAATATTAAAGCAAAGATCCTTACAAAAATATGTGGTCTAATCTCTACCCATTTAAGACTGAGCAAACTAAGACAGGACATATTGATTGACAAACATAGCTGAGTTCAAAGTCATCAGCAGAGCAGTGGTGATACTCTGGTGATTACTCTGGCAAGGATTTTCTGTCTTTCTCATATGCTGTTAGCCAAATGTGGGCCCATCCTTAATGGATGCTGTGATCTTAACTTCAGCTGTCCAAAGTCTCATGTGCCCATCTTGGACTGAAAGTAAATGAGCTTCTTTTGCTTTATTTGGCTTTGTAGTTCACTGAGATCAGTTAACTCTTGGTTTGGATGAATACTGAAAAGAAATTGGAGATATGTTTTTATTTGTTGCTTGTTATGTTGCACTAAAGAGATTGCTAAGGATCCTTTCTTACCCTGTCGGACAGAAATACAAATGAGAGTCTTTTTGGAGACTCAGGACTGCCATATGCCAATATAAATAAAATTACATGAGAGAAGTTGCAAGGCTGTTCTCTTTTATACATGTGTATAGAAGAGGCACTTGCAGCTACTTGACAAGTGTCACCTCTTTGGGAGCAGCAGACTGACCCTGAAAGTTGGAGTGTTGCTACGAAATGTGCATATGTATTGTGGGCAGTGGGGAAAGACTGACCTGCTGTTACCCACCACAAAAATCCAGGCTGCTCAGCTGTGCCAGCAAGAGAGGCAGGAAGGGATGATGAAGTTTGAATGTTGAGTGAGTGGGCTGGACAGCTCCTCCCAGGTCAGCCACTCCTCTCTAGCAGTGAGCCAGCTGTCAAGTGTGAGGAGCACAGGAGTGGGCAGGCAGCTAATGGGCAGCATTTGCTATTTGAACTGCATGGAAAAGGCAGTGGGCTTGATATAATACAAGCAGGTTTTGTATAGACGCTGATGCGCTCTCTATTCTATTTTGTCATTGCTGCTCTCTGGCTTTGGTCTACTTCTGTCGATGTCGTCTGTTGCACTGAATATTTGTGCTTTGTCTCCCTCCCCTTTTCAAACTCCACAAGCAGAATTCATTTAGTTGGAATTAACAGAGTATGTATCTAGATTCCTAAGCAAATCTATGGGATTAATATAGATATGTGGAAGGATGCAATTTTAGCTCTGAAATTGCTACTTACAGGGTTTAATGCTCTTTGAGCTATGGTTCTGTAAGTGGAAGTGTTAGAAATGGTAACATCAGAGCTCAAAGGTGAATTAGGGTCAGCCCCTACTTCCTGTATCTATCTAGACATAGAGGTAGTAAATGGGAGTTATTTGACTAGGTCTTAGGGGAATATCAGGAGGATTGTTGTATTGCGTATGGTGTCTACTGGTGAATTCACATTGCCAGAAGGGGGAAAACTCAAATGCTCATATTTTCTAAGCACAAATCTTAGCAGTTCAACACTCAATTCATCAGGGTGAGCATCAGTTATCTGTGAGCTGCATGGGGCTGATGACACACAACTGAACAGTAACATGCAGGAAAGCAGCAATGTGTAGTGTGCGAGTCACTAACCTGCCCTGTCCAAAATGGAAGAGGCTGAGAGGTGGCATCTCATTTCTAGCACCCTGAGAGGTAATTGTGAGTGAGTGATGCCTGCAAAGCATTCTTACTGTATCAGCTTTAGCAAGCAGAGGGAACACAGAGGTTTGGGAACTGTGGCAGAGATGAAAAATGGCATTTGGAAATGGGGCTTGAGAATGGCATAATCATTCCTGTTAAATCTGTGCCTTTCTTTCTGATTATTAGCCATTTTAAGTGAAATGGGTTTTGCATTTAGAACAAGTCTCTGAACAGATGATTAATGGTTTTATCTGTAATAACTTTACATTTTATAGAACCCTGCTAGGAGTCCGCATCTGGTGTGCCAAGCTATTTAAAGCTGTGTTAATTCTGTTAATTGCTCTACGTTTATTTGGATTGCTGGCACCTGCGGGGCTTTAGGATAATGGGGGTGGGGGTGTGTGTGTACATTCTCTCTCTGTTTCTAGCTAAGAAAATTGAGAGGACTATTTCCTCAGCTAGGAACAGCAACCTTGGCAGAACATCCTGGCTGGATTGGTTGTCCTTGAGATCTCCCTTTTTTCCTACAGCTGAATGCAGTGAGATGCCAGCCAGAGGCAAGATGCTCCCCTGATTGGGGCAGGAGGTAGGCGGACAATCTGCTTTTGCATGCACTTGCCAACATGAGGCAGCAGCAACAGGAAATGAAGCCAGTGATTTTTCAAAAGGCTGGTCAAGTCCATACAATTCTGATCCTGCTTCTCAGCTGCCCTAGTGTTTCTTTTCCAGTTTCTTCTTATTTCTGAAGTGTTTCTGTGGGTTTCAAGCCCTGAACAGATGTGAAGAGAAGTATGCTGATGCTTTCTGAGCTTCCGTCAGAGAAAAGATCTGGCTGTGGAATTCAAGACATTTGAGGAGACTAAAACATTGCTGAGAAATGCTAGGAAGGCAGAATAGTTGTTTTCATGTTTGCAGCTGGATTGGCCAAACCACTGGAATAATCTGGAACAGGCTCTGATGGCAAAATTTTTCCATCTCTGGCAATGGGCAGCAAAATGGGAAAGCATGGAGGTTTTAGCTAATATGAGCTTGATATAGCTACTATCTGAGTGGCTGGAGGAGGTGGTTATTCTGGTTAAGTAGGGACCAGTTCTCTCACACCTCTAACATGGGTTTCAAGCCTGTGTTTCAGCTTCAGTGATGCCAGGACAACTTCCCAACAAATAGACAACTAACTAAGAAGATCAGTTCACACTCAATTACATATTGTTTTATGGGTGTCTTCAAAACACTTTTTCTTGAGAAAACCAGTGAGAAGTTAAAGTGAAATCTGTTCTCCTTGTGCTGCTGATATAACCATGTGAGTATTTCTGCAGCTGCCCTATATAACCCCTTATGGTGACTGACTAAATGGAATGTTGGTTGTAGCCTCCCAAAGGAGGGGGTTGCCATATCACACTTTTCAAAGATGTAAAGAACTGTAAAGAAAAGCACATATAGCAACAGGAAGAGCTTTCTCAAGAGTTTGATAAACTAGGATCCTTGTGATGACTTGCCATTTCTAAAGGACAAGGCTGTTGTATCTGTTATCTCTCTCAAGTAGAAGCTGTTATTGGGGATGCTCACTTTGTTTTGTCCAGATAGTGGTTAAACAGTCAATCACAATATTAAAATTGGTTACAAAGCAAAGCTCCAAAAAAGTATATGGTGTTTTCATATTTAAGAAAGGGTTCTTCCTCTGCAGCTTCAGTGTTCAGCTAACAAGGTAAGCTGTCAGCTGAGCACTTTCCTCCATTTCCCTGATTTATATCTGATTTATGTCCCAGGGCTGATTTTTCTTAAAGTAGCCTCGTTTAAGATAACAAAAACACTGAATGCCTCCTTTCTCCTTTGGTTTGGCATTCTTGCTTCTCCCTCCTTGTCTGAGCCTAGTTCCTGTTATACATAACTAACACTAGTACACCACACAGATATGCAGTGCTGTCACTTCCTCTCTCTTCTCAGTTTTTTTCTTACTGTGTATTTCTCGTATGTTCTCCAGTTAGCATATGCTTAGCTCTCCTGGCTTCAGGCTAGTTTTCATATTTACAACCTCTGTGACACATTTTGTTAGAACTTCACAAATCATGTATCATAGAAGAAATTAATTATGCATGTAACTTATTAGGTTAATAACTTTCATCTTATTGTGAGCTTCACTTAAAGTTGTGCATTAATAATTCAAAGGACAGCTTTGACATCAAGTGCATTTTTTAAAGCACTTCTACCCCTTCATATGAGTTTTGTGTCTGTGTGAAAACCACAGATGGTTTTAAAAAACTTTATTCCAGCTGTTTCCACATTTCTCCTAGAGGCTGGATTTGCCAGTGCATCCAGCAGAGGAAGGCAATTAAATGTGGGTCTCTTCTTTGGTTTTGCAACTGGAATTTAAGGCAAAACTTGGTATTTATGAGGACACCTTTTGGTAAGAATCATTGAATGGTTTGAATTGGAAGAGACCCTTAAAGGTCATCTAATCTAACCCCCTTGCAATGAGCAGAGACATCTTTTACTAGATCAGGTTGTTCCGAGCCCCATGCAGCCTGACTTGGAATGTTTACGGGGATCTTACCGCCTCTCTTGAAGGGCTGTGCCAGTGCCTCACTACCCTCATCATCAACTATTTCTTTCTTTTATCTAGATACCCTCTTCTAGTTTAAAACCATAAACCCTTGTCCTATTGCAGCAGACTGCAAAAAAGTTTGTCTTTCGTAAAAGCTCTCCCTCCTTAAGTACTGAAAGGCTGCAATGAAGTTTCTTCAGAGCCTTCTCTTCTTCAGGCTGAACAATTTGAACTCTCTCAGGACATCCTCATAGGAGAGGTGCTTTTGCCCTCTGCTCATCTTCATGGCCCTCCTCTGCACCTGCTCCAGGGCTTTCTACTGATCTTGTTAAACATCATGAGATTCCTGTGAGCCCACATCTTGACCCTGTTCAGGTCCCTCTGGATGGCATCACATTCCTCAAGGTGTGTCAGCTGCACCACTCAGCTTGGTGTCATCTCCAAAACTTGCTGAAGGTGCACTTGATGACACTGTCTATGTTGTTGAAGAAGGTACTGAACAGTCACAGTCCCACTTGTCACTGATCTCCATTTGGGCATTAAGGCATTAACCACAGCCTTTTGGATGCAACCAATTCCTCATCCACTGGACAGTCCATCTATCAAATCCAGATTTCTCTAATTTAGAGAGAAGGATGCTGTGAAGAGCTGTGTCAAGGGCCTAAATCTGAAAACTGCCTCCTCAAATACCCAGGCAAGACTAACAGATCAGATGTGTGCCAATACTCCCCTAAAAACATTCCACAGACTCCACTTCTTTGGAGTGCAGCAGACAAGCTTTGATGATGGTGCCAAGGACTTAAGACTAGTATTGGCATTGTATTTGAGCTGTCACAGCCAGGAGCTGCCTTGGTTTTATGAGGCCTCCATAAGTGTATGGACGGGACAATTTTGGCAAATGTAGTCTAGCTTTCAAAAGTCTTTCAGTGGTATGTCCCACCAAAAGGCTCTTCAGGAACTGAAAAAGCAATGGCAGAGAAAGAAGGTCTGGGCACAGAGGAAGAACTGGTTGGAAGGTAAAAACCAGAATGGAATAAACAGAATGCACTAAATAGTTCCCATGGGAGGGCCCTAGTGGAAAGACTTCTGGGATCCATGCTGAGGTCTGAAGATTCATTAGTGGAATTATGAGTGAAAAGGGATGTGGATGGAGGCAGTATATATTTTACTGAGAACATGACAATTTTCAGGTGAGAATTGTCTGCAGAACTGCAGATGATGACCTAGTAATACTGAATGTCTGGACAAATAAAGAGCAGGTTAAATTAAATGTATGTAAACACAAATTGAGGTATTTATATTGGGAGGGAGAGAATCCCCAGTATGCATATGCAATGATGGATTTTGAGTTGTTTCTGATGTTTTATTAAATAATTATTTAAAAATATTTTCTCAATGGTCAATTTTGGGCAAGTAAGCACATCTAATATTATGCATTCCTAGGAAGGGAATAAGAATGAAACAGAAAATATAATAATGTCATTAAATAATATCACACTGGACACTGTCATCCTGTCATCTTAATCTCAGAAAGGGGAGAAGGGCAACAAAGATCATCAGAGGTCATTAGAGAGACTTCTATACAAGAACTGTCAGTACAGCCTGGAGCTCTTTGTAACTGAACTGATGGAAAAAGGATATGAGAGTGGGGAATCACAGTGTATTTTCTGTTTCTTTTTGAATACAGGGACTAAATGTAAGTTCAAAACACAAAGGCAGGGCAAGCTTCAGAACAATCAAAAAGAAATATGATGGCAATTAAAGTAATGGAAGTCCTTGCCATGGGATGTTACTGTGCCTGGAAAAATCACAGAAGAAAAATTATTGATGGTATATGAAATACAAAGACATAAGTTTCTTCATGCAGACTCTCTCAAGCCCCAGATAAGCGGAGTCTGTGAAATGGTTTTATGGATGGGTATTGCCACATAGATGCTCTTTTAGACTTGCTTGGGTATTTGAGGAGATGGTTTTCAGATATAGGATACTGATCCAACGTAATATGGAGAATTTTATGTTTAAATATTTCCTGGTACAGTTACACCATTTCTAGGCTCCCTGCAGTATTTCAAAGTTGATATTCCATTTGCTTTGCCTTCTATTAACTACAGTGTGCCACAACCCATCAGAGCCTTTAGTACATATAATCCCTTCATTGCAAGTATTGCATAGCAAGGTCATGTTCCTGAAGGCTTGTACACAGCTGAGGGGGAAGGCAGCAGAAAATCAATTTGGTGTGACGTTTGACATGCAGGTTTGTGCAGCAATGTGTAGATGTGGAATGTGGAAGTGAGATGTGTTAGGAAGAGATGGAGGAGCAGACACACGAAGGTTGAGAAAATGGTGGAGTGCCCCATGTTGGCAGGAGGTGTAATGACTTTGAATGAAAACAAGTGTTCATGTGTGTAGGCAGCCTACATTTGAGGAAGTTACTTTAAATGAAAAGAAAAGCAAGGAGGGCTAAATGAAACCCAGATGTTTGCAGGGAAGTGCAGAACAGCTTGATTTCTTTCACCATTTGTAATTATTAAGGCTCCCAAACATTTGATTGGAAATGAGGATATTAGACGCAGTTTTATAGCTCTGCTTGTTGAGCTGCATTGTCTTTCATTAAAGATGATCTTTCTATGTATGGAATTGGGAATTCTGTAAAGGTTTGGAGGGAGATTTCCAGTAGGAAAATTTCCCCAGATCACTACGAGCTGTGGTAGATTTAGATAGCTCTCAAGCCTTAACTTGGATTTGGAGAATTTTTCCATCCATGACTAATGGTCAGCCACTGATCTTCTGTATTTTTTTCCCTGTGGCTGTTACTGTGGAAGTAACTGTTAAGAAGGTTTATTACTGCCCAGCTGGACCCCTTTTCTGAGCACTGAATTCATCTGGAGTTGTCTTTTGCAGGACAACCCAAGGAGTGTTTTTTACTTCCTCAGAGAGGTGGACTGGTGCTGTGTAAAAAAGGGATGATAAGTGTTTACCCTGCTGGGACAAACCCAGAGAACAATAGATATTAGAAGTAGTAAACATCTGTCAGGTCACCTTGTCCATCTTCTCCTGCCAGGAGTGCATTGTTCCTTTCAGTGTATTAACTTGGAAACATTTCTACAAAGAGTTATTCTCCATGGGACTGTGACTGTCATTTTCTGTGTTCTGTTTACTGCTGCTAAACATGTCTTAAGGACAAGTGAGGCTTCTCTTTGCACCTTGGTTTCTTTGCATTTTGAGTACTGGAGACTTAACAACAAACATATATGAAAATAAAAAGCAACTAAATTGAAAAGAATTATTATTTGGAGAATTACATGTATTAGCGCTATTTGGTTACTTAAAGACTTTCTCAACTAAGAAATCATGTGAAGAACTAGCCAAAGTTATTCAACAGACAAGTGGCAGGACCAGGAATAAAAATCAGAAACATAACACCTGATCTGTTGCTTAATTCAGCAGAATATAAATGCCTGCCAATCAAAATGAGTCTGCAGTCATATTTTCTCTTCCTAATTAAGTGATTTGTGGCATGTAAGCATTTCAAAATGTCAGAGAATTTTAAGGCCCAAAACCCCCTCCATACCCAGCTAGCTCAGCCTTCAGGTGATGATTCATCCCCACTTATGTGTGGATTCAGAGTGGTCTTAAACGACAAACGTAAAGCCTCACTTTCTCCTATGTCCCTCACATTAAAACTAATAATTTGTAGCTGTTTTTAAGTGGTTGTGTTGGTTAACCACCTCCTACTACAAAAGCAATTGTGCCTTTATAATCTGTTTGGAATTTGTCTGACAATGGCCCCTAAATGTGGATTATTTTGATGCAGTTTTCTACTAAACAAAGATGCTTCAGAAATCTGGTGGTTTTTCTTTATCTTCTGTAAGCAAGTCTTTTTTTTCTTAGTCTTTTGAAAACAGTGGAGCTCCTTGTATTTTACGCTAAGGTATTTATTCTAGTTTTCAAATCACGTTGAAGCTGCTTGATATATTCTCTGCAATTTTTTAGAGTCCTTTAACAAAACATAGACATCAGAATTATACCTAGGGTTACAGTGCATCAATGGTATCAATGCTGCATATTGCTTATTCTATTCATTTGTCCTGAGACTATACTGCCCTTTTGCCCGTAGTTTTACTGGAAGCTCACATTTTCTCCTCTGATGTCTTCTGAATTGTTCTCAAAGGTGTAGCTCCCTTGCAGCTTCCCCTTCCTGGTTCTGTAGTTCATGGCCTGTCTTCCATGTTTGTGAGCTTATATGTTTGAGTATTCAAATGTTTTAAAAACTACTTGAAACGAAAGGGCCTGGATTTCCATGCTCTGTGAATAACTCTGTATGATTGACATATCATTAAGGTTGTTCAGTGGTCTGCCAAACTTGGTGTTACCTTCAAGTATCAACTTCAGTGATTTCTATATTTACTTCTAGGTAATTGATAAAATACTTAATACTATTGCATCAAACATAGATTCTTATGGTGCATTAGAAATGCCCCGTATCAGTAATGCTACACCCCTGACAAATACTTTGTGAGACTTGTCAGCTGAGGACTCATGATCTATCTATCTATCTATCTATCTATCTATCTATCTATCTATCTATCTATCTAATCTATCATTACATCCTCTTTTGTTCTTGTATGCTGTTTATTTGAGCAGAGCTTCAATGTCTTCTGGTGTTCAGCCAAATACCTTAAAAAATGTTTCATCTCTGCTTTCACCATTGTAATTCAAATTATATCAGGTTTATTTGACAGCAGCTCCTTTTACACAGGAAGGTCTAATGACAGTAAGTATTGTATTCCTCTCCTTTAATGTTTTTGTTAAGCACTTCAGATAGAAGCTGTTGTGCTGTTTCCTCCAGGGTTGATGTTTCCTCCAGGCTAAACCCTTCTATGGTTATACATCTTGTCCTGTTTGGCTTTTTAAAACATTCACACAACATTATCATTCTTTTATTCTTCTGTTATCTTTCTTTTATTCCAAGATTAAAAATAAAGCCCAGTGGATCATAAATCTCCTCATTCAGCTTTTTTAAGAAATTGGAGCAAGTGACCCAAGTCTGTGAAATTAAAAATAAAGCATATTTATTCCTGGTAGCTGATCAACATCCTCTTTTCTTCTCATGGATTGCAAAATACTTTGTCATCTTCTTGTGATATAAACACTTAGGTTCTTCATGTATTTATATCTGACAGAGAAAAAATATTCCATACTTCATAAATTATATAAGCTGAACCTTTTAAACAAACAGTTGCCATCTTGGTGTTATGATGGACTTCCGTGTCAAGATACAACTTTTTTTTAACCACTAGTACATCCTATAGTGATTTAAAGACTTAATTTTTTCATTGGGTCACTAGGAAAAGTTGCACATTACTTCCAACCTATAGTTGTGATTTGGTTATATCATTATGCTTTTATCTCATAAACTAAAGGAGATCTCTTCTATCAGATGGAGATCCCCTGTAGTGTATAGATTTGGATCAGCCTGTAACCTGCCTTTGGGTGAAATAGGTGGAATTCATTGGATAGCTCACCCAGTATAGTATAAGGTCAAAGTTTTTTTGTTTTCTTTGATGTTTTTTAACATGTTTTTTAAAGCATAGCAAGAAAACAGGCCACAGTACCATGAAATGGTTTCACTAGTATTATATATGTAATCAGTGTCTTTTGTCTGTACTTTCTTGATAGTTTCCTACTTTGACACTGAAGAATCACAATTCGTCTTCTTCAGAGCTGCTTTACAAAGGCATTTCATGTTCAATTGGTTATGCACCAAGGCATGCATGCTCTTTTCATAGTCACTATTTGGAAGGCTTAGATATGGTTCCCATTGTGTGAGTTGCTTACAGTCTTTGATCCTAAATCTGTAATCTAGCAATGGCCTGAACTGAAATAATGTCTGAGTATATATTATTATATGCATATCTAAGTGATAAGTAATCTGAGTTTTAGCTATCTTACTGTTCTTTTCCAAAAAACCACCTTAGGTGTCATGACTTTTTTGTAGTACCTGGAAGTTGCTCTGTGGTTGTTCAGTCGAGGTAGGACTGAAAATTTCTGGGCAGTGTCACTTTCCCCAGTGTGCTGCCTCAGTCTATCTTTCTCTGGTACTTGGAAAGCTTTATTAATAACACTTCTTTCATAAAATTAGAAGAAACCTCAAAGAAAAATATGCCTGTGTGTTTCCTCTTCTTGCCATTAATTTTTTTTTTATGCAAGGGATCCACTGAAATAAGCCTGCAGTCCTAAATTTTTGGTAATTGATGTTACAGGATGATCCTTATGTTTCTCTATGTCAGTGGAAACTGTCACTTGCAGTTTGCTATCTGCCACTTGCTAGCTCCCCACTTCCCTGTCTACACCAGTGTCTACAACATGTAATAATCAATAGCAATTGTAGTAATAGCAGTAATAATGTAATAGTAATGTTTCTTTAGTGGCATAGATTTTATGTTCAGTCTGGCAAAATGAAACTTGGTTTTAGAAGGCAGTGACTATGCTTCTTACACCTCTTACGGGAGCATGCAAGCCAAGTTTGCAGGATGTGATTAATATGAGGGAGGTTCTTTTTCTTGCTTCAAACTAATTTTAGGGTTTGACTTTCTGGATCTAATACTTCTGCATAAGTAAGGAAAAAAATGGCAAGAGGCTGATGATCTGCCTTTAAGAGGTGTGTTAGCCTATGTAGGACTAAATAAATTTGTAGCACAGTGCAGGAAGAGCAGTTGAGAACTTTTCTCTGGTTTCTGAACTTCTGTGGCTTTGTGAGGGACTAATAGGATCTGGGACAGAGGTCTGCAACCCATCTTTCCTTTTAGAAGCTTCTGGAAAATAATTCTTACCCTTAGTAATACCTATTGATAGACCTGCATGCAGATGATGGGTTTTCAGTGAGAGGTATCAGGTGTATGGATACCAGAACAGTGTGAGATTCTTGTGCTTTCAAGGGCAAAGAAATTGTGTTATAGAACCATACAGACCTTATTGACAGAGTGACTGAGGAGTTAGAGAAATAAGTTCCCTGTTTTGTTTACTATTTATATTGCTCCCAAAGCAGAATGGGTAAGTATGAGGTAGCTGAAAAATGCAACCCTTTCACAGTGTGTTTCCAAAGGGAAAGAAAGAGAAAAAAAGAGTATAGTAAAGTATAGAAAACAGCAGCACTTTTCGGTGTGCCATAACCATCACCACTAATGCTCTCCTTTTGAGTGCCTTATATGTGAAGGACCTGAGCCAAGCAGAACAATGACTGCCTGGGAATGGCAGGACACAGTGATGCCGGGAAGCATCATGGGCTGGACATATATTCTCTAATAATGTACTTTTCAGTATTTTCCTCTTAATATTCTGCACATGGGGCTTTTTTAATGTGGTTGTCGTGTTGTTTTATTGTTTTTTTTTCTTAATTGCCCATTTGAAATAGTACAATAAGCAGAGCTGACATTGAGTTATTTGGAATTGGAACAGGACTGTAGGCAATATTGTGCCAAATCCAGTATAGCTTACATTAGAAATACTTTACTTAAGCCCCTGTTGCCATTTTCTTTGCTTCCTTCCTTGTCTGTGCTTCTTTCGGGTTTGACCATGCCAGTGTGAAAGAAAAAGAAATGCATGGATGAGCATGGTTGTGTTCTGCAAAGTCCTATTCAGCACCCAGTCCAATGTCATGTACAGCAAAGTTAGTTGCATCTTCTGAACTGGTATCTTACTTTGGGATATACTGGAGGGTGTGGAAAGGCTGAATTTTCAGTCAAAAGGATTCTGATGTCATCTCACCTCCACCAGTCTTTTCTCTAATGGTAACTCCATCCTTGTGTGGTGTTTGTCATGGTTTAACTCCAGCCAGCAGCCAAGCACTGCACAGCCACCAGCAGGGTGGGGGAGAGAATCAGAAGGGCAAAACTGAGAACATTTGTGGGTTGAGATGAAGACAATTTAATAGGAAAAGCAAAAGCCATGCATGCATGCAAAGCAAAACAAGGAATAGATTCACAGCTTCCCATGGCAGGCAGGTGTTCGTCTCCAGGAGAGCAGGGCCCCATCATGTGTAACAGTGACTTGGCAAGTCACCAAGACAATGGAAACACCATCACTCCAAACATCCCTCCCCTCCTACTTCTTCCCCTCACTTTCTATATTGAGCATGATATCACATGGTCTCGAATATCCCTTTGGGCACTTAGGGTCACCTGTTTTGGCTGTGTCTCCTCCAACTTCCTCACCAGTATGCAGTACACAAAGCAGAAAAGGTCTTGGCTCTGTGTAATCCCTGCTCAGCAATAACAAAAACATCTCTAAATTACCATCATTATGTTCAGCACAGGTCCAAAACACAGCCCCACGCCAGCCGCTGTGAAGAAAATTATCTCAGCCCAAACTAGCACAGTGTTTCAATAATAAGATATGCTCTTGCTTTGTGAGCTACTTTCAGGGGAAGAGGACAGCAGTTACTACAATGCCAAGCAGTTTGTTGGTCGCACAGCTGCATAAGAACAGAATGTGGGGATCTGAATGCAGATGATGTGCATTCTTCTAATGCTGCTTTTACTGTCCTGGATAAACATGGGTTGGGCTTGTCTGTCTTGGGTTTTATTCCTCTCTCCTTTTTTGTCTCCTTTTTCTTCATCATGATCATTATCGTTATTATTATTAGTAGTAGTAGTAGTACTAGTACTGTTATTATTACTACTATTATTATTAAACCGTTCTTATCTCAGCCTACAGGTTTTCCCTTTTATTTTATTTATGGTTCTCCTCCCCATCTCATGTGGTGCTGTGTTGCTGGCTAGGGTTAAATCACAACAGCATGGGCTAAAAATCACAAGTGAAGACATGAGTACACATGTATGCACATACAGTAGAGTGCATGCAGGTACTGTTTACAAATGTGTATAAATGCATATATATGCCTTTAGTAGCTACTAGTGCAGATCTGGACATGAATACATAAATAGATATGCTTTCTTACGTATCTGTGCACAGTATATGGATATGTAAATATATGGAAGTACATCTAGGCAGACAAATATAGCATGTAGGGATGCTTTAGAGATGGACATTACATGTCCAAACATCCAGCCAGTCCTGCACTGAGGAATATATATGTGTCCTTGCTTCCAGAATTTTTTTTTCAAGTTTTGTGACTATGTCAGCCATTTTCTCTTATTCCCTTTTTTTCCCATTCAGCTGCCAGTAAAACACACAGACAAGTTTTCTTGATATATTAGAAAAAGAATGGCTGACTGATTTCTATGTATTTTGCTATTTTTGATAGTGCTTGCTCAGTGCAAGGAGAATAAAACTGCCGTAGAGGACAAACAGTAGGTTCTTTGAGTGCCACACAGACAGAGCAATCATTTCTGTATTCTGGTCAACGTGGTCTGGGTAATAACAAGAGAAGAACCCTCTTCTCAACCCCTTCCTCCAAAGGAGTCAACTCCAGAAATGGAAGTTCACCCTGTTCTGAAACTGCTGATGTCACAGTAGTTACCTTGGTGCTCCGTAAAGGTTGGAAAAGGTTGTTGGGACTTAAACCTCTAAAGTGCATGGGAAGTCCACTTAAACAGAAAGGTTTATGCAAATTTTTGCCAAAGAGTGGCTAAGTCAGATTTTGTTATCTGTCTGGTAGCGTGTGAGCAATGTATTCCTCTGCTTAAGATCTGGTATAGATCATTCTTAAGCAGTAAGACAGTACTGAACTAAACAGAAAACATAAGTAAAGTAGTCTTGTATTAAAGAAGCTTTCTTAGATGTGAGATCAGTCTTTCTTAAGCTCCATGCGGAGGAGATGGCAACCCCATGCCCGGGTGCGTTAAAATGACATTGTAGCAAAAATAAACGAACTGAGGGAAAGGTTTATTATTGTTCATATTTACATTATAGAATTCTAGAACTGAAAGAGATTAGTAGGTTGTTTGCAGTGATCTGTGTTACCAAAATATTTTCTCCAGCTCAGGCACAAGGATGTAACTAGGAAGAAGGAATATTCTTTCTTGACATCTATTGACTTACTGTATGAATTCAGTTCCCTCTTTCTCAAAATCAGGAATAGTGGCCCTTAATGGGGGAGTAGAAGATAATACAATATTAATTAAACTAATACCAAGACACTAATATTCACTGAGTAACTTAAATTGCTCTGTAGGAATTTCTTATAGAAAGTGTTTCTACAATGGTGTGATTTTTTTTTTTTTTTTTTTTTTTTTTTTTTTGATTGTTGGTTAGTTCTTCAAGCTTCAAGTTCCCATCAGCTCTGANTTTAGCTTCCTTTATTCTGGGAACCAGCTAATCAGGTGTCTCTCTTGTCTGGTGCTTAGTACTGACTCCAGACCTGACCTCTCTCCTTTCTGAGGAGCTCTCTCTTCCTGATTGCAGCAGCCCACCTACTTTGAGAAGGAAATGTAACCTGGTGCTGAGGTCTTCATCTGTCTCCCATTTCTGCTTCTCATTTCTTTTCTTCCACTGGAAAATGTCACCTGTGTTTGCTTTCCTCAAAGTTCTCAGTGTGGCAGCAGTTCTGGCTGTGCTGAATGCTTCCATATCCCCCCTTGTCCCCAAGGAGCTGCTGGACTTGCACTCCATGGGCACAGCTTCCAGATCTAAGCAAGGGATGAAGGAGAAGTTTTGCCAGCAGCCTTGGTGCACCCTGGTAGTCACTGGGTTCTTTGCATGTGTTATCACTCTGCCCAAGAAACATGTAAAGGTGGTGGGTGCAGGGGAGAGTTTTGTTAGTAAGGGTTTCTCTGGAGGCCAGATAAAACCAGATGAACAGCTGAGGGGGAACTGTCCCATTGTAAGCCTTCCTCGATTGGTCTCACTGTTGTGCTGTGCACTAAAGCTGGTGCAGCTGGGTGGCTTCTGGATGAATAGATGAACTCGACCTTTTGGCATTGTGGTAACTGGGGCTCAGTCCCAAATAGAAGACAGGTATTTAATTTTTTTGTTTTTTTTTTTTTTTTTAATTTTCCCCCTCTGTTCTTTTTATTAGTGCTGCAAGCTTAGAGATTAAGGTCACAGATGAGAGAGTTTTAGATACACATGAGAGAAAGATATGAAAGAGTTTATGGCTCTTTTTTTCACACCAGGTTGGGGGTTATAAGATGACAGTAGTTTCTCTTGATGTTTCTTTCAGGATTAACTACATTTCCTGCCCTCTACAGCAAATATTCAAGCAAATAGTTAGCTCATCACATCCCTGTTTTCACACAATGTAAGGCCCAGTGCAGATAAATGTATGGGGAATCCTGCCCACGGAGGGTTTGAACTTTGTTCCATGCCATAGAATTTGAAGAGAGATGAGCAGAGGGATCCTGGAGAGATGCCAGCGTTGATGAAGTTTTGCACAGGACAAAAAAGAGAGGCATTAAAAAAGAAGTTTAGAATCCCATAGTATTTTGGGCTAGACATATGGATACAGTCCTCCTCCTCCTCACCAGAAAATCTGGACCTGCGACAGATAGTGTCAGCCATGGGATAGTGTCATCCTGCAGTGGGAGTTCTTTGGCAGACCCAGAGTGTCCTTGGTCCCTCACAGGAGGAGAGCCTAGCTGAAGGGATGCCTCTTTCTTTGGCTGACACTGCAGGTGGAGGGAGATGTGAGTGCCCCTGAGACCTTTGTGCTAAGGCTGAGGGAGGGACACACGCTGAGATGCAGCACTCTCAGCTTTGAGAGTCCAGCTACAACCAGTGATACCATCCTGCTGCAGTGTGTTTAAGGGTGCATCACTTTAAGTTTGTAGGGTTAATCTGTACAATACTAAATCCACTAAATGCTTCCTCTGTGGCTGTAATCTCATTCTTACTTCAGCAGTGCTCACTGTTAAGCATGTGCTCTCCCATATGTAATGGTAAATATTTTAAATTTGTTTTTTGCTGGGCAAGTGACAAGAACATAGAAGGCACTGCTGTCTGTGATTGGTGCAATTTTCTTAGGAATTGCTTTGCTTATGTTGGAAACCTCAGCAGTGAAACTAATGCTTGCCTGGCATATGGAGATTGAGCTACCTTCCTGTTCCTTCCAGGGATATTCTAGTGAAGCAGGCTCAAGGCATATTGGCTAGGGAAGGTGGAGAAAAACTGCATATCTGTGAGTGAGCAATATCTATTCAGTATTCTTACAGAAGACTTTACACATTAGTCTTCTCATTAAAACACATTTTATCACTGAAGTGAAAAGCTGAGTGAAATTAAGAGTTTCTGTTCCAAACGAGTTTCCTTCAGCTGACATTTGTTTTCATTGCTGCTGGTAAGATTAATTTTTTAAAAATTTAAATCCATGAAATCTTCAAAACTGAGTTCGTATGTAACATTCTGATATTTTCTGAATCAAATTATTTTATATTAATTATTGAGCTGACCCCAAATAATCCAGAGCCAGTTTAACACAAACTGTATTTTCCTCTCCAGTGCAGTTCATGTGTTCTGTAAGGCTCTTGTGTCCATTCTCCCAGAGGAGTATTTGGTTAAGCTGCTTTGTGGCAAAACCAGTCATGTGTCTCTGCTGATACCAGGTGGGACACTGACATTGTGTCATGTGAAAGTATTTTCTTAGGGAGTGGAGACTAGAGGCAAAAAATGGGGACCACTATTGAAATTTAAAAAAAAAAAAAAGCAATTCCTGACAAATGCTGGTTTATGTTATGGTTAAGTTCATGCAAAAACTTTTCTGTAAAGTTTGATAAAACTAAACTTGCCATATTGGTTTGTTACAGACTGAAGTGAAGCATTTCATTGCTAATTCTCTTTGAGAGAAATGGAATTCTCTGTTAAGAAGTCATCCTGATGGAAGTATTCACCCAGCCATACTAAACAGATTTATTTCCTGAGATAGGTCTTTTGTACTTGCACAACCTTAGGTGGATTTAAAATACAATGAAATCACTAAATGGAGTGTTATTTGCTAAGTCATAGTCTGATAGACTTATCAGTGTAATAAGGTTCAAGCCTTAAATGATGAATGGGGCCATCCTAAAATAATTCCTCTCAGCCTTTCAGATGAAATTCTTGAGACACTTGACAGTAATAATTTCCTCACTTAATCATCACTGAACCAAGCTGGACAGATTTAGCTTGTGCTTGCTAGACAAATCTGAGACTTCAGGATGCATTTGGGAGGAGCAGAGTATTCTGTAACTGGTGAATGTCTGTGTAAGCTCACTACAGGACTGAATGTAATTGAAGTCAACTCCTGCATGCTGGAAAAGAAGTTGCTGTGATAATGATTTTTTTTTTAAAGTTTTTAAATTTTTAATTTTTTTTTATTTAAGTCCCAAGCTTCATTAGGGAGGTAATTTGTAAATTTAGGCTCTTCAAATTTGTGAGGTGTCAGTATAGTGTTACTGTAAGGTTTCTTCTTCTTTCCTGTCCTTGAACACTATAGGAAAGTCTTTAGACTAGATAGTAATTTGCTCTTTCACATGTTCTTCTACTCTCCCTTCAGCCCCCAACACAGAATCATAGAAAATAAAACTAGAATGGACCATGAGAGGTTATCTAATCCTTTACACTTCCACTGTCCCAAAACAAAAACAATGACATCTATGTGAGTTTTGACAGCAATTTTTTTGGCCTGAAATTAAAGGTCTCCAGTGATTGTTGCTCTTCAGACGATCTCTTCCAGTGCTTCACTGTTCTTAAATTTAAAAAACCCTTTCTCTACCACTTTCTTGCTGTAATTTTTTGCCAATTATTTCTTCTCTTTTTCAGCATGGGTACAAAGAAGAGATTGTTCCTTTCTGCTTTGTAGTAGCCCTTTTGTATTTGAATTCTCTATAGTGTCTCCTTTCAAACTTCCATTATCTAGCCCCCTGATTATTTTCATTGCTCTAGTCAGGAGTCTTTCCAATAGTTCCACTCCTTTCTTGAAGTACAATTCTCCAATGTGAACATAATCTCCAGTAGAGTACAGCACTATCTCTTTCTATGCCTCCATACATTCCAGCATGCATCTTTCAGCCCACCCAATGAATGATTTTCTATGTGTAGCTAAGTATTTATTTCTTCTACTTTGTTTTACCTCTGTACTAGGCTCAGTGTAGAGCAGAGAATTTCCTCATTATTGTATATGGATGAATTTTTTAAAAGTGCAGACATATCTTCTCTATGTCCTTACATATAGAAATACATCTAAGGTACAAATTGCTTTTCAGGGTATATCTGTGTCTGTGGCAAAAATGAGGGACATCACAGCTGGCTATCTTGGTTTCCCTGTCCTTCAGCTTTTTTCTTCTCTGTTACTAGGCCAAATGGAGGTTGAATAGAACATAGAATAGAGGAAAGTTCAGTTTGGGCACATGAATTCACAGTGAAATGCCTTAAACACTTCGCTGTAACTTAAAGGTGAACTATGTTACTGTCAAATACCAGATGGTCAGTTTTTTACCTTTGTATTAGCAAGAATCAGCTAGATTTTTAGAAACAGAATGACAAATCTGAATCTAATTTCTCAGAGTATTTTTTTAGGTTTACCAGTAAAGACAAAATATCTCCTTGTATTCATTTACAGATTTTGGCGAGTGACCACATTTGCAAAACCAATTCCACAGTCTCAAGTTGGCTGCTGTGATATGAGGAACATACTTTAGAAAATGCTGAGTTTAGATGCTTTCTTACCATTTCTTAGAAAAATCTGTGGGAAAGTGATATTTTAAAAAATACAGAAATGATAACTTATTTCTTGTGATCCCTTTGTTCACTTATGGTAGAACTTGAAGTTTGTGTAGCAAGGAAGGAAGACTTGATGCTTCCATCACAAAAGAGCATTCATCCTCAAATAATAGTTTATGCTAGAACCAATTCTACGTAATCTTACTGCTGCCTTTTCTCTAGCTGAGGAAGCTGCTTTAGTCTTGGAGGCTATAGAATCCTTCAGCATTTCTCTTTCAACTATAAAAAGTTTTCTCCCCCATCTAGACGGTGTCATGACTTTTTTTTTTCCACAAATAAATATGTCTAATGCTCCTGCATCACGTTTATCTCAAGATGCAATTGTGGGGTCTGCAGTGACATCACGATGGCTGCATGCCTGTGCCTGGCTGTACATGCACAGCTAGTGCATGCCACTGGCGGCCATGTGGCCATTGTGGTGTCCCTTCTGGGATCAAAGGATAGTTGTCACCTCAGTGGAGTCCTGGGTCCTCTGTCTTCTCTATCTCTTCAGGAAACATTTTCACAAAATCAGTTAAAGAAATTCCACCCTGCCTTTTTCACTCCTGTTATACTGGCACCTTGAAAGCCTTTCTCTGTATATCCTGCTTTAGAGAATGCTTCTCTGTATCTTCCTAGAAGTCTTTAGAGACTAAATCAGTCTCTTTTCCCTTCTGGAATTTTCCACAAAACCTGAGGTTATTCAGAAACCATAATTGATTTTTAAGGTGGAAAAAGAAAATTGTAGGGAAGCTTGAAATACTTCTGCCTTTTTTTTTAGGAATTCTATTCACCATATTCCTATTTTTAGCTGGGAGTGAAGGAAACTTTTCTGTCTGACCATCCAGGAGCCAGCTGCTCTGGCAGTCACGGTTGCAGCACCTAAGCTAGGTAGAGACCCCTTTGTAGCTACACGTACCACTCTCACATGGTCAGACAAGGTTTCTTTACCAGCTCAGCTCTGGGTTTCTTATAGCAGAATCACAAATCTCTGTATCCTTAAAATGGTTTAATCTCAGTTCAATAGCTAAATAACAGCTTGAGTTTGGTGCCTCTGAGGAGGGACCCTGAACAGAGGAATCCCTGGGCTTTTATACCCCCACAATCTAAGTGCCCCCAAGTCTGGAGTCGTTGGCTCCTGTGGTTTCTCTGAGTGTCTGATCACCTGGCTGGGCCACAGGTCACCATGTTGTCCAAAACATTGGCAGTTCATGGCTTCTTGCCTTGGGCTGCTCCCATCCAGAGCTCAACTGTAGCTCACTCTGCAGCTGCAAGCTGAGCTACCTGTACTGAATGGATTTCTCTACACTGGGTGAACACATATTCTTTGTTAAACATAATTCAGATGAAATCTAGACTTGCACTGCTCGAATCAACATTGCACAAGTCGTATTTGAGTCTTGATTGCTTGGTTTCAGTTACTTTTCATCGATGTTCAATGTATTGTTTTACACAATAGGTAATTTAACTCTTCCACTGTGGGGAACGGTGATGGTGTTTATTACCTGAATACAGTTGTCATCCCTGTGGAACATCAAGTATGTTTATAATAGGTATCTACAGTCCACACAATATTATTAAAATAAGTGTAGGAGCTTTAGTTACCAATCACCGAAGACTTGGATCGTTTCATTCATAGTCTGCCCCAGACACAAAGTAAAGAGCTGCTAACCCAGCGCATTTGTTTCTACTTGCTTGTCAGGGAGGGCTAGGAAAACACAGGTCTAATAGACCAATGGATAAACTGTAATTTTTTCTTGCTGTAGGAACTTGCTTGGTTATGTGTAGGTGCCTTTAAAAAAGTCTTAGGCTCTAGCCTGAGTATCTAGCAGTTATTCTTTGTGAGAATTGATATGGGCGGTTGGTGAAGGGGTGCAGTCTGGGACAGAAAAAAGTAATATTCAGGGTGCAATAGGTAAACAATTTGGCTGGCCTGGCCTTCAGAGGTGCTCTTCCTAGCTAGCTAAGCATATGCAACCTTCAGGTTATTGGTCTTTTTCATGATGGTAGTCATCTAATTTGCCAGGCTATTGACAGCCGTTCCCCTTTGGAGCATGCCTGTGTCCAGCCTGTACCAAAAATCGTGTTTCCTGCTTAATAACACCAACTCAGAGAGGAATTTTTATATTGGCTACTGGCCAAACTTAGCACATAATTTTTCCTCCCTTTTTGTTGTTCCCTCGCTATCTACAACTTCACTTGATTGCAGAGAGATGCTTTTCATCGTTGTGAAAAGCCATCTGATTAGAGCTGTCATTAACCCATGAGTGAAACTTATAAGAAGTTTATCTGGAGAAATTCCTTGAATGCTTCAGAATTGCAGAGTTGCCGTTTTAAAGAAACTTCAGAACTAGATTGCGGATTTGTTATAGCTCTGCTTAAAACAAGCTCTTCTTTCTCAGCAGATTTATAGAAAACATGCTTTAATGTATATATTTTTTCCCTCAGAATGTTTCAGATGTCATGAAATTCTACTGCGTGTGTATCTGGACTATCCCCTTCCTGACCATCCATTTATACTAGTCTAATTCATTAAACAAAGGCATGGAATGGTCAATATTCCTTTGTTAAAGTGTATTTATTATCCTTCATGGAAAAGGAAAAAATAATATTTTTTCATTATTCTTGTTTCATTTTTGCAATATAAAGTGATTTTAAGATTGGGGAAATGAAGGTTACTTTTCAAAACATAGTTTTGAAAAGTAGTACATAGTTTTTGCTAGTAGTTTTCTTTCTCTTTTCCACCTTCCTTCCCAAAATAAAGATGGGTATGTATCAGGAATCATGTCCTTGACTCCCTTAGACCTTCTCTGATAGACATATCAGACCTGGAATGAGTTCAAGCTTGTCTCTGTTTAAACAGGCAAGTCTGGTGTTGTTCAGAAGGTGCCCGACATAAATGGAGAAGTCTGTGGCTCTGCTTTCATTGCTTTGCTCTCTTCTCAGTTGCTGTGGGAGCCATGTGTGGCTCTAGAAGACTGTCCTAGAGAGGAGCAGCATTCTGAGACATTCATGGCCTCGTCTGAATTTAGAGGCGTGGGGTCCAATAGGTATTTTGGCATATGCTGAAGAACCTTCAAGTTAGTTCAGAGGTTGCTCACAAAATGAGACTACAAGGTAGGAAGTGCTTTCCAGATGGTAGATTCTACTGCTGGCAGAAAGCTTCCTCAGTGAAGCATGAAAATGTATCTCCTCTGGCTTGCAGCAGGTGACTCTGAGAAACTGTTTCTTGAAGCTTATATGTTTGAATTATAGAATCAGTTTTTTTGTCCAAGGCTTTTTTATTGCCTTCCTTTTTAGTGGTGTATTTTAAGGTAGGATCCCAAGCATGTAAAAATATAAAAGAAAGCTTCACTGAAAGCACTAATGACAAGTCAGACCAGAACTGACAATAGCATCTTCTTTACCAGGCAATTTTGGCAGTTGGGAAGATGTGCTTCATCTGTCCTGCAAGCTGCACTGAAGCCTCTGTTGATTTCATTAAAACACAAAGATTCATAGGTTATGAGGCCAAAAAGAACCATTATGATAATCTAGGCTGATTTGCTGTATAATTAATTCCTGTCTCACTATGTCTTTTAGAGAAAACAGAATACTATTTTAATTTAAAATTTGCCAGTAGCAGAGAATACACTATAACCTGTAGTAAATTATTTCAGTAGCAAATTACCCTCATGTAAAAATAAGTCATAATATTTTAAAATGTGAATTTCTCTAACTTCAATCTCTAGCCCCCAGATCTCATTGTCCCTTTGTCACATGCATTGAAGAGCCCTCTCTTACCAAATTCCATTTTCTGCACAGGTACTTGTAGATTGCAATCGAATCACATTTTAACCTCTATCTATTAAACAGACTGAATTTGAATGTTTTCCACTATGGGACATGCATACCAGTCATTTAATTATATTCCCTCCTCAATCTTGAACTTTTGGTTTAGCAATTCAACTGTCATTATCAGAAACTGCCTTAGCATTTCTCTGTTCCTGACAAGGATTCACATTGGTTTTACACCCAAGCTTTATTTCTACCCTTTTCTTTTATTATTATGATGAGAGTTCTGGGGGTATTTGATAATACATCGTGAAGTCGATATCCAAATATGTCTATCAATGATACTTCAAATCACCTATGGAAATACTTGCATTTTTTCCATAAACACAGGTGCTTTTTTAGATTTCTCAAGCTAGGTGTTTTGTTTTGGGTTTTTTAAAAAGAAAATAATTTGGAACAACATTTGGACAACAGAGATTCAGATTGGGGTGGATATGTTTCTTTGTAAAGATTGAATTCAGAGCTCTTTTATCTATTCAACAGCCTTTCTCATCTCCCCAGGTCTTCCTTTGTGCTTGCTTTCTTGGTCTCTTCATTCTTGGCCTCAGATTCTTCATTGTTTGTCACTTTCTGATTACAGCTAACTTTATGTATTTTTTTTTTTCTGGTTCCTTTGAAAGCATTCTGTCTCAAGGATTCTCCAGCTGTGGTACTTGTATGATTAATGAAACACTAAGCAGTCAGCATCACACCTCAAATAAACTCAGAGGCAAACCCTCTGCATTTCCCCAGAAAAGATGGGACCTGTTACTCAAATATCAGATATATCAGAGGGAGATGTAACCTGTATGTGGCTCAGCTGTGTGTGGGAGTTGCTTATGGTCATGATATTCCCCCTACCAGCAACCCGCAGAGATTGCTGAACAGATCACTGGGTCATGGCTAGATACAGACCAGCACCACCCATCAATCACATGTAGGGTACTGTGCTACCTGTCTGCTCCTCTCATGAATGGAAAGATGCAGTTTAGAGGAGTGTTGGTTTGAGCAATTGTTAGTGGTATCCTATAAGGGCAGCTGTCTTCCCTTAGGATCATTAAAGCTACAGCTCATTCAAGCCTGGCATTCTCTTGCCCTCCAAATAAACTCCATGCTGTGGTGAAAGCCAAAATGCAATGTTGCACCTCAGTCATAAGCCCTCGTGAGCCTGAAGAATGGTCGATCCATGCAGCCAGCATGGTGTCTCCAACAGTGGAGGGTGCAGGTGCTCTTTAGGGAGAGCACATGACCATGGTTGCTGTCGGTGGTGCATTCCCCTACATCCCCACAGCACCCACTGCTGTTGGTTTACAATTGCTAGAAGACACACTCCTTCCTTTTTCCTGTAGTATCGGTTTGTGGACTTGCTGTCCATTGTTATTTCTGGATATTTTTGCATTTTCTGTTGCCCCCTACTTCCATGACCTCCCCTGGCAGCAAGTTCCAGAAGTTCACTACCCTCCATGTAAATAAGTACTTCTAAAAATCTATTTTATGCTGATTTCATACAAGTTTCAGGAAATGCCTCTAACTCTGTTATTGCTGCGTTTGGCAAAGAGCAGTTCTACATTAACCTTCTCCATCTTCTGTAAACTTCAATCATGTTTTTCTCAGTCCTCTCCAAATATGAGTTTGGCCTTTTCAGCCTATCCTCATAAAGCATCCACTTCCATCCTTTTAGTTGCTCTATTTCCTCTTTCTGCTTGAGAAGCAGGGACAGGACTTCATGCAGTGCTCAGAACTAAAGTCTGGCTGAGGTGCACCTCATTGTCTAGCAAGAGAGGAGGCTCTAATGCACCCCCTTGCTGTGTCAGTGGAAGGAGGTGTATGGTCTCTAATGAGAGCATTTGACATGATTAATCTGTAGAACAAAACTACATAATAAATTGAAAATGAATTTTATCCCTGTTGCAGATATTAATAGCTTTGATGTTTCTGATGCCTGTGTGAGGGCAGAGCATGTTATTAGGAATTGGAGCAAAACAAGTTACTGTGGGTCAATACTGTCCTCTGCTGGGAAGAACTAGAGCTTTGGGCCATTTCTCCAAATGGGATTTAACAGCTGGCTTCTCCTTTCACTCTGTGTTTTGCCTTTGCAACAGGAAAATCTGACTGCACAGGGGAAATTCTTTAATACTTAGAGAAAGCTGGACATTCTTTGCTAACTATCAATGTATTGAATCATGATTTCATTTGTTTTTTTCATCCTGAATTTACCTAATTTATAAACTTATCCCTCATTCTTTCTCTCATTTGCCTTTTAATATTTACTGCATACACATTTCTCTGACTTTCCTGTCCCAATAGTAGAAGTAACAATGCATATCTTCTTTCCCTTCTATTTTCGTAACTATTTGCTGACAACTCATCCTGATTGGATTTTGAAAGCAGAAATCAAATGTGTGTGTATATATGCTATATGTGAAAGACACAAAGTATTTTAGAATAATAACTCCTTAGAAGAAATTAGTCTTCAGTAGTAGCACTGAACAAGAATTCAATAAAAATTGTGGTAGTTGCAGAAGTGGTTTTGCTTACTGTGTGTGCCAGCTCTGCATTTAGCAAGCATGGAAGGTGATTGAGAGGAAGTATAGTTTACAAGTGTTTCAATTTTGTTCCTTCTCCAGTTCCTCCTTCTGTGAGAATGATGTGGGGCAGAGAAGAGTCTGCTTTCCAGGAATTAATTCTGTACCTGAGAAAAAGAGAAGAATAGGAGGTCTGGTCTCCAGAGTAAGCCAGACATACTCAGGAGTGCCAGTTTGAGGCTCTTCTCTTGGCTAATTTCAATCCATGTAGCAACAGTAGAGCCTGGAGTTCTGGTCCTTAACCCACAGAAAGTGAGAGTCCAGGCACTGAAAATGTACAGGTTTTTATGTGTTAGCACATAAATTGTTGGTTTCTTGAAGCAAGGGTAAGCTGTAGGGATATTTCCATGGCAAGTTTGTTTCAGTAGCTATCTAAGATTTCTTGGTCAGAGAAATTTTAAGTCTCAGTTATTTTTTTCTTTGGGACCCACAGTGCAATCACTAACAGTTCATAGCAACTTGCATCTCTCCTCTAGTAGTTAAGAAGGGTATAGATATAATAGAGAAATGACAGTGGTGGTACCAAGTTCCCTGCTGTGGCTAGTAGAGATGGACATGGAAGTTACACTTTGTTACATATTTTGTATGGGATTTATGCAAATGTAACAGCATGATACCAGCCACACACTGGATGTTATGTACAGAGGCTTTTACAGCCGAGTGGGTCTCTGGTAGAGTTAATTGTTCTCACTGCCCTTCAGTTAAATGTTCTCTTCTGGCTGCTTATCTGATCTACAGTCATTGCAAAGTACCCACTGCTGTCATTTCTATACATTTTTCTGGTTCAACTCACTCCCTCTGTGATGATATCAGACTCTTGCACTCTCTCCTTTGCTCTCCCCACTGCCTTTTGGGAAAAGTTTATCTCCCATGGCTGAAAGTAATTGGGGTATTTGTATTGTATCCAGGATTGATGTATGATACTTTTCCTTGTGTCTGGCAGGTTGTTTATAAGAATAACGACATTCGTCTGGAGCTGTCTCGCTTGGCACGGATTGGTGATACTAAGATGAAGATCTATGGAGAAGTAAAATTCATATGTGAAAATGTGGCTACACTGGATCCCATCAGCTTTGAGACACCTGAGGCCTATATTAGTCTGCCTAAGTGGAATACCAAAAGGATGGGCTCCATCTCATTTGATTTCCGAACCACTGAACCCAATGGACTGATCCTTTTCACTCATGGCAAGCCTCAGGAGAGGAAAGATACCAGAAGCCAGAAAAATACGAAGGTAGACTTCTTTGCAGTTGAACTTCTAGATGGAAACCTCTACTTGCTGCTGGACATGGGCTCTGGGACCATTAAAGTCAAGGCCACCCAGAAGAAAGCCAATGATGGAGAGTGGTATCATGTGGATATTCAACGAGATGGAAGATCGGGTAGAGTTACAACTTTTTCTTAAATAAATTCATATTTCAGATTCAGACCTAGGGCTATGTATTAATTCTCAGAATATTCAAAACGTGGTAGATATGAGTCACGTCCTTAACGAAGCTTAGTGCTACTCCAGTGATGTTTATCCAGCAAGGCAAAGATGTGAATGGTTTTCATTAAATGTTTTCATTAAATGTTTAGTGTGAACTTTGGATAGTACATCACAGAGGTAATCTATTAATATTTTATTCACAATCCTCAGATATTCTGGACATATATCTGCAATTGCGTGCATAGTTACAGTGATGACTTCTTTGTAGGCTATGGTAAGGTTTAAGGTCCTTCAGAACCGTTGTTCTCAGTTTGAAAAATTCTTAGTGATCTGCTTTGGGTTTCTGCATTTGGGATCTTGTCATGAGAAAAAGAAGAGCAATGGGCACAACCAGTAACAAAATTATGGCAACAAATCAATATTTTCATCCCATTCTGTTTCCTTTAGTATCCTGTAGTTTTGAGTTAGGTTTCTTTACTCTTTTGGATGACAGATTCTAGTCTTAAAATCTGAGACAGCATTCAGTAGGTGTTTCTTTTCTTTCTCTGCAGCTTCTCATTTTCAAATACGGGTTTTAGTTTATTTCTAAAAATACACCTACCATGCAATTGCCAAGAGATATTTTTATTGTTTCCAGTGCTGAATATCAAGCTAATGTACTCATGCTCTACTCTGAAATTGTGGAGGAAAACAAAAATGCTCAAATACTGTAGCTTCATCTAGAGAATAATAATTGTACTTCAATTCTTTCTGAACCATCGGCATCTCAAAGCCTTCACTTCAAAAGGAATTTTGCTTACATTTGCCAGTGGATTTGAGATTTGTCTGGTGATCTCCAAATGATAGTTTTAGGTCCCTAATTTTATGTTTCCAGTTGCTGAATACCATCAATATAGGGAATGCAGTGCTAGAATTTGCTTCCCTTGAGTTTTTAGAAGAGCTGGCTTTGAGATACCATGCAAGGCCTAGCTGTTTGAACAGGTCTTTGCCTGAAGCTATTTTTTCCTTTGATGATGTGAGTAGTTTCTTTGTATTTGGCACGGTGCTCTGCTTGGACTTAATATGTGTGGTTATATATTGCTATCTCCTAAAGACATTGATAGGACCATTTTACAAAGGAAGCCATAAATAAATAAATGGAGCTTTGATTTCTTTAGAATTGCTAAAATTTAATTAACTTCCGGGGATAAACTCAATTAGCTGTGTTTCGTACTGACTTCAGTTTTGCTTGCTCACTCGGGGACTGTCTCATCCCTGAAGAAGCAGCTGCAGAGGCAGAGAAGACAGAAATTACACAAACTGTATGCAAAGAATGTTTGCAGAACCTTATGAAGAGGGACACATTTTCATTTGGACACATTCACAGGAGGATGTGACAGACGCATCCATTGCACTTGATGGATGACACTGTAGGACTGACTTGTTTGTCACTTGTCAGGGAGGTTTATGATGTTCTGGACACTGATTAGAGGTAACAGATTTTGAATTAGAAACACTTTTCTCAACAAGAACGAACAAAAGAACGTGTCTGTATGATGTGTCATTTTTTTTCTTTTTATTTGGTTGCATTCTCTGCTCACAATGAATACTTGGTTAATGATCCTAACTGATGTCTTGTGTCCTGAGAAAACCAGGATACTGGTGTAGATTTCTTTGCACTGTACCTTCAGTCACTATTATCCAATGACACTTTGGGTAAGTACGAGAAAGGAGTTCAACACCTCTTGTTTATTCCTTGGCTTTTCTTCCAGATGTGGACTAGAGAATGGTTAGATTTTTTTCCCCCCCAGTATAGATGACTGTAATTTGGAAACTGAAACAATTAATTTATTTAATGTGGGCTAAAAACATTCATTTGAGTTTAATGGGCTAGTGACCTGCAAGTTCTGTTTCTCCTTTCTAAAGCAGCAAGGCCTATGTTAGGTGCCATCTCTCCCCTTTTTTTTTCCCATTTCTCTAACAGTCCAAGACTTCAGGTACTGCTGATCTTAGTAAAATAGCTTAAAAATCCAAATATTCACTACTGCAGTGCACTAAGGCAGAGAATCTTGGCAGTCATGCTCAGATAACCTCTGGCATCTCTAGTCCCCTTAGGCCTTGTGTATGCTTCGGTCTGTGTTGGCTGCCATAGCAACAAAACCTGTTCTTGTCTTTCTACTCTGATGGAAGCTGGCAGTAGGCAGTGTGGACATGGACATCTAATGTCCTGAAACCTTTCTGTCCTTTGGGAAAGCTCCCACCAGGTTCACAAAACCTGTCACAGTTTCTAGCTGGGGAACAATGAGCATGCTATGCAGGACAATGTTTTTACCTACTCATCAGCTACTAAACATACATGATTCCCGCTTCATCAGACACTAAAAATCTTACTGGATGGTTTGGTTTACAGTTGTATCAGTGCACTGTTTGGTGTGCCTGTTCTGCCCTCAGTGGGGTGTTTTGGTCTGTTCTTCAGTCTAGCACAAAGTAACTACAACACTGCCGAGGAGATGCTTAGATGCTTCTGATTTCCCAAGATGGTCTTGGATCTGCTTGAAGCAGAGTAGCAAACATGGGATTCTGGAGGAGGAAAAAAAAAACAAAAAAGGATGTTATGTGAGTGCTCCTTTCTAGCATCAATACAGAATTTCTCCATCTCAGCAGCTTGGTCGTAGAAGTGCTGTTCATCCAAACTAGTGCCATCTCCTTGCAAGATTTATTGCAGGGTACAAAACACTCAGAATGTTTAGGTTGCTGTCTAGTCTGTTTCTTCATCATCTCACCATCTTTCTCCAGGTTTTACACTTCATGTTATCCAATGTTTCTTGTCTTTTAGTGGGTTTCTTTACCTTTGTGGCATTTGCACATGTTTGTTCTCTCCACAGTAGCAGCTGTCTAGAGCTCAGCCCTCCAGTGTTTTGGTTCTAAGCTTTAGAATAATATGTACTCTACAGGCCGCGTTTGAGAAATAGCAGTGGAGATGCTGGAAGGGAAGTTGTGTTCCTGTGGCTCTGTGATTTGCTGCCTGTGTGACAGTATGCGTATTGTCATATTTTTTCTTTCCTTATTTTATAAAAGAGAAAATACCTGTGGTGCTCCAGCTTGTTGATACAAAATGGTTCATCAAATAACTGTGGTTCTCTTCGAGCCTTTAATTTGTAATGCCTCTGTTGCTTCTGACACTCTGCTGCCTCCGACATTATTCCTCAATTATTACAGAACATCACACACACGGAATACCTTGTGTCTGTGTCATATGTGCAGTTCTCTAAGAAGACACCTCTTACAGCTGAAGAAAAGATGTGTGTACATGACTGTAGTTTCTCACAGAGAAGATAGGTAGAGTTAACTCTATTAACTCTCCTTCCTTATTGTTGGGGTGTCTGATAAAAATGCAGTGATGTGGAATTAATCTTAAAGCTTGGGTAGTGTCTCTGAAGACAGACTGTCTTAATGACAAGGCAATTGGATGTGATGATTTATAGCTGGGGAGAGTGAATTGCTGATTTTTAGATGAGTGTCTAGTGGGCAGATATCCCTATCACAGAAACTGCTGAATGCTCTTCAGAAGAGTACACTGCACTGGAATGTGAGAGATGTGCATGTGCATTATGTTCCCTGTTTTCCTTTGGATGCATTGTCTGACCTTAAACAAGTCACTTTGCTTTTCTGTACCTGTTTTACATATTCTGATTATGTAAAACAGGTACAGTTACATATTCTGTATTATATCTGATTATTTTATGTGCTGGGACAATTTCTTGAAATACGTGTGAATGACCTCAGTGCAGTATGCCCACATTTGATCTGGAGCATATGGAAGCTATCACAGTTTTTTGATATCTGAACTGTTGTTCAGATATGTTTGTCTTTCTCTTCCTCAATTTTCCTGTATGAAATGGAAACTTGAAAACTTTCTTTGTAAAGCCATACAATATTTTACTTTGGGACAAACTTCTGAAGATTTCTACTTCAATCTAGACTTTGTTCAGGGTCATGTGCAGTTGAGCTTTGAATGCTTTCAGTCTGGTAAACCCCTCTGAGATTTCTGTTCCCGTGTTTGACCACTCTTGTGGTGAAAATGTCCTTTTCTATGGAGTTGAAGATTCCCTTATGTTGTGGCTTAGGAATTCAGTGGTCCCATTGAGACTCTGCAAATCACATTGCTCACCTGCTTCCCCTGGACATGCCCCTCCCAGCTCCTGCAAAGAATTACCTCTGCTCTGGCTGGAACCAGGACATCTTACTGCAGCTTGTGTCCCTTTCCACTACAAGTTCACAGTGCTAATTCATGTTCAAGTTGTCTGTCATATCTCCAGGTCCTTTTCTGCAGAGTTGCTCCTTAGCCACCTGGTCACTAGCCTGTACTTGTGTGAGGCTTTTGTGACTCAGGTGTAAGACTTTGTATTTATTTGTTTTGATCTGCATCAAACTTTGCTATCAGTCCTTTGTTCCACCTTGCAATGGTTTCTCTAAATGGTAATCTAGTGTTTCCTCCAATGCACCAGCCAATCCCTCCATGTCACTTACAAATGTGTCCATGTTGGTCCATCATCCAGGTCCAGGTTTGGAGGTACTGATGAAGTGCTTTCTGAAAGAGCTATATCGAGGGTATTAAAATGCTTTTGCTTATCTTTATTTCTCTCTAGTCTTTAGGCCATCAAACTCCTGTATGTTCTCAATAAGTTTTTGCTTTGCTGGATGAATACCACTGAATAATGCTCAAATTTGGCATATTATTATTTAGCCATTGAATTGTTATGCGTCTGACTTTCTAATGCAATTTGGGATACAGACACATGATGATCAGTCATTGCATGGAAGTACTTAGAACCTGTGGATCAGGAGGAGAGGGAGCTGTGTGAGAGACACTCACACAGAGAGTGAATGCCATTTGGGTGGGGAAGAATCTTTACTGTCGTGTGAGAACCTTAAACCTCATTCAGTTATTGGAAGAAAAATGAACTGAACTGAGTCTGCAGTTGAAAGTGTTGATGTCTCCTTATCTTCCTCATTTAGGTACTATATCAGTGAACAGCCGACGCACCCCATTCACTGCTAGTGGGGAGAGTGAGATCCTGGATCTGGAAGGTGACATGTACCTCGGTGGGCTGCCAGAGAACCGAGCAGGACTCATCCTTCCCACAGAGCTCTGGACAGCAATGCTGAACTATGGCTATGTCGGCTGTATCCGAGACTTGTTCATCGATGGACGGAGCAAGAACATCCGGCAGCTGGCAGAGGCACAGAATGCTGCTGGAGTCAAGTCCTCCTGCTCCCGCCTCAGCACCAAGCAGTGTGACAGCTACCCATGTAAGAACAATGCAGTCTGCAAGGATGGCTGGAACCGCTTCATTTGTGACTGCACCGGCACTGGCTATTGGGGTAGAACATGTGAGCGAGGTAAGTTGGGTTTTCTGACTTCAGTTACACAAAGCTGAAGGTGTGTGTGAGAACAAGAACAGAATCCTGTGTTCCTGTAAGACTCTTCCCTGCCCTTGTTGGTCTTCCCAAAGCTAAGTTGCAGTCCCCATAGAAGGAAAACTTTCTTGTCTGATTGGTTCCTTCCAGTCTTTTCCGCCCTCGTTTCATGAGCTTACTTGGCCACTTCACTCCCTAAGCCTTCTGAAGGTCTTGTCTTCAAGTTCCAGAGTTTCTTTGGCTAAGTATGGTTTGCTCCTGAGGTGGAAAATGCAGCTGCATGTGAGAAGTCTCAAACAAATTACTGGAAACTGTACCAAGAGTGAGCTTTAGTTATGGAGATTTTTCTTGCATGGGACAGATGATGAATTCCAGTTCTATGTTGGCTTCCTCTTTTTTTGTGTAGTAGAATTTCCTTAATGGCTGTTTATGAGTAAAGCCAGCTAATGGGATGATGTTAAAAGAAGCATGTCTCCAAGTTCATCTCTGATAAGGTAAATCTGTAGGAGATTCATGGGAGGTTCTCTGCATCTTATTTGTACTCATACAGAACTGTGATTTAAAGACATATGACTGGAGATACAAGGCGCGTGTAGGCAGGCAAATTTTCTATGTGTTATAGATCACATGGAAAGGATTTACTGATGGAAGATATTTGAACTATATATTTCTCAAGCACATAGGTGTTTCCATTAATTGATGTTATCTTTGTTATGCTACTGCCACCATCAGAACAAGGCAGGTTGAATGGTCTTACAGAAAAAGATGGGGCTAAGATCAGTTGCGAAAAAACCCCACTTCCCTGGAGGGTGTTTTCTTATATTTAAACCAGTCTTTCTGTTAATATTTGGCCATTAGCGCTGCATTTGGACTAAATTGTATTCACAGTATACCCAAGAATTAACTGTAAACCATTAGCAGAATCTTAGGGCTTTCAGTCTCTTCTTTATATCACCTCACTTGGCACCATGGTGATAGCATGTGTCTTAGAACTGGAAATTTTTGAACAGATATTTTTGAACTTCTGCTATAAATATTTGAGCAACACCTTTCTCACGTAGTCCATTTTAAAATATTGATCATAATAGTATGCCACTTGTGAAGAAGAACATGAAATTTAGCTACAATGCATAAAGTATTAGGCAAAATTGAGATTTGTAATTCGTTCACTCTACAGAGGATTTTCTTCTTTGCAGAAAGTTTTTGTTAATGACCAAAATTCTTCTTATATGGATAGGATTTTTAGGTTTTACAGTACGAGATCTGTGGTCGTTTGTAAAACTGCTCACAGACAGTAATTCAGTGCATGCTGTCCTAAGCAGCAATAGTAGATAATTGCCAGTGGGCCTTAAAACAGCTGAAGCATCAACACTGCCGTCCGTGCTGGGGGAACATGGGTGAAAATGTAAGATTCATGGGCATCAGCTATGCCAATGTCAGCTCAGCAGTTCTCTCTTTTGACTACATGGGATTGTAAAATTCTGGAAAACATCAGACAGAAGTCTTCTCAGCCATAGCTTTGGGAGTTGTTTTGTCCAGTTGTTGTGTGATTAGGTTTTATACAAACATGATAAAAGGAAGCACTACCATAAGTGGATTGTTCCCCCACAAAACTGCATGTGTATTTGCCCTTGGTCTCTATTTAGTATAGGAGTGACCAGCTCTGTGATTCAGGACTTTGTGGAGTGTGTCTCATGTCTATCTCCTAGACCTGGCTCTCAAAAGAGAATCCAAAGCTAACAGTGACATAAAGAACAGGGTTCATGTCATGTGCCTTTATATATCAATGGTGTTAGCTTTTACTATTTTCATGGTCAGTTAAAAGGAATCAGTAGGTTAAAGGCATGTAAGCATTTTAATTTGGGAGAAATGAATATCAAGTCAGGCCTGAGATCCATAACTTGGCTGTGCTCTAATGTCCATCAGTCTGAATTAGGGAGATACATTTATGGATTAATGTCTAGCATGGGAACTTGAGGTCATAATAAATATGCTTTAGAATCAGAGTGTATTTAAGCTTAACAAAACTATGATGAAACAGTTCAGGACATTATAAAAGATGTATGCAAAGGTCCTAATCCTGAGAAATTAATTTTGCCTGTAACTAGAAACCACTGGCTCATTGCTGGTTTAGTCCCAGTGTCAGGCAAAGCATGTCTATAATGCCTGACCTACCTTGGCAACATGAGAAGCGGCTCACAGGGAATAAATATTTGAGACTGGATATGTGAAAAAAGTTGTACAAATTGAAGTGCATTTGAGTCCAGAATATTTATGTGGTGTTACATAGGACCTCAAACTGCTCTGATATAAATACTTAATGTCAGACCACTGCATTAGTGCCCACTGATTTTGCCTCCATGAACAAAAAGCATTGCAGGCTACCAGTGATACTTATTATTCTCTTGGTCTGACACCCAAGTATTTATTGCAAGCCCTGATTGCATATGGTCTGTGATCCTAACACTGTTGGAAGGAGAAAGGTTGAGATGGAGACTGGGAAGGGAATCAAAGCGAGAGTTGCTGCCATGCCACAGTGGCACTGCTGTGTAGTGACTGATGAGCTGCACTGGACTGGGGGGATGCCAGGCTGGTGCATAAGGGTAGGAATGAAGAAGGAGCAGGCTAGATCTTCTAATATGGGACAGCTGCTGGCTCACTTTTCCAGTCTGCCATCTCTCACGTTATTCTTTCCTTACATTTTTGTCCTGCTAAAAGAGGAGTGTAACTCCTGCAGCCCAAGATGTATGATAAAGGGTTATTATGTATATCTAGGCAGGAGAGCCTAGAATAAAGAATCTCCTGTGCTTGGTGACTATCAGGAAAATCACTCTTTATCACAAAGCAAAGCAGATACTTAACATTTGTTAAAGTACTAAAATTAGGAAGGACATATGTACAACTCTAGGAAGAGAAGCAGATGATTGATTTGTTGTTGATGATAAAGTCTACCTCCCACCTTCCATGTATAGGATTTCTACATTTATAATCCTGTATTTCTCTTAAATTTTATACTTTGTCATATGAAGGATACTATACATTTAAAATGGACTAAAAAGGACATTGATTGTCTCAGTTAGAAAATAAGTCTGGGTTCCTTTTGTTCATGGTGAAACAATACAGATACATAGTATTCAGTATGCCACTTCTATCTAAAGCCTGTGGGAGTTTGTCTTGTCAGTGAAATAACACCTCTCTATATTCAGCCAGTTACACTGGATGCAACATAGCCTTTGGTTACTATGGTCTGCTCCGGCAGTACTTTTGTGCAGATAGAGAAACTTTGCTGTAACTGGAGATTGACAGGGCACAGAACAGAGAACTAATGCCAAGGCCTCAAATTCATTCTTAAAATTCCAGTATCTTATCATTATTTTGGTATTGGCAGTGATGTAAGCAAAGGTGTGAGCAGTCTGAAAATGTCATAGTTTCTAATAGTAATGTAATTTCTTCTTGGGTAATTGAAATTTCATGGAAGAGATGGGGCGCGACATGGAAAAGACCAGATAGTGCTTTCATGGGCCATAAGGGCTCAGTGCCAGGCTGTGAGGCTGAGCGAAGGCAGCAGCAAATGCTGGCAGTTAGCTTGATATGGTCCCCATTTCACACCTTCCACCAGAGACTGTGATGACCAGGTAACACACTGTTATTTTCTTAAACCCTTTTTTCTCATTCTCTGTCACCTTTCCATAATGGTTCTCTACTAAGCAGTCTAACTCAGTGTGCCTATATTGCAAATATAGTAAAGAAAGGAAAGAAATAGAGAAGAAGCTAATAGACAGGACACAATTCCTCCTGCAAATGATGCTCTGTCTGCTTTGCAATGTGGTAATGATCTCACCTCCCCCTGCTCCCTGAGCTCTCTTGCACTGCTGTTAAATGAAGAGAAAGATTTAATCATGCCAGAAAGACTCCTAAACTGAATTTAGCTTTGGATAGCTCTTAAATGAATCACAGACACAGTGAAGGGGACTTATCACAAAAGTTATAATTGCAAGTGCATACTGAGACTTTGTACTGAGTTTGCTAGCTTTGGGTTGTGGTGTGCTGGGCACTAGGGAGAAAAAAAAACAAAGCCTTAGTGCTTGTACTATTGGTGCTATTGAATCATTCTTGCATCCTGGAGTTTTAGGAAGAGTAGAGTGCCAGAGAACAGTGTCCGCAGTGCAGCTTCTCTCTTCTGAAGTACCTTGTTTCTACAGGTCTGCTCTTCTGCTGGTTAGTTTGAAACAAAGAACCTAAAATATCTTAAATTCCATGGGAATGCTTCCCAAATGCTTTCTGATCATCAGATGCAGGGCAAGTTTTGAGGTAATTGACAAAAGGATTCCTCCAATGTGATGAATATCATGCTTCCTCCTGTTGCATGTGAGCTGCCTGCCCAAACTGAACCTGAAAGAAATTAGGGTGAGTTGCAAGTCTTGCCAACAAGGGCTGGAGGGCTGTTGTAGACATGGAGGAGGGTGGGAAGTGTGGGTTAGTGCAGCAGTTGTGAAGGATCTTTGGTGGGTCTTTTTGAGTGCTTAATGTCTTCTTTACCCTTTGCCTGGTAACTGGTTAGTGTTTGACATCAATTGTATCAGGTCATTGCAGCTCCCTGTTAATTGCACTAAAGATGTTAGAGGTAGGAGCTGGTATCTGACTCATGGAGAATGGTGTACTATTTAGCTGTGATTACAAAGTACCTCCTCACAACCCTGGACTGTTCTGGAAAGGACCTCAAAGCCCTGGCATTAACTAAGCAGGAGGAGGGAATGTGTGTTGTATTCAAATTAGCTATTTTCTGTATTCAAATTAGCTATTTTCTGTAGCTACAGTGAAAATGCCTTGGGCTCAAAAAGATGCATGAGGTCTGTTTGGTGGATCTTGAAAACTCTCTGCACCCTTTCCTTCTACTGAAACACTGTGAGAGTGACTGCAGAGGGCAAGAGCCCAGGAAGGACACAAAGCAAAAGACAACTGAAAATCAGATAATTTTAGGCCAGTGAGAATCAAATGTTGTTGATCACTCACTTTTTAACATTTTCTCCTACTTAAATGATTTGACTTCACTTTGCATGGATTTTTTTTTTAAGAAGTATATAATATTGGAAAAGGCAGGCTGGTATGAGACTTCTGATAATGTAAGACTGAAATAAAAGATGTTGAGGTGTAGATTTTAAACCTCAAAAGTTATTTGCTCAGAACTGGACACAGCCCAAGTCCTTTCCAGGTAAAGGGGGGAGAAAGCCTTGTTCCAGCCATCTCCTTTGCTGAGCTGCATCCAGTGTTTATTGCAGAAAGATAGAAGTATCCCATTCAGGTTTGTCTCCCAAGGGCTGGATTAACTGCTTGTTTCTGTTTGGATTGGCTCACAGATGGACAGCCAACATCCTGAGCAAACCAGCCTTCCTCTGTATTTTGTGGTAAACTCTATGTGAGCAGCAACACCTGCTGTTAACAATGGTGATGTTGAGCATAGGGCTGCACATTTTATTATCTGCCAAGTACCTTTGCAGCAGTGTTTACTAAGAACAGTTTAATGACAATACACATCTTCCCATTATGTATGCAATGAAGGCAGATGTTGTAAAATTACTAGTAATAAGAAATGCTACAGAACCATTTACTACAGAGGATAAGTGCTGCATACTTTGCTGTCTCAAGCACAGGTAGCAGCTTAGATTTCTTTTTAGTTTTAGTGAAAATGTTTGATGATAATCACATCTTTGAAGGTTTGTTTAAAGCAGCTCAAAAGTATTGATGCTTTTTGGACTGTCCAGATGTTCTGATTATGCAGTGAAATGCTAGATAACTGCTGAGAATAGCTTTTCCTACAGAACTGATGGTTCCCAGGAGAGGTGGACACATTAGGAGAAAAGTCTTTGCTGCGATGTTTTTAATTATTTTAATTCTCGCTAGATCTTGAACAGTCAAAGATTTAAGAAAATCAAAATATCAGAATAATTCTTATGATTTCATGACATAAAGTAAGATGTTAGAGAATAGGTCTGTTCTAGACCTCATCTATTCGCTGACTTACTAGTACCAGATAGGTCCCTATTGTACAGTTTCCCAGATTGTCTCCAAACTGCAGAAATAAAATGCCATCTGAATTTAGAAAAAAAATTCATACAATCCCTTCACACCCATTTCAATTTGTTTCTCACTAATTTTATGGTAAAATCTCTATTAAACATGATCTGAAGAATGTTAACTTTGCTAAGAGCAATTTATGTGAAAAGTTAATTTTCTCACTTGCCATCAATCCATTCGTAACACTTTTGGCTGATCCCTTTATGGCTGGCCCAGGCAGCTACTACTGTTCACAGTCCTGCTCAAGAAACACAGGCCTGGCTTAATGTGATTAGCTCCCCTGTATTTATCTTTAAAGACTGACTGTCAGACCAGAAGGTTACTGTTTGTTGCATAAGTGCTGGATTATTCTACTTATTAGGCTTTTATGTATCCTCCATCTTATAATTCTTTCCTTATCTTCAATGGGATAACTTCTGTCCTGGCATTCAAACAATTCCCAAGATGCTTATTAGATATTATGCTAGCTCCAGTAAGGACAGTGCAGCCAAGGTGGGGTTGTAAAGGAAGAGAAACAATATTAAGGAACTATTTAAAAGTTTCTCACTTTTGTGGATTTATATTGTGATCCTTACCACTCATTATAACTTTTTTGTCCATAGATATATACATTCAGTCAAAAGCCACTCTGAATATGTGCTTTCCAGAACAAGTAACTGCATTTGTTGCACTCTAATGCCATTGTGATATCTGCAGTACAGAAGAGTGTGCAGTTAATTCTGCAGTCAGGGTGATTACATCTGCTTGGGAAAAGACCATTTCATGGGTTTTATGCTGTTGAACTTTAACTTTGAAGAGTCTCACTGATGTGACAATCTCCAACAGCATCTGCCGAGCAGCTGGAACATATGAGACTGTATGAAAACCAACTGATTGTCTCTCCTATATCGTATAATGTTATAGGTGTGATTCTTTTTATCCACATGTTCCTCCTATTTCTTCATCCAGATTCTATCATCATATGCTTTTGATATTTGAGGCCACTCTTGACTTCTGTGCTGCATATGAATTTGTTATACTCCAGGTGCTCTAATCTCATCTGAACATGTTGGTGGCACAGAAGAAGACAATAAAATCTGCTGTTTTTCTCTAAACTTCTGTACTTCTGGCTGTTTATTGCTGAGTGTAGCTTTCATAAGGTCCTCTTAGTTCAAGAAATATGATTACCCAAAACTGTATGATTTTGTGTACTCTCAACTCATGTAAAGAACACTAGAACAACAACAAAAAAGATGTTGATGGATTGGTAAAACCATTGGATTAATGCTTATAGAACATGATAATTTTATTAGTATAGGCCTTTTCCACAGGACCAATATTATAGTGATATTTTTGTTTCTGTCCTGGTTTATAAATGGCAGTTGAGAACAATGGTTTCTCCTTAATGTAAGCCACAAAAAAGTCAAGGCACAAAATAACTCCCAGTTTGAAGGACAGCTTGTCATAGCAGGTCAGTTTTGCCTGAATATCACAGTGTCATGGTTTAACCCCAGCCAGCAACCAAGCCCCAAGCAGCCACTCACTCACTCCACCAGCGGGATCAGGGAGAGAATCAGAAGGCTAAAAGTGAGATAACTCATGGCTTGAGATGAAGACTGTTTAATAGGAAAAGCAAAAGCCACACATACAAAGCAAAACAAGGAATGAATTCACCACTTCCCATGGCAGGCAGGTGTTCAGCCATCTCTAGGAGAGCAGGGCCCCATCACGTGTAACAGTGACTTGGGAAGGTAAGCACCATCACTCCGAATCTGTCCCCCTTCCCTCCACTTTCTGTACTGAGCACAATGTCTCATGGTCTGGAATATCCCTTTGGTCAGTTGAGGCCTCCTGTCCTGCCTGTGTCTCCTCCCAGCTTCTTGTGCACACTCAGTCCCCTCTTTGGTGTGACAGTACAGAAAGCAGAAGAGGTCTTGGCTCTGTGTAAGCCCTGCCCAGCAATAACAAAAACATCTCTATGTGGTAAACACTGTTTTCAGCACAATTCCAAAGCATAGTCCCACACTACTCATTGTGAAGAAAATTAACTCTACCCCAGCAAAAACCAGGACACAGGGTAAGGCAGAATTTAGTAAAACTTGTATCATTTGAAGTGGTACTTCATCATGAAGGAAGGAAATACATTTTCACCTTTCCATGATATCTTTTCCAGGTTACTCCCTGCAAGAGACATGATGGCATGTTATGTCTCTCCCCCACAAAGACAAGAGTAACACAGGTTCTTTTTAATAGATCCTTTTGGGTGGATTATGGTGAAAGGACACTGAATAGTCAGTGCTTGAAAATATACCTATATATATGTATATAGGGTTTATTTTAGAACTGTTTAGTTGCAATGGAAAGCAGCTCCTCTCCTTCCTCCAGGGGTGCAAACCTGCCTCAGCAAAGCAGGTGCCTCCCCAAATGGGCAAATGTTTTCAGTCAGTAATCATTAATAGTCGAGTCTCACAGCATGTCACATGGATGATCCAGAATGAGCTTACTATGAATATGCACCACATCTGTGGTGATTTGTCAGGTGTCCAGAGACAAACTGATGGCACTAGGTTCAAGAATTGCTTCAGACTACCTCTGTCTTTGAGTCTCTTATAGCTTGATGGCTGATCTCAGTCCCTGTGCCTTCATACCCCGCTTCTTTTCCACACCCTCCAATCAGACCAGTTTCTGTTTTTGCTGAGACTGCGAATTGTCCCTACAATTAAAGGGAATATCTTGATGGAAGAAGCCAGGATGAAGTAGATTCATTTGTCATGAAAAATTATTTCCAATATTTAAAATTACTATGTAAACCTTGGAGATGTTATCTGTGAAATTAGCTTTCTCTATCTCCCTGCTTTGCCCAGTCAAAGCCATCATGCTGAAAGGCAGGCACTGGCACAGTGCATTTTCTGTCTCATTTCTTTTCTTCTATTCATCTCAGAGGGAGAGGAAAGACTTGGCATTCATGATGCTCCCTTAATTGACTCTTTCTGCATGTGGAGATAGGCAGTCGTCCCTTGGACAGCTTGATTGATTGGATGAGGCTATTATATGATATGGAAAGGATATGCAGGAGCACAGCCATCACCACAAGCATGGAAAGATCTTATCTGGTAGTGTATATTGGCTCCCCCCAATCTGCTTGGTTTGTCTGTCTTGTCTCAAATGCAGTTGTCTCACATTGCAGCCCACAGGGTGGTCCTGGTCAATCCACTGCCACTAGATACCAGACTCCAAGGCATGGCCCTCCAGAGGGAAACTTTTCTCACTCTCACTGCTAAGGCATCTGAAATGTGTAAAGGAAAGATAATATCATCATTTTTATTTAATTTCTTACTAGCATCCTCTTTTTTTTTTTTAATCTGGGTAATCAAGAACAAGAGGTTAAAATTGGGAGATAAGGTGCAGAAGAGGGAAGCTGTATCCGGATAAATCAAATCTTAATACTAGTTTCAGAGTGACTTCCTGCTTTGTGATGATTATAGGTGGTGTCGGTGAATAGATAAAACATAAAACTTAGGAGATATCCATTACATTAAGGCAGAAGTCCTCCCACTGAAGGGACACAGCAGCAAGGAGGATGTGCAAGAAAAGCAGCTTCATAATAAGTGCTGTTGATCTCATGATGCTTCCATTTTTTATGTCCTACAGCTGTTGACGTATGAAATTCTGCCTGTTAGGGCAAGGTCCTCTTGTGGTCAGCCTGGACCCTTTGGGTTACCTACCACACTAATCTTGTGTTCTTGTGATCGACAGCATTTTTCCATTTCTGAACAAGGAGGAATTGAAATTCTTCTTGCTGTGATACCGCTCAAGGGAGTGAAAGGACAGGGAAGATTGAAGGAGATTACTGTTGGAAGTTGTATCAAAGCACCAGAGTTTAGGATTCAAACAGAGTCATGTGGAATTAGTCAAGTCTGACTGCCCCAATACCCACAGGCCCCATTTCAAACAGCTGAGAAAGGAAAAAATATGGTATTTTATACAGTGATTTTTTTTTTTAATCCACTACCTTTCATTAAATCAGTAAAATGGAAAATAACAATTCAGCCCTCAGTTGAAAAGCATGTTAGATTGACAGCTCTGGGAGCCCTAGGCTTGTACTTAGAATGAGAAATATATAGAGTAGCTCTCCTTTATATACCTTAGTCATCTCTTGGAGAAGTATTTGCATTAGAGGTTAGAAAATAGGTCAGTCTTTCTGACTTGCCTGGTCTGTGGTAGAGCTACAAAGTAGAATGGCAAAAGGAGGAACTCTTCTTCTGTAGCTCTGATTTCCTTTCCTTTGTGTGTGAAACTGCTGAAGACAGAGAGCCATGAGGCAGCTTAGTGCACCCAGCCCGGGGAGCAGAGCAAGGTTTGAACTAAGCATAACGAAATGGAATTTGTGCTGCATGTATCATCTGCCACGTGAGGACAAGATCTCCCCCTGACCAAGTGACTGGCAAAAGGCATGTGCTTGCTAAATAGTGGGAAGGAAGCAAGAATACAGAAACCAACTCAAATATTTTATAGTTCTGTTATTTTTTTTTTTAATCTCTTTGTTGAGAATGTTTGTGAAGAGGGAAAAGAGGTAAAAAATAGATCAAAGGAAAGGCTTTTGGCTTACTAAGGAAATTCAAAATATCTAGAGTCTCTGTACAAATCTTACTGTACGGGTTCTGGTTCCTAGAGGTGTAAGCCTAACAGTTCAGTACCCAGTCATAGAAACGTCCAGGTTTCCACCATTTTATTACCACATCTTCAGTGAAGTTCTCTTCCGTTGCAATCTGTTTTTTTGATGCAAACCCCACAAATCACTGCTACCCCATTTCTGCTGGTCAGCTCTCATGTCCAATTTGTGCAAATTTCCTTTATTCTGTATTTGCATTTGATTATTCTGTCCCCTTGGAAGACTGACCAGTGCTGAATTTTAGCCTTTCTCTCCCTGTCAAGTGTTATTGGAGGATGACTTAGCACTGCATCCAAGGTGCTTGCTTCAAAGCTGTGTTTTTAATAATTCCATCATTTCTTCATGTTAAACATGGGATTGGTCATCTGAGGGTATGAATAAAGTAAGGCACAGGCACAGTATTGGCAGTTCTCTTTTCTCCCATCCCAGTCTGATGCTGGAAGCACCACTGTGGTGTGAAGAAGCTGCCTTTAGCCACCTTGGTGAAGGAGGTGGAGATGGTTCAGAACTCAGCAGGGTGGCAATTGACTCCTGTTCCAGTCTGTTGCCCTCCCTTTTACTGAGGCAACATCATGGTTGTGGATCTTGTTCAAATTCTTTTATGCCATTCCCCTAAGCCTGCCTGATTCCTTCTGCCACCTTCCAGTTTGATCAAATTTCACATTCCTGTCTGGTGCAGAAGAATTAAGAATGTTCTGAAAGATTTCTTGGGATGTGAGAAAAGGGGACAAGGAAAAGAATTAATAGAGTTTTGTCAAACAAAGGCTGGTTGTTTTTTTTGGTGGGGGGAGGGGGTATCATTTTATAGCCTGCAAGCTTTTTGGGTAAAGTAATTATGGAAAACAAAAAGGATTAAAGTAAAGAGAAACAGAAATGATTTTTCATGGCATTTTAAAATTCCTTAGTGTTTTCACTTTATCTTTTAATTTTTGTATTTAAGTCAAAGCACTTGGGTTGCTTTAAAAAATAATCAAAACATAAAGGGAGACTTCAAATAGCCATGTCGAAGAGTAATGAATCCAGCAGACAGAAGGACTTGTGTCCAAATAAAAAAGGCAGAAAAGTGTAGGCTGGAATTGGTATTGACTGTGAGATGTGCACAGTGCTAATGGACCTACAGAAGAAACAGGAACATTGCAGCCATAAAGTGAAAACCTGGTCCACTGTGAATACAGATGAGATTGGGAAAAACAGTGCTTTTATGGAGCTGCTTTTGCACACATGGCCTCTTGAGCTCACCTGCTTATAAAGTCAGAGTGACAGGATGTAGATTAGCAATCAGCATCCTCATTTAGCCGTTTCTCCCTGACTGATTTACACTGCTGTGATTTCTTTTTTCTTTTGTCTTTTCCTTCTGGCTGGTGACGATTTGCTGAGCCCATCTATTCTCTTTTACACTGTTGTTTTTTCTAGAAGCTGTAAAAATCAAAATGCAGGTCATTTACCTTTCTTTGTGTGTCTGTGTGTTGCCTACAGTTCCTACCCTAGTCTGTGCCACCAGCCAAGGCTCAGTAAATCTTCCAGGAGAAGCAGCTTTGAAGCAGCTGCCATGTCCCTTTTGCTGTATGTTGGTTTTCCTAGACACCTTTCATTCAGATTATGGAGTGATGCTTGATCTATGTGCTCCATCAAAGTGTTGGTCAATAAAATCCTATTTAACTGGGTGGCACCCCTAACTTTCTTTTCCCATGTCTATCCCTTGAAAGGCAGCTTCCTGTTAGGCACTGAAGAGACTGTGCATGTCAAGTACTGTGGTTCAGCATCTCTTTGGGTGCCTGCAGAGAACTGCTTTTTCCTGCTTCAGCACTGCTTCTGGATTACACACTTCAGCAGTTTCCTGGTGAAAGCTACTGAGGAGAGCTTCAGAGCAGGCAGGAAGAACACTCAGATACAACCAGGAGTGGAGGTCCTGGCATTAGGCTTGTTTGTGTTTGGAAATGAGATGTTTTCTGTTCTGGCAGTGAACTCTAAAACATTTGAAACATAGGTTGGTAATGGACTTTAGGCTGTTCTCTGCCATAGTGTTGTGGGGCCTGCCAAATCTCACAGTATTACCTCTCTCTCTGTAGAAGCCAGAGACAGAGGCTTGGGTGAATTTTTGTACCTTTGCATTCAGATAACTCATGGGGGACCCTTCAAACTTAAAACAAGCAGACAAGGTCATAGCTGGGAGAAAGCAAGGAAGTTGTCATCTCTCCCTGTCTTTGGGCTATCAGAATATGCTAAATAAATCCACATTAAACTGTTTATAAGGATGCAGATTGATAATCCTATACAAACAAATGCCTTTTTTTCCCATATGCAGAGTATTTGAGATTGATATCATCATAATTTTATATTTTGGGAAACTGTGATATAGAACTATTAGGGCACCTATAGTAAGATTCGAGATTACAAAAATAATTAGTCACAGACCCTGATTCTGAGAGGATTTCATTTACTGGGATTTAAGTGTCTGAATCTAAGATATTCCCTAATTTAGTTGTTAAACTCTTAGGGAACTAAGCTACTCTTTACACCTTGAAAAAGCTATCTGATATCTCTAAAATAATACTTGCAGATCTCTTCAGACATGGTAATATAGTCCTGGGATATTTGGTTAGCAGTTTCTAGAGATAAATACTTATATATTGTGATAGGATAGAGATAATTCATATCAGAACCAGAGCTCCTTCATCTTCTCTTCCTCTCCTTTTTTTCCCCACTCAGAAGAGCACTATAAATCACTTTGGCCTTTCAGCATGCAGCAATGAAAAGCTGATTACCATACAGAAATACCCCAGGGATCAGCCTCTCTCTTACCCAGCATTGCTCACTCAACTATCACTCCTTGTGTGTCTGATCAGAATTCAGGAGTCTCCAACTGACTAAAACGTGGAAGAAGTTAGTAGATGTGCTGATAAGGAAAACTGAAATTGTATAAGCCTTAACGTAAGGAACAAGTAAAGATTAAGAAAATGTTATCCGACAGTGAGAGCTACAAACCAGTGATTTCCCGTGGACCAGGGTAAAAGCACAACAAATGCTGTTACTCAGAAGTCCTTGCAAAGCTGCCCTGCAGATGCTGTTCAGAAGGTGTATTGCAGTGTATTGGGCATCCTGTGCTACACTGTATGTAGGCCTGTTCGCTTTGCAGGACCATCTGGTGACGGCTACAGTGGCAGTACCTGCAGATGAGTGGTGAGTTGTGTCACATCAATTCAGCATCTCTGCTAGGCTAGAGAGTAGGTCTGAGCAGGGCTTCCCACAAAATAAGCCTTGACATATATGGGATTTCACTAATTTTGTGCTCCACAAAGTATACAATGTAGATATGCCTTAGAATTCTATTTCTGGGTTATATAACTACAGGTAAGTTCATTTTTCTATGCTTTATGTTTCCAGCCTCAAAAACCTCCCCCAAAGCCGGATACTTAGGACTTTCCAAAATCATAAGAGGGCTGCAGTGTGGAAAAAAATCATTAATCACTAAGAGCTTTAGATTCTAGGATGAGAAAAGCTGAAGACCAGTAAAATGTTTATTTTTTCTTAATATTTGACCTTCTGTTTCATAGTTTTTCTTTAGCTTAATGGACATCTTGCCATGAGAATGAATGGAAACCTAACCTAATTAATGATACTTATTTTTCTGTTATCTAACTTTCCTGTTACTGCTACTTGACACAGAATATTTTATTCTTCATCAGTACAGAAATGGGAGCCGCTCTTGGTGTTGCATGTTATTAATTTGAGTTCATATCCCCAAAAGAACAACATTGCCTAGACCCGCAATGTGTGTTAAAATCTGTAAAGGTCAGAGATTTTCTTTAAAAATAGCAGTAAGTTTTGTCTTTTCTACTTTTCTACACCTGCAGTGCTAATGCAATCCTTGTGTGGTTGTTGAGACACAATGCTGTATTTTTTTGAAATGCACAAACAACCTTTCATAGATAAAATGCTGTAGTACTTCAGCCACTCAAGAGGAAAAACCTTTCTTGTTTCTTTGGCATTGAATAGGTAAAATTATTCATTGCCCTTTATAAGGTACTAAACAAATGATGAAATTTTGTATGGTGTCTCAGCTATTGGCTGGATGTATTTAACTCAATAGTGATATGAGATTTACAGAGCACACAAGAGAGGAGCCTTAAATAGTTTTACGCATTGACCTTTGCCAAGATAATAAAGCCTGAATATCAACTCGTCACCACTTAGATTGTGTACTAATGAAGTGCCATTGTGTACTCAGCAACACCTGTGCTAGTTAGAAGTATTCCTAGTCACACAAGTAGAAATGTATATTCAAGAAATACAAGTATAAAAGGTGTAAAGAAAGCACTGTTGTGCAGTTTAGAGTAAAATCCAACAATATGAAGGAAATTGGCAGAATAAGTACATATTGATTGGTAAATGATAACCTGAGGAGAAGATGACAAATCAGCTCTGGTGGGAGGATTGCCTTCCCATGGAAGGGGAGTTGTTTAAGGAGGTTCACAGGACACTTATTATGGAATATTGCGTTAAATTAAGAAAGGAAAATGGTGAATATCATACCATCACAACAATGGGCTTGGGTTTTGTTTCTTTTTTTTCCTTTATTTTTCTATAGCAGGAATCATAGAAAAGGGTGGAAATCCTATCTTTTAGACATTGGAAACTAGGATGGCTAAAGAGGCAGAGCCAGGCTAGGCTGCTCTAGACTTCAATGAAATTTGCTTTGTTAGAGGACAGGAAAGGAAGGGAGCTCCATGATTTAGCCAGCTCTTCTGCTTCTGGCTTGAATCAATCTGTGAAATGTGTGCCTCAGAATCAAAACCTGGAAATGTCTTCCAACTTCAAAGGACACATTTTCCTTTCTAAATCCTGTTAATGACTGAATATGTTTTCCTAATTAGCAAATACATTAATAAATTTATACAACATACAAGGCAGTGATTACCAAAGTAAGTTTTGTTTGATTCTTAATGTAATTGCTTGTTATAATAACTCATACTGAATTAGGAAGGGTAGAATAGTTAATGATGTAAAAACAGCAACGTTTTGATACTTCAGCTTCATTGCTAGATCTCAAAGAATTGTGGAACAAACTCCATGTTTAGGCAAATAGAAGCAATATTATGTGGTGTGTGTTACAGTATCAGATGAGAAAAAACCGTTGCTAAGGATGGTTTTGTCAACTGCACTGGAGGGAAAAGCTGTTGCCAAAAAACCTTCAGATACCAAACTCAAATCTCAGTTAGAAGAGGTATTCACAGACTCATGTGAGAAAGAGAAGCATGGGGTGTTGTTTCCAGTTTGCTGGTAAGGAGAGCCTGCTATAAGGTTTATTCTTTCCAGCCAGTGCAGAAGCAGCAAGTATGCTGCTAACTGTTCATCTTTGTGGCAGGTGTGAGACAGAGACTTTTCAGACTGACAAGCTGTCATCCAAAGTATTGTTCATCTGCATAAACCCTGAAACACCAACAAAAAACATAGTCCACTCTTTAGTTCACTTTCGTTTATTCCTGCTCTTTGTTTGATCTTTGGCAAATCAATTAGGTTTTGATGAATAAAAGCAGTAAACCCTGACAAACCCCAGTGTTGCCCCCTGTAGTGCTTAGGAGCCCATCAGCTCTTAGAGTAAAATCCCAATATGTAAGTGCTCAGGGTGTGAAGCAGCCATTCAGTAAGGATGGTGTTCAGGACAGCCAGGGGGTGGGGGAAGCAGGGACAGGCTTCAGGCAGCCAGTGGTGCATGCCAGGAGGAGGATATGCCTGTCCCCTCTCTTGGGTGAAGGCTTGATCTTGCTGCATCCTTGAGCTTGATGCCCACTGAAATATGAAATTTGCGTTCTAAAAACTCACTTCAAGATTGAGATGCCACATAGCTGTTTGTGGTCATACAGCCTGCAGTGTGTTATGAGGCATTGGGTACTCTGCCTAATTGCATTGCTTTTACTTCCCCCTCTTCCCACTAAACAGAGGCTTCTTTGTTGCCAGACTCTATATTGCTTGCAATTCTACGCCTTGATCTCTCCACATGTCAAACTGCTCACAGGATGTCCTCTGCTCTGTCTAAAAGGTTTGCAGGTGACCGTTCACTTAGATTCCTGTATTCTTTGTGTTGGCAACCTTGTATATTGTGCAGGAAGTTTTAGTGCAACGTTTAAAAGCTGTGGAAGCTTGGGAGCTTCTCACACTGGCAATCTGTCACTGAGGGTTTTTTTAAATTACATTGGTGGTGTTCTGTTGAGCTGTGTCAGGAGTGGGTGAGAAAAGCACTGTGATTTCCTCTTCCAGATGCAGATGAAATTAGGGAAGTATGACAGTCCCACAGCAATCCTGCTGGTTTTGGTGCCTTTGTTGGAGCACAGCTGTGCCCTGCAGCTGGTCTGGAATCAGAGAACCAGGAAATTTGCACAGTTAGCAGTTATAAATAGAGAATCTGTAACTATGAGAGATGCTTAACTCTGCAGTAAATAAATCCTAGTCCAAAAAAAAAAAGCCTAATTGAAATCTTAAAAAACTGTCTTGTGCCTCAATTCTTCCCCTTTTGAGTCTCTCTCTATCTGTAGAATTTGAAAGAAAAACAGGTGTTGTATCTATAGAGTCTTACCATCTATGTTTCAAGTGATGTCAAGATCAGTCCCCTTTCCGTTACAGATTTAGATTATTTTTAGGCTTGTGGGTTATTTTCCAGTTTCCAAAGGAATTACTGACCTCTTAATTATTTTGACTTGTTTGATATTCTGAGAATTTTTTTGGGTTTGTCTGGTGAAAAGTACAGCAAGGTGGCAGGTAGCTCCTGGATCATCCAGAAAACAGGGGGCAGCAGAGCAGTTGTGGTGGACAGTGTGTTGTGTCCCTGCACAATCCTGGCTTTGCAGTGTGACAGTGGATGAGCTGTCTGCTATTTCTGTCTCAGTTTCTGCTGTGAAAGTAGGCCAGTTCAAAAGACATTCCTGAGTGCATCTTAATGCTTTGAAATCTTGTGGAGGACTTCAAACAACAGGAATCGAGGACAGGAAAGCCATCCTATTAGGAGACCTGTTTTTCCTCTTTGGTCAGAGTGTGTCAGCTGCTTATTTTAGAAAACAGATTCTATGGCTGTATTGTGGTATAGAGCTGTGTCTAATCCTTTCCAGGTAAAAATTAGGAAAAGCTTCTTTTGAAATAGCCCTTCCTGATCCAGAACTTGTGCAGATATAAGTGAAAACCTGGGATGTTGTCCAGCAAGTGACAGTGAGAGCTGGTGGCATTGACACTACACAGAAAAGTGACTGGGATTTGCTGTGTATCTCTGTTTTCTACCTCAGGAAAGAGCCAAACTGCTGTCCCTTGAAATAAACACATAACAAGTACTTCTCAGCATTAGTGGCACAGGTGTGGAGACAATTACAGCCTCCTTCACCATCTAGTGACTTCAGGCAGCACTGCCATCTCTGCCATCTGCCCTGCACTGTGCTCCCAAAGTGTCTGAGCAAGTGCACCACTCCCTGGGACCCATGGCCTCTGCATCCTCATTGCCTGCTCTGCTCACCCAGCAACTGGTGGCTCGCTTGATTTGCTAAGTTCCTACTAGCAACCCTTTTGGGGAAAATCTTGACACTGTGTTTGTCTTCAAATAGACTTGAAATACATACTGAAGTGTATTAATTCCTTGATACACACAGCTTTTCCACCCTCTGGGCTTCCCCCGTACCCTTGCAGCCCTCCAGGAACCCTTAGGAAAAAGCAGAGCATGATGTTCAATACAGATGTTGTACTGAACGTTCAGGATCATGATTAAGCCCCAGTGTAAGAGCCTGTGATTCACTTTATATTGAAAATAGAAATTACTCTCTTTCTGCAAAGAGGCCACATGCCTGCTTCTGTGGGTGAAGAGCTTAAAATCCCTTTTCTCCAGTGATATGGGGAATGATGGCTCGTGTATTAAGCACCAAGATTCTAAATCCTTGAATGACTTGGGGAGAGAGTTTTATGAAGGAACTGTTTTTTCTATATGTATCCTAGGTACTTGCCTTTCATCACGAGTCTGACAGCTTTCACTGGCCCTCACTTGCACATTAAAAGGGGGAGTAAATTGAGCTGTCTTTGGTGATAGTATGGAATTAGATGTCAATAACCTGTCAGAAGTGGATTCCAAGTGTGTCTGTGCCTGACACAGAGTACCTTCAATACAAGGGTTCATTAGGTTCTATTTTTCCATTATCATCATCCTTTTAATAGATTTGGCTTACTTTGTAATGATTGCTTAACTGAGAATCTAAAACGTGTTGTTGAAGAGAGGTAAATGACATTCTTTCCTGCTTTCAGGTTAAATAAGGAAAATCACAAAGTGACTTGCTGAATAGATTACGAGAGTCCTAATTTGCATCCTTCTGCTTTAGATAATAGGCCAGCATTATTAGGCCAGGTCGGATAAGGCTTTGAGAAACCTGGTTAGTGGAAGGTGTCCCACCCCATGGTAGGGGGTTATAACTAGATGATCTTTAAGGTCCCTTCCAACCCAAACCATTCTATGATTTTACAATTATTAGGGGATCAGTGGAAGCATAATAAAGAGGTACTATTAGTTATGGTTTAAGCAAAGTGGAAAGGCAAATACTGACTTGTCTGAACTAGCTTCCTCTGATTTAGGTGCATAGCAAGGCCACAAATTCTGCCCATGCTTGAGTAACCAGGAAAGTGATTTGGAACCTGTACTGCCAGATCATGAGGTAAATGATAGATGACTGACAGCGTTTTGGTTCTGGAATAGCTGAAATGTCCATTAAATCTATATCATTGGAGTAATTTAGATGGTTTAACTCACCATTTCTGCATTTGTTCAGTGTTGGTAGGTTTTTCATCAGAAATGAGATGACATTGTCAGTCCTCAAAAGATCCAAGCCTGAACTTTGGTATTATTATATTCTTTGTTGTTCAGTCTCTTATCTGTGGCATAAAACTGGCGGTTGGAGTCAGTAATCACATCCCCGATAAAAATATGTTTCGTCACTTAAAACATATACTTTTGCTTCACCAGCAGCTAGTGCTGTAGGAAGTAGCATATAATTAAATGTTGCTGAAAAAGGTGATTGTCAATCCAAATCCAAGAGCTGCAGGTCAAAGCACCATTTGTTTCCTTGTGTGCTGTGTGCTCTGCCTGCATGAAAGTTACAGTTTCACCATTAGATGGCAGTTTTGACACCACAGATTACAGAATCATAGAATATCCTGAGCTGTAAAGGGCCCACAAGGATTGTCGAGTCTAACTCCTAGCCCTGCTAAGGATACCCCCAAAAATCATCCTATGTGTCTGAGAGTATTGTCCAAATATTTCTTGAGTTCTGGTTGCTCAGTGCTTGACTTTGGAAGAGTGAAGGCTTTGCCTGTCCTCCTTTGGACATGCATTTTTCTGCTGTATTGTTCCCCTTGTGGTATTCATTTTGGCCAACACAGGAGGATGTTTATGCAGGGTAAAGAAGTGACATACTGTGTAAGGCCAAGTGCTGTAGGTGCAACTGTGTGTTTGCCAGGGGAAAGGGTGTGATGTGTCTCAATAAAACCCTTGCTGCTTTGATATTATGCAGAGTCTTGTTCTGACTTGATAAAATTGCTGTTAATTAAAAGTCAGCCCTTAACTGTCATTGAAGATTATGGTATCGTGTATTTGGAAGCAATGTGCGTATTCTGATATTCTGATATTATTTCTTTTCCAAGCTGGATGGAAATTGAAAGAAGGACAGGTTTGAAAAATATAATGAAATTTTATTTAAGTTTACAGGAAGGAATTTTCTGATATGCTTTGTTTATTTCCTGGTGCTGGTAGCTTACTGTTTTTGCTGTTCTTTGTATTGGCATTTTGCTCAGTAACAGAAGAGAGAAAAATGTGAAAAAAAGAAATACCATATTCTGATGCTGTGAGCAGTAGGAGGGGAAAATCTGACAGGTGAAGTGTATGCAGATAGTTGGGTGTAGATTTTTTTTTTTTGCAATGTACTCAATTTTAAACTGAAGGTGTCCCAATAGGCAGCTGTTACAGTCAAGCTCAAAAAGAGCCTGTTGTTACAAAATAATTTTTGTCTAAATAATTTCTGAAATTGTACAAGATCCTTTAGAATATAGAAACTTCCAGACTATGAGTTCTTCTGTTTCCTTATATTGGCTTTAATTCAACTTTACGTCCCTTGTGGGAAGGCTTCTGGCTGGTGTCCCAAATATTTTTCAAATTGGAGGCCACCTAGGACACCAAGGCTTGATAACAGTTTCACAGGAGGTTCCACTATCACGCTTCAGCCACGGGTGACAGCTGTTGGCTTCCTCTACCACTCTGCCTTTGTGGAACTTGGAGTGTTTGTTATCTCCTGGGCTGGATTGTGACTCCTTTAAATGTGGGCAGATGTGAGGGGCACATCTGTGTGGCTGTTCCTAACTACTCCTGCTTGCCTGGGCTGCAGCCAGGCTCTTCTCCCTGCAGTTGAAGGCTGTGTTTACAGGGTTGCAGCCCAGTTTTCTTAACCCCTTACAGAAAGAGTAGGGGTGCAGATTGCAGACAGCCCAAGAGAAGGAGCTAGCGACAAGAAGTGGAAAAACTGAAAGAATGCCTTCAGAAGTATCTACTTTTTTTTCCCCCTCTTTTTCCTCAGTTTTAATTAGTAATTAGGCTTTTACCTCTATGGAGAATTACCATTTGAGAGAGTAGGAAATGTCAGACTCTCTCCCCCACCACTTTTTTGTCCTTGTATAATGAGGGAAGAGAAAATTTTCTTTCTTGAAGTAAACACAATTTGCTGGTATAGCCAGTTCTTGTCAGGCTTTCTCAGAGCCTGGAAAACCTCATGATGGATTTGCCACAGTCTTTATACAAAGTTAATCTGATAGCCACGCTCCCATCTGCTTTTACCATGCTTTGTTAAATTGTGTTGGGCTCTGTTCTAATAATCTCACTTCCTCTGATACACTCTGGAGATATGGCCAAATAATACATGTGAAAGCATTCTCCAGTCCTCCAAACATATATCTGAACTGGCTATCCCTCAAATTTACCTTGGCTTCCATCTTTGTTCCGATTTATTTCCTTCCTTTTGTTACTGAGGTAACTCTTAGTAGGTACCTATTTCATATTCATATCAACAAGAGCTAATTGCTGTAAAAGTATTGTGCATCTGATATCCTTTATGGGTAATTTTCAGCAAATAGGTAGTGATTAACTGCCCTGACCTTACCTGTGATCCCACTTATCTAAATGGGATGGGTCTTGCAATTTAGTCTCCTAGTTCCATCTCTTCTGCACTTAGGGGCCTGGGAGACATTTTATGTGAAAGCAAACTGCTTTTTCCATTGTACAGTGTTAAGACTATAGCTGTTGATGTTTTTATCAAACACCTAAGTTTTTACTAGGATTCAGAATCCCTTCTTAGAGATTGCACTTTCTATCTGCCACCTAGATTAGCAAATATGTCATATTTGTCATGGGTAGCTTTATTCCTTTGTCCCAGACTTCCTCAGAGCACAGGCAGCGCTGCAGGTCAATCTAAACAGTGATTTTTGGATGTGGAAAACCTGGTCTTAGTTTGAGATTACAAAATTCCTATTTTTCTTTGTTTAAGGAATTTCTGTATGCTATAAGAATGTGGGTACATTCTTATGTCTTATCTGTAAGTGGATGCAAGTGTCTTGATATGGGGTGACAATGTGACAGCTTTCCAATGTCAGTTAGGAGCAGGAAAGCTCCAGACATTTCAGTAAAAGTCATAGCCGCCATAGAAGGTGATCTGAAAATCTTCTGCACATAGATTACATTTTCAGTCTAAGATACCTGGTGATTTCAAGATTTGATCAGTCTTGTTTTGAATAGGAATAGTCTCAGGCCTAAGCAGCTCAGTAAGTCCATGATAGAAGCAGCTGAAGAAAATCCAGTTTTGCTTGACTGTGGCATCAGGCTGGTGCTTTTGGAGTATTACACTCTTCATTGCATTCTGACTGCTGCCCTGAATTTCAGAGAATAAAATAGGCTGCATAATGGTGAATGTGAAAGTTTTAGGGTCACAGCTGCTGTCATAATTTATACATCTACAGTTCTTTTGACTGGAGAATCTTATAAGTTGCTAATGCTGACTAAGTCTTCCCAGCTTAAACAAGAAGCAGGATTTATTATAATTTACAATTATCGTCTAGATCACTGGAGGCTCTTGGAGCTCAGAGAAGAAGAAGATTAATGGAACTCTCTTTTCCATTAACCCAAATCTTTGAGTTTTGAACTGAGGGTTTGTACTGGCTACAGTTATTATTAAACACATTCATTGAATTCCAGTTTAGGCAGCTGGACCAGTACACAGTGCTGCACTGTAGATCCTGCACTACAGCCTTTGGCATTTGAGATAGGCTTGTAAGAGTTTAATAACTGTGATAATTATAACCAGTGTTATGGACTATGAATTTCTAACTGGGTCCTTACCAAAAGATACTGGTTTTGTAAGACAGAAACCGCAGTTGGTCATGTTTGGAGTTAGAGAGGAACAGCTCATGGACATTGCTGTAGTTGTCCAAACACTGAAATTCTGTGTAATTTGGGTTATCATTAGTACATAAACACCTTACATATTTATGCCAATTCTTTTTTCTTCCTTTTTTATCTGAAATTCTTTTTATTTTAAAAACATTTATCTAGAAGCACCAGAGTTGTAAAGTGGAATTTGGTCTAGGGTACAATCATGTTTTCAAAAGGCAGTGAAAGTAGAACTAAATTTCTTTCATCTGCTAGTGAAATTTATAGGCATGAACATGTACATGTAGCTTCAGCCTTTATGATCCTGGCAATATCAACTGCCATTCCAAGCCAGCTACTGGTTTCTGCTTCTCTTTGCCTTTTTATCATGGTTCCAATAATGGAACAGTGGTTGCAAATAGCTGGGTGAACAGATCTGGCTGTTGCATCTCTGCTGATGACTTCATTAGGAATGGACAGAGTCTGTGGGATGCCTGGAAATCAGTGTCATCATTTCAGCACTGCCTGTGCTGCACTGACTGAGTGTTGCTCTCGGATGGGGAGAGACATTCTCAGATTACTGGTTTTGAGAATGTTTTTAGGGAAGACAGCAGATCAGCAGAAGAAAAGGCTCTGAAGCGACCTGCCTCCAGATCCTAGAACTATAAACTCAGCTTAGTTTATCTTGTATTTTAAGCTTCGAAGTTGTAGCCTGAAACCCCAAATTACATATTATCCTGTATTTTTTCACAGCATGTATGCTGTTGTTACCCTCCTCATCACTACCTGCTCTGTTGTATCGGGCTTCCCTTCAAAGATGGCCTGTTTCCCATCCTTTGCAAGTGTTGTGATATTCTTGTTTCCATGAAGCTGCCTGCCTTACACGAGTTTAATAAATAGTTACCTAATTCCTCTGCTTACTTACTTTCAGCAAGGCATTGTCCCACTTCTGGCCCTTCCTAAATCACTGATGGGCTTGAAGAATTTTTGCTTTTTCAAAACCAGTATGATATGGACAAGTTTGACCTACAGTTTGTAGACTAATGCTTTACATTTGCTCCCTGTTCTGTTAATGCACCTCTTCCAGGAATTTATAAAGTTTATGGATTTGGGGCTGCCAGATGAGGAAAAGGAAGGGAATGAAATTGAGGGTTGTCTAATGCTGTGAATCTTCCTTAATCCAATAGCCAGAGGCAATACTAGTTAGTTTTTCTTTCCAGTATTGGAAAAACAGAACTGAGAAGAGGTTGTTTATGGATTTTAAAAAGTTTATTAATGTAGTTTACATTACAGCCTTGCTTTTCAAAAATGGTAGACTGATGATCACAGAATCAAAGAACTATCAAGGTTGAAAGAGACCTCCAAGATGATCTAGTCCAGCTGTCAACCCAGCAGCACCATAATCACCCCTAAGCCATATTCCCAGGGGCCCTATCCAGATGCCTCTTGACCACTTTCTGACATGGTGACTATGGAACTCCTTTCCATCTCAAATCAGTAGCAATTTGCAGGTGTAAGGTGATGTCTGTGAAAAGATGCAATATCCAGTGAAATCTGGGCATTCTGGCACTTGGCATAGAATAATCATGGTTGAAAGAGATCTCTGGAAGTTGTTGTTTCCACCACCTGCTTCAAGTGAGACTAACTTGAAGAGCAGAATTGATTATTAAAGGCATTATCCTATTGAATTTTGAAAATTTCCAGGATTGGGGTTTCTACAGCTGTTCTGTTGCAGTGTGTGGCAATGCTCATAGTGTAATTTTTTCCTTCGAATTTTCTTGATTTTCCCTTGCCACAGATTGTGTTTGCTACTTCTTTTTTTCACTTTATGCTGAGGTAAACCAAACATTTTTTGCTGTAATCTCCCTTTCTCAGTGAACACTACTCAGCGGGTAGTGATCAAATGCTTCATGTAGCTTGACAGTGCCATGAAGAGGACTCAAAGATGTTTGAACTAAATGGAAGTTGCATCACTTTCTAAAGTGCCAGCCCTGGTAATGGGCAAATGGGTAATGGGCAAACTCTCAAACTATCATTTTAGTAGCACGTCTCCCCATTACGGTCCTTTACATTGAGGAGCAATTCTTCTTCTACCCTTAACCTTCTTGCCAGAGATTTCTTCCCAAATAGTTGTACACAGCTCTGTAAATGTTAGAGTGACATTTGGAGTAGATTTGAAAATCACATGTGCTCCTTCTTGGTTCTCCTGAGTCTCTGCCAAGCTTCAGTATGGCAATATAACCTCACTCGTCACCTCCCAGGGCTAGCAATAACATTTACAAGCTACAGTTTCCTCTGTCTACAAATATTTCCACTGTGGTACTCCGTGCTCTTACAGCTCCTCCCTAAGCCAGTTCTTCATGATTGCAGCCCAAAGAAAGGAGAAGCAAAGTTTATTTGCCTTTCATTGGGGAGTACAGGAATTTATTTTTCTTGGCAACTCCACACCTGAAAACACCCCTTGATTAGCTCATACTCTTTTGTGTGTGGTGACAACAGAAGTGTAGGAAGAGCATACCAAGCCTGATGCTGATGGAAATTGGTACATACTACTCTGTAGGGTAGCCACAGGTTAACCTGGGGATTTGGAGATTTGATTAAATATAGAAGTTAAGCAAAGCTAGAATCCAGATGACAAATGTTAGAGAGGTTTATTAATGGAGAGAGATTTGGGAGCCATGTTCCTAATCTGTCTTCCCTAGGTCAGTTTAAAATTTGGAAGGTCTCCATTGGAGCTTTTATTGTAGACAGGCAGAAATGTTCTGAGATTTTACCTTACAATGGTGGAAGCCTCACAGTTTCAACTAGTTCCTTGAGATTTAGTCCACTTTAAGATGAAAATTCTCGGGACAGCTTTACAGGATTTTGGTATAATATTGAAGTAGAAGAGCAAGGTGTTAATTTTGGACTCAAAAAGAAAATTAATGCTGTTCTAAAAAGAAAAATCAAAATTACTTTTGTTCATAATCAAAGTAGTTTCAAAGTCTAAACTCTATAAATCAAGGTAATTTTTTTTTGTCTGAAGAACATTATCGTACATGCATTGTGTGCTTAGAGCTCTTTATTTTCCTTCTTTACCTAGTTTTTTTTTATGTCTTCCATTTTGTGAATGCTTAGTCAATAATATTATCTGCACGCTTTGGTTATGTGTTTGGGAAGACTTCAAAGGGATAGAAGATATATAAGGTATAATATATATAAGGCTGGAACAGGGGGAGACAGTGGTACAGAAAGAAAATCGGTGAAGAGGGTATTTATTCTCTTCTGACTTTCTAGATAAATAATAGGTGTGGCTTGCACTTCGGGTTTCTTCAGAAATTTTTTCTTTTATATGAAGGAGCTCACACTTCTGGGCTATTTTCAGGCCCAGAAATTAAATATTTTAATTAATGTTATGAAATAAACCTTGTAAGGTTTTGAAAAAATGTATTTGGTGGAGAATATTCATCTGGATGTCATCTGGCCTACGTAAACATCTGCTAGCAATTTTTGTCTATAGCAGGGGCCTTATAAGTGACAATTATTACTACTGCTCCACCAGTATTCTTGCATCCCCAAAAATGTGATGAATGCCTTGGAGCTTGGTTTATTATGTCTCCCATTTGCTGTTCATTTGGAACTGTTTCGTGCACAGTGCACTGATAAGGATGTTTTATGTAATTACTCTACTTTAAGTGCTTGTTTGGTCTTAAATGACATATGCTATTCAAATTGGAAAATTTGAATTTAAGAAAACAGTATATGAACCAGAAAGAAGCCAGAGATGAGAAGCATGAGAGGAAGGTTTTCGAAAATAAAAGCTAGGAGAAGATGAGTAAAAAGGAGTTTACTTAGTCTAAAATAGAGTGAGGGAGCTGGAATAATGATTTACTAAGTTTCAGGATACAAAGATCCTTTTGTAAAACAGCCATATACCCACTTGGAAGTGGAAAAGGAAGGCACCATCTTAATTTGAAGCAAAGAAAAACTCGGATTGATGTTGAAAAAATATTTTGGTCTTTCAGAGAGATTAAGTACCAGCAAAACCCGTCTGGTTTCTTTACTTTTCTGTAGCTGTATGTATCCAAGATTCTTACTGTTTTATCTTCATGAGTTTGCAGCGGATAACAACTCATAATAATACTATTGACATCTTGTTGGTTTGAAATCTCTGAAGCAGAATAGCTTTGTTCTTACTAGCACAGTAAACCCTGTGAGTGGCTTATTAGTGATATTTATTGTTTGCAGGGTATTTTGCTAGACTAATAAATCACATTCTTATTTCTAATATAATGCCTCAGTTTAGGTAAGTTTTTAAAGATGGTTTTGTGTTCTCTGTTGTTGTCCCTCTCAGTGCTAGTGAATTACATTTACATCCCTTCAAATTGCTCTTTCCTGTTTGGTGGGCTAAGTTTAAGGTGAGATCCAATGACACTGAGATGGGAAACATCCATCACACGGTGATGATGCAGCAGGGCCAGTCTCCAGGTCCCCACAGTGTGCCAGCCATGGGGCTGCCAAGCCAGGCCCATGTTCAGCCCTGTCACTGTGGCCATGCCTGGCAACCACTCTTAACCCTGGCCAGCAGATTGAGCTCCTGGCCTGAGCATGGGCCTGCCCCATCACCATGAGGGTTCCTGGCTCTCAGCTGGACCTGGCCCCCATTTGCACATCTGTCCCACTCACCTTCCTGTGTGTGTGGGACAGCCCTGGGCAGCAAGGCACTGGCACAGGGAACTCCACAGCTTCTGGCACCCATCCTGCTGGATGGTGTGCAGGGTCCTAAGCGCTTTTGAGCACTTAAAGCTCCATCATATCTTTTCCACCAAAACAGGAGCATTATCTCCTGGGTTGTCATCAGATTCAGTGATTTGGCTTCCTAAGGTACTTGCCAGGCTTCTTTTGTTTAAACTTATCTGCGTGGAATCCACTCGGACAGGAAGGAGGATTTATTTATATTTTCTCTTTAAAATTTGTTTATTTGTTTTTGGTTTTGAATTTGGCTTTCAGAAAACCTATTTTTTTTATTTGGGGCCATGTGTCTGCTAGTGGATATGTGAGTGCAGGAGGTGAACTGTGCAATCAGTGCCTGCAGGAAAGTGTTTGGTTTGTGAATACAAAGCTTAGACACTTTAGGGATATTTGAATTCACAAGAACGTGGAAATCTTTGGTCTTAGTGTTTCGGCGTTGCAAATGTAGCCAGGGAAAATGTCCTATGCCCTGAACTGCTGTCACTGGGGACTTCGACTTTCATGAAGTGTGGATATTTTTAATTCTTTTTGCACTGTCACCTTTCTGAAAATTTCAGTAAGAAACTACACTGTATTGTAGTCTGGGAGGCATAGGAAAAAGACCGCAGGGAAGAACAGGAAACTACAGAAAAACTAAAAGGGAGGAGAAAGAAAAGAGGCAAGGAATGGAGTTTAATACAAGAGAGAGGTTAGAAAGCAGGAGAAAAAGCATGAAGAGGTCTTGAATAATTTTCTGTCTGTGCTAAGAATACGCCTGTTCCATCTCCTTAGGAGGTTTGTGCAGAGCCTTTTGTGGAAGCAGCAATGAATTGCTCCTTTGGAGGCTAAGTGTAAAATTAAAACTGGCAGGGTCTGAGAGCAGAAGACCGGGAAGCTAATTGCTCCTAATAACATATTGATTTTCACAGATTTCTGGCATTATATCAGAGCAGTTTTGAACCAGCACCTGGTTTCTTCCTCTTCCCATCTCCAAACTAATGGCAATGAAGCTTCTGGCACTGGGATCACAAATAAATGCCACTCAGTATTTCATGTCTACACAAATCTGTGGGGTTCTAAAACATGATTTCATGTATTGCTCCTATGCATCCAATATAATAGCTACCCTAAAAGTAGAAGGGTGGCAGAAATGTCCATGTATTTTAAACTTGGATAACTGTGCTGCTGCCTGTATTTATGGTGCTGAACAAAGCATTACAGTCCCATTGCTGTGAATGGCTGAGGACAATTGAATGGGTGCCTGTATTCAGGCAGAAGTTGCCAGCACAGGTGTCTGGGAGGCTGAGGTTGTGCACTTGTTGCCAGATTACATTCAACCCTGAGCAGATTTGCTGTATGTTTTGCTCAGCTGTAACATGCTTTTCTCAAGCTTTTTGGGATTGACTTTCAGGAAAAAGGAAATAGGTTTTATTTGTATGACTGCTACTAGGCAATACCCTCCTCTGAAGGGGTATTTTCATAGCTGGAGGGAATGGTCTGCTTGCAAGATGTGCTGAAAGGCTCTCAGATACTCCAGATTGTGAAGGCTTGCAAAGTGAGAGTGAAATCTTGTCATTTTTGAAATAGGTCGAGTGCATAGGGCACACACAAGAGCAGAACATTGTCTCCTGGGATTGTGTGGAGTCTATTTCAACAGTTTCAAGATACTTAATTTTATGTGCTTAATTGTTACAAGTTTTCATTGCATCGTGTTTGTAGCAAACTGGCTGGAGAAGGGACAGTAATACCTGATTGAGGCTACTGTGGGATGTCAGCTGAAACACTGTCCAGACTTTTCTGTCATCTTCATCAATTCTGAGTCTTCAGGTCCTCCTTACTTAAATATAATAATAATGATTGGGATTTCTTGTCTAAGGATAGTAATTATCTGGCAATGGGATCAGTAAAGCTGAAGGACACAAGTTCTTCCTGTAGGGAGGAGACTCATCACCACACTTTTGGTTTGTTTTAGTCACTGCAGAAAACCTCATGTTTTCAAAGCACCTAACTAACACATGGCGCTGTGGGGAAGGAAGCAGCTGAGCTGGGACACTTGTATCAGCTACTCCCACTCATAGTCCCGATATCTTCCAACCCCCTTCTCGCAGCTATTCATGTGCCTGGGCCAGCAACTGTTTCATGCAAGGCACATCTGAGCTCAAGGCGTCAAAAGAGCCATTTCATGCTTGACTGCATTTTCTAATACAATCTGCAGAGAGGGAGAGGAAAGAGAGCAAGAAAGGTTTGTGTGTACATAGGCATTGCCTTTGAGTGTATGTATAATATACAATACATTTAGTTCCTGCTTGCAGCTGTGGGTGGCAAGTGAGAGGTGCAGACATGAGGGGGAAGAGAATTGCACTTTGAAAAGAAGAAACTATTCTTCCACCTTGAAAAAGAAGCTTTCTTTCTTTCTTTCTTTCTTTCTTTCTTTCTTTCTTTCTTTCTTTCTTTCTTTCTTTCTTTCTTTCTTTCTTTCTTTCTTTCTTTCTTTCTGTCTTTCTTTCTGTCTTTCTTTCTGTCTTTCTTTCTGTCTGTCTTTCTTTCTGTCTTTCTGTCTTTCTGTCTTTCTGTCTGTCTTTCTGTCTTTCTGTCTTTCTGTCTTTCTTCCTCTGTTTCTTGGCCAAGCAAAGATGTGGGACCCCAGGGCAGCACTGGCAGCTGGTACCAGAGATGTGTGTAATGTAGTGAGTGGGTGATGTGTGTAGAAAGCTGTGTACAGACCATGACAGTGTGTGGTGAGTGCAACTAAGAAAACTGGTGAGTAGAGATGTTCACAGACATCTTAATGGTGCTCCCAGGAAAGTTTTCTTAATAAGTTTGTGTGGCCTATGGCTGCAGGTGTGCTGCATACCGGCTATTAGTGTGGGGGGGTTGCTGCACCAGCACAGCTGTAGTGATCCCCACCAAATGTTTTGCAGCCATATATATGTCTCCTCTATCACTTTATCAGCTTGATATTTATATCTTTATTTATCACCTTGTTTGCATGCTTATTGCATTGCAGTTCTGTTACTTACCATTTTGGAGCTTGCCCTGGGTACTTTCTGGCATGGACGTTTGGCTGTTCCTCAGTTTCCCATCCATTTACGCTGCTGTAGCATCTAACATTTAGACATTGAGAGGATGTCAGGTGTGGCTCTGCCAAGCTTGCTGTTTCCTGATGGAAGTTCTGCTCTCATTGGCTGGGAAAAATGGGACAAAGGGCTGAAATATAAGGAGTACATCTACATTCCAAATACATGCTTTTCAGTTGGTTAAATTAGATGGGCTTCTAATTTTCTGAGGGATGGTGGGGTGGTGGTACCTGGAGAGAATCCCAGTCAATTATTTGAGAAAACTTCAGCTGAACTGACCTGGATGAGGTACTAGCAAAAGAGCTTTATGGAGCAATCCATTCATGTTTCTAGGAAACAGAACCAGTCTATATTTTTTAAACTCTGGGATTTTGATATGTTGTTTTATGGTCGAAGCTCTACATGGAGCAATCTCTACGGCTCTGCCTTTGGTAGGGGTTGGCTATGGGGAATAGGAATGCTCTGATTCATACATTAATATATTTATGTAGATTTGTAAATTTTGCTGATAAAAATGCTTTTGAGCATATTCTGTGAAGAAACAATGATTGCTATGCTGTAGTGCTTGGTGCAGTTCTAACACAAGACTTTAATTCTATGCCTTAGAGGAGAATATTACTTTCTGCAGGCAAGACCCTGAACAAATAGAGAATGCTAAATTTAACTCTTTTCCTCATCTGGAATTATAATTTTCTTTGACATTCTCAGAGATGATAGAAAAATGTAACTTCTTTCTTCACTTCTTTCTTCCATTCTCCTGGTTTTCATTGTGCCTCTATCTTCTAACTTTTCCTGCATTTGAATGGCACTTGCAATGGAGTTTGGTTTGTTCCTTTCTGCATTTGCATTGGTTGTGTCAGCAGAGCTCTACTAACATTGGTTGTTAGTAAGTAGTGCAAAAATACAAAATCACAAAATGGAACAAATCTGATTTAGAAAACACCTATTAGGAAATTTACTTTATAAAGCTGTTTGTCTTTAAAGTGATATCAAAGAAATGAAATTCCTCTCTAAATAAGCATAAACAAGAGTACCAGAAATTAGAACTCTACTCTCTCTAGTCATTACTGCTAGTTCTAGCAAAGGCTGGACTTCAGTGCACTGAAGGAGATTGCATTTTCTGGAAAATGTGAAAAACGCAGGCTTTTCTAGTTTATAATCACAAAGGGGCGCTGTCCTAATATGCTTGACCCTGGGAATTGTGTCCATGGGTACTGCTGTCACCAGTTGCAGTGAACCCCATATCTTTCCTTGCTGCTTGTATTTGCCCTGCAGGATATCTGGGATGCAGTTAAATGTTTGTTGCATTTTTCCCCAGTTCCAAACTTTCTGTGGCAATTGCTACGGTTTCTGTAGACACAGTGCTCTATGGTAGATGTGAGGGTTCTTCAGAGGTGTAACTTCTTCTCATTTTTTGCAATTGTTTACTGATTCCTTGCAGAGGCCTCTATCTTGAGCTATGATGGCAGTATGTACATGAAGATCATCATGCCCATGGTTATGCACACAGAAGCAGAAGATGTGTCCTTCCGTTTCATGTCCCAGCGCGCTTATGGGCTGTTGATGGCAACCACCTCACGAGACTCTGCTGACACTCTGCGCCTGGAGCTGGATGGAGGCCGGGTCAAACTTATGGTCAATTTAGGTATCGTATAAACACCTTCCACTGCCCTCTTCACTACTAGTTTGGGCTTGTGATTAGTGTTTTTTTTTTTTAATTATTTTATTTATTTTCTGTTGGTTTGATTGGATTGGATTGATTTATAAAATAACTGCTGAAACTTTTATAATTATATTCTCTTGCGGAGAGAAATTCTCTTCTGCATTGCTGCATGAAGTTTTGCTGTCAGTTCTTCGTTATGGACAGTGTTGTTTTTTAAGTCTTTAAGTTTTTAAGTTTCCTTTCTTGTTCTGGGACTGGTGAGCTCTGTGTGAAACATGCTACTTGGTCCATCTTTTGATCAGTTACATCCCTCATTCATCCAACATCACTCAAAACAGTCAAAGGCAAACATGGAAAGGAAGCAAAATAGATATGGTGGCAAGCAGTTCTGTGAACCCCCTGCCCTTTGCAGAATTTGACAGCATTTGATAGAGCTTGCCATATTTTATATATCTAATTAAAAAGCTGGTGTTATTGTTGTGTCTTCACAAAAAAGCAATTAGCAATAATAAAAGTGCATCCCCCATCCCAAAGGGCTGCGTTCTGTCTCCTTAGAGTTATACTTTCCCAGAAAATGATTTTAAAAGACAATTAGAAACAAGTCCAACAATAACAACAATACAAAAACAATTGGGAGTGAATGTGCTATTAGATTAGCCTAAATTAATTTTCTTGCTAGTCTTTATATATTCTACAGAATGACAAAATTTTAAAGAATGAAAATACACATAAGTTTAAGCTTTCTTTCACTTTCAGTGGTGTAGCTTGTTGATTCATGCAAATTCAGGAATATAACTAAAAAGAAGTTCTGACTCAAAGGGGCAAACCTGACAAAATAGTGCATAATCTTATACCTCTTACTCTCTAGGTTATTTTATATAAAGGTTTGTGTATGGTCCATGAAAGCTTCTGTCAGCATTCAAAGTTCTAAGGCCCACTGGAACAAGTTTCACATTGAGAAAACCATGTAGCAGCTTTGTTTGTAGAATATGTTGTCCTCTGGAACTAGCTTGCTTTTTAAGATTGCATCTACTGGGGGTTTTTTGGCTTTTAAATTGTGAGCCAGACCCTATTATTTACTTTTTGAATAAGAAAGTGAAAAGCAGAAGATGCATCAAACAAGTTCATATCTCTTAAAAGGAAAGTGTCCATCTAAAAGTCTATAGAAGGTCTTGCCTTTTAGTAAATAAAAGCAGAGCACCAACCAAAAAACCCATATATTTGCATATTTGCTCTGCTTAGCTTGACTGAAGAAGCATAAAGCACTATTGAGTCCATAGCTGCATAAGACAGCTGTGCTACACAGACTGGCCTGTAGGACAGATGGAATAGATGAACTTCAGCAGTAGGTGAGCCTTGTGACAGTAACTCCTCAAATAAAGAGAAAAAGCACTCTGATGATAGCCATCTCTACCTATATTAATTCCAAGTGAAGGAAAATTTCGTAGATTTGCAGGGTTTCTCTGGAAAACAGCTCGAAAGAACTCCTGTTGAACTTTCTTACATGTGCAAAGAGAATCTCCCACAAAACCTCAGTGTTTGTGTATCTATATGTGTTTTCATTTTCTTCTGATTTAATTAGTTGTTGCTACTAATCAAGAAAAATGAGATTATATTTTTCCCGTTTCATTTATTGAAAATTATGGGTAGCCATTTTTTTCTCAGAAAATAAAATTAATCACTGAAAGATTGGTAGTGGCATGCTTCTATTGGGGAAGTGATGGGGCAGCTGAGTATCTGCCCAACTCTACAGTATCCTCTTGTAGCCCAGAGCCAGTTCTTTTATTTTTCAAGCCCTAGTTTTTTTACTTGTTGAAAGGAGAATTCTTTGCACCCTGTGAGGGATGTGCTAGTATTTTAGTAAGGGCTGCTTTTATCACCTTTGATATTCCTACATGAGAAGTACTACAGCACGAAAATTGCCAGACTTCATCAAAAATTGTCACATTTTCTTCTGAGAAAGATACCACTTGTTTGATTCTGTTATATCTTCTTAAAAATTAATGAGAATTAGGGGAATTGCTCATTTTGGGTGTTCGTGGCCTCTTAGACCCTAAGTGGATATGCGGAGGTTAGATTTATATAACCCTGAATACACCTATTTTTTAAAGCTTACTCTATCCTTTCCAATTTTCATTATATCATGCTGGCAGAAAATATTTTTCCTCAGGGCCTGTCAACATTGTATGCCTAATTGGCACTGGTCACTATTATCACTCACTGGGATTTGTTATGCCATCACCTAGCCTAGAGGTAGCCTGTTCAGCTCTTAATGTCTGGCACTGAAAAGATGTGGCTAAAGATTTGACAGATGGTCTACACGTGTTTGGAAAAGACGTGTTGTTGACAGCTTAATGCAGGGACAAAATCTTTAAACAAACCCCTGTGCAAACTGAAGGCTGAATCTGTGTACTAGCAGGGACTGAAGCAATGTGTATGCCACATTTTGCCAGCTTTTCAGCTGTAAATTTTTGTGAGGTTGTCTTCCCCAAAGGGACTGTAGGGTCGATCAGTGGAAACCTGTCAGGACTCTCCTATGTCTAACTCAACAGAGGGGTGGTTTAGATTGTTGGAAACCAGATTGAGCTTCACCTCTCCTTTATTCAGATTTATAAAACTGTCAAAAAATATCATTGAAACAGGACTTTCCTTCTACCAAAACAGCCGTTACCTTGCTGTTGAAGAATAAAATTTGAGGAGGAATCACCTTACCAAAGCCATTCATTTCCAGTTGTTTACTCTAAGTCACAGTAACTCTGTATGGAGACTGCTCATAGCCCAAATGTCACAAACAAGAACCAAATCTTTATCTGACCTTGCCTAAATCTCCTGACCAGTATGAAACGGTCATCAACACCACCTCTCAAGATCTAGCTATATGTCAGTATCCCCTGAGTATCTAACCCATGATAGGTGTGTATGAAAAAGGACTGTTTTGAGGGGTGAGTTATTTAATTGTGCTTTTCTTATGTCATTTAATACTATTACTAAGAGCTGTCTCTTTCTTCTCTTCTCTGATCTACTCCATTCGATTACTTATTATCATTTGTGTCTTTATTAAGGTCCTTCCTATATGTTTTTTTTCCTTTTCTTTTCTTTCTTTTCCTTTTTTTTTTTTCTTGACTCTTCTGTGTGTTTCAGTTGTAAAGCTTTCCCATACCCCATCAGCCATGGTAAATCAAAAGATGGTATTCGACCCTTCAAAGGCCTGAAGCCTGCGGCCCGCACGGCAAACAGCCCTGAGAACAGAGCATACGGAGCAGCCTGCAGGGGCTGGCATATCCCTCTCACCCCAGCACTCAGCCTCCAAACCAGCCAGGGCAGAGAGAGATACAGTGGCCATGGGTGGGCATGGGCAGCCGGGTTCTTGCTCTGGAAGGTGGGAGGGAAAGGAAGAGCAGCAATGAATAATTTCTCTAAGGAAGGGGGCAAGGAAGTTGCTTCAGACCTTTCCAGTGTGGGTGCCTGCGGCACTGCAAATCTTCATGTTGACAGCATGACTCTCAGTAGTTTGAGTTTTTGTTGTGTGAAGAATAGAAATCCAAATGTGATAGATATCTCACTTCTGTTGAGAAGGATTTTGAAGAAATGGGTCTGGAGTGGAAGGAGAGAGAGAGAGAGAAATTAAGCAAATCATAGCTTGGAACATGCTTGGGAATAATTTTTGATGCTGAGATGATGTGCAGAAAGGGAAAGAAATGGCTGGCCTGATAGGGAGATCTACATTCACAATTTTCTTCCCATGGATAAGTGGCAGGGTTATAATGTTGGATCAACTTTTGTTAAAGAATATTTCAGTTGGGTTTTTTTTTCCTGGCCTGGCATATCTTCAGGTCACTGGTGACTAGGATAAATATTTCCTGCCTCCTCTAATTTATGGAAGTGTAATCACCTCTCTCACTTATCTTTTCTTAAGATAAATCCTGAAGGGTGTCAGAGCCATGTTTGCCCATCCAAAAGGGAAAGTTTCTTTTGCCATTTTTACGTAAAAATAGTGCAAGTAGTAGAGAGGCAAGGGGCCTCAATATAACATAGGGTAAGTGTGGACAGAACTTTATCTGGTTTTCCCATAGGAAATAACTCAGAGTGAGTTTAGAAACAGTTGGACCCTGATTATCTTTTTTGTCCTATTCTTGCCCTAAAGTACTCTTCCATAGCCACATACGGCTGCTCATCCGAAGGAAAAGCCATTTTGTCCTCACACAGTACAGGTGACTTTCTTTCTTGATTCAAGGATTAAACAGCCTGAAGCTTAGCAGCTTCAGATAAATATTACTCTTTTCATACAAAAAGATAAAAATGGTAAGAAATATAGGCTTAAATTGCACATCTCTGTTTGCTGCCAAAGATACCTCCATTCAAACAATGGATCTCTTGTGTTAGCTAACTGCAGTTGAGCTATTTAACCTTTTGCAAGGAGAGTGTCTTTGGCCCATTTTCCAGGTGATATGCTCTGGAAAACCTTTCATCTGAGCACTAAGGAAGAAAATTCTGGTTTACATTGGACAATAATGAAAAGAAAGTAACTGCAGAAGGTCTTCCCAGCTAATTCTGCTCCCCATGCCTCCATGCCACCACATTCCTAATCCAGTTGCAGAACTGGCAGGTGAGTGGATTTAAAGCTGTTCAGGCATACTCATCTCCAAAACCTGTCTCAGAATTAAATACTGATAACAAGGCTGAGTGCTCCAGATGATGATTATCAGAACTCTTATTGCCCTGGTACAGTGCAGGAGGAATCCCAAGGAGTTTTTAAAATTATTCCTGAATTAACCAGATGGTGCTGTTTTGAGCACAAAGACCAGACTACACCTGCCCCGTACACCAGGAAAAATCTCCTTTGCTTTGGATTTGTACTGTTGTACTAGTTTAGAGGAAGATAAGTGTTTTCTTCCTTTTCAAAAACTGATTTAAGAGAGAGAGAACAACTTCATGTATTAATAGTTGGAAAATTTTTTATTGCTATGGGCAAGGCTCAAAATTAAGGCAACAAAAAAACCTCTATGCAGGTTCTTTGATGGTAGTGTGGATGGTATGGTGGTGCTGTTGTAACAGTGCAAGCAGATGCCCTCTCTTATCTGCCCTGCAGGATCCCCACTGACCCAGTCAGATGAAACCTGGATGTGGAGCTGCTTCCTTTGGAGCGCACGTGGGTGTTTCTGTGTGGCTCCCAATTGCCTGGCACGGCAGACTTTGTGACCACAGTCTGGCAATGCAGTAGTGCCATGTACTTGTAAGGGCAGCCCTCTCAGTGGCCTGGACTCTTATCCTTTGAAATAAGAATCTTGCAGCCAAGATAAGGGCTAAACTGGTTTTCAGTTTGAAACATCTCTCCCTTCATCTGGAGTAGTGTTTCAGCCTCAGGGCAAGCCCTAGGATATAAAGTTATTTTGGTATCACTGAAAAAAAAAAAACCACCAAAAACTCTGTAGACATCAATTACACAAAAGTGATTTTAGTCTCTTTGATGAATGTTGCTGAGGACCAGCCATGTATGTTTCCCTTTCCAGCATACTTGCTCTTTAGTCCATAAGAAATTCCCATGTTCCAGCTGTAGCAACTCTCTTGACCTCACTTGCCTGCAGTGAGACTCTCTTGCTGTCACTCTCCTTCAGGGCAGAGAGGGAAGTTCCCCTGCATGTACTTCAGAGCTCCCTTTACCCCACCCAACTCCTGTAAGGGATATAGCCACCACTGTATGGTGATCGTAGCAGTTGCTCCAGGGCTGTTTGCTCCCACTTTTCTGTTGCGGTTGACGACACATGACAAACCTAATCGCACAAAACCAAACCCAGATTTTCTCAGGAGAAGTTCTGCTTGAAAACAGACTCTCTCTGGCTATGTTACTCGTTATTGGTATATCCCTGCTCATTATAGATCTTTATTATTTATAGATTCTTGTTCTTTCCCCTCCTTCATTTTTTAAGAACTGCATTTAGCTGCAGAAGTAGTTTTCCTACATCTATCTGTGCAAACATAAAATTGGTCCAGTTAAGAAGCAAACTGCATTATATTTCTCTGCCATTCTATATAATCTCCCTTGCTGGGCCATATCTCTGTAATAAATACAACCATTCCTGGTGTATAAAGCTCTAGTTGTCTAGACAATGTGTCCAATGGCATGGTGCTATTATTCATGGCCTTGATTTCCTGAGAGAAGGTCAGCATTGCCCAAGATATATAATAGTACCAATATGAAAGCTCTCATTCATGTTAGACACTACAGCAGTGGATGTTCACAAGCCTGTAAACAGGCATTTATAAATGAAAGAGCCTCTTATGGATCATATCCTGAGATATGCTGAGCATTCGTGTGTTAAAAGAGGGAAGCAATGCTCAGAAGCCCTCTAGCTCAGGCTCTTCTACCTCAACTTGCTTTCTTTGTGGAGATGCCTCAGTAACCATTTATTAGATTCTACAAGCATAACTCTGTTTTTCTCTCCTTGTACCTCTCTTTGTCCCTCCCTTGCCTGTGACCTCTGAATGAAGCAGGGCCAGCAAAGGTTCCCAGATCTGCCACTTCACTGCCCATTTCATCTTCTCCCTGAACGTTGCAAACACCCCATTCAGTCGTAGTGTTCAGACAGCAAGATGAGATTGGGCTCTGAGGAACTGGCCGGGCTGGGGACCTTTGAAAGAAATCCCCATCCTCCCTGCCAAGCCCCAAAAAAGTATTCCCAACCTGCAGAAGTAGCTGAAATCTGGGCTGGGCGTTCGTGCGGTTAGCTGTTTGCAAGTGGCCATTTTATGATAGGACACAACTGGGCAGTATATTAACCCTTTCCTCACCTGAGCGGACAGTGTCAAATGTGTCTGTGCACATATTAAAAAATGTTTTGGGCTGGCTTTGGGGGAATGAGAAGTGGGTCTGTCTTTGGGATAGCTGGAAAGGGTTAAATATTGCACCAACAAATCTCATAGGCTGATTTTACAGGTATTCTCTGTTGACAGATGGTGTATTTATGCAATAACAATACAAATTAATTTAAAAGAAACCAAGTGTAAAGGTTCACTTTGAGCTTCAAGCTTCTTAGAGAAATTGCTAAAGGTCTCTAAAAAGCACAATGACACTTGAGTATGACTTATGTCTTGAGGGAGATTTATATGCCTTAATTATAAATTTTAAAATTGTAACTTATATAAGTTCAGGGTCTGGAGTGGAAGATTCTCTTAGATTTGTAGGTTTCTATAAAAAGAAAATAACTTTCTGTATCATCATGTGGCTATGTATGTATATTGGTATATTTCTCTATACATATGTATATATATATATATGTATATATATATTTATGTAACAGATATTTACATAGAATATACTGTACATATACACCCACTCCTGAATTTGTACAGACTGTGTATAAGTATAAAATGGCCACATCTCTTTGCGTGTGTCTGTCCCCGGAAGGGTGGACTGATTGTTTTTGGATGTCTGCAGCTGTTACCTTGAAGGATGCAATTTCATCTTTCATTTATTTTTCCCCATCTAGACTGTATCAGGATAAACTGTAACGCCAGTAAGTTTTCCCTCAAGTTTCATTTTGTTCTCTTTCTATATATATTAAAATAACTTTATTTTCTTTGCTGTTTTATAAGCTGTTTTTCTTTTCTTTTTTTTCTTTTTTTTTCCTTTTCTTTAAAAAAAAAAATCTTCGGAAATTGAAGGGTTGGGTGGGATATGAAGCTGGAGAGGGAAGACTTTAAGGTGATTGTATGTGAAAAATTTTGTATTAGGTTTCTCCAAGGAGGCGATGAACTGTTATTTCATAGCTTTGCAGAAGAGCACCTGTGGAACCTGATGAGCTGATTATATTTCACTGGTAACCTGTTGTCTTTATGAAAACTTTTAAGGAACCACATGAGAATAACAACAGGTACTGTATGCACTTCTCCACTACAAAAAGGCAGGCATATTCAAAAACAAAGAAAACAAGCTTCAAACTCTTGCTTTATTATGAAATGGTGACAACTTAACATGGTATTTATTCAAAGTAATTTTTATTTGGGTATAGAATAAAGAAAAAATAGATTTTACATTTAGAGTATATTATGTATACTTCATATATATGTGTGTGTGTGTGTATATATATATGTGTGGCATTTGCCATTCATAGGTTTCTATAAGAAATTCCATCTGAACCTCTGGGTCACCTAGGACTCCTTTCATTATTTTGAAGTAGGGAGGAAGGATTATAAAATTCTTGTGAAAATAATAGTGAAAGATCATATCCATTTCTAGACTGACTGAGCAAGCCAAATCTTTTCTGTTCTACTTCAAAGAGCTGATCAAACTTGATGTAGGCTTCAAAGTAAAAAGCACTTCCCAAACAATGGATCTGTTCAGCTCTTAAGTGTGCTTTGAGGCTATTCTTGTTACCAGATTTCTGTCAGGTCCTCTGTGTTAGGTTTTATGTAGAAGTATTCATGAAAGGCAAATGCCAGCTGATTGAGACCCTAGTTTGCATGAAAGTGTGAGCAATTTTTTGGACTTGGGAAGTGGTCCCTGGGAGCCTGTAGCTGGGGAGAAGCCGTGATATGCCATAGAAGCTTGTTCATGGTAATTTACTTTATTTCAATTATTAAATTATTATCTCAACCCAAGTGTTTTACCTTTTTCTGGTTTTCCTCTTCATCCCACTGATGAGAGGAGGGGTGTAAGCAAGCAGCTGCATGGTGCTTAGTTGTTGTATGGGATTAAACTGTTACAAGTGGGATTAGTCAGTGTATGACTCAAAACTTGAAAGGTCTTGTTGAATTCCTTTTGCTCTTCGAAATTTTCACACTAAGTTTCAAGACAGAATGTGCAATAGGCAAAAGTGTCTTGAATGTGGTAGCTGAGATTGCCAGATTTTACACAGCAGTGGTGAGGATATTTACATAAAAATAGGATCTTTTGCTTTGCAAGAGTTCATATGCTCTTGCTGCTTAGCCACCTGTAACTCTATCAAAAAACTTGCCCTGTAGTTCTTGATGCTTGTCATCCATTTCCTCGGGTACTGGACAACAATCTAATGTTGTCAACATCTTCAACTTTTGATGACAGCTGTCTTCTAAAGGCTTAGCTATGGAAGACTATCTTCAGGTGGGAAGTCAGCTTTAGTAGCAAGTAGCAATTACTTTTTTTATGCAAATGAAAAGCGAGCACTAATTGGAAGAAACATTAAAAAAAAAACAAGAAAAAGAGAGGAAAAAGAGAATCCTATAATGAAAGCAATGGGAAGACAGTTTGAATTCCATGTTTTTGTTAGTTTCTGTGTAAGCATAAAAACATCTTGAATTATTTTGCTATCATGCATTTTTAATAGCTGAGCCTGTTGCATTTTTAAATGCAGTCTTTCCCTGAAGGTTTAAATTTATCTCTTTATTTAAAACACATTGGATCTTCCTAATTTAGATTTTATGATGCTTTGCTGACAATGAGCATCTCTACTCTTAGTCCCTCCAATACCTTGTGGTTTTTGCTGCCTGTTGCAATAACTCATGTCAGCTGTCCTGTTTCCTAGAAGGGAACCTGCTGGGGATTGGTGAAATCTGTACCCTTGAATGAATAAAATATGGTTAGGCAGAAGCAGATCAAATATCACTGTAAGCATTCCTGCAGGCACACTGACATTTACTTGTGCAGAGGGAGTTATCCACATACAGATATGTCTGCCAAGGTCTGTTGAAATGAGCAGAAGTGTTTTAAAGTAACTTTACAAATGGGGTTCCCAGCAGTTAAAGAGTTTCAGGTTGAGCAGTCGCCACTGGTAACTGAATAGAAGGGACCCAGTGCATGGTTTTAAAGGTAAACAGAGCTGTATTTTCGGGGTTTTTTTTGAAAATGTAGCTTCAGAGCCCACTACTTCAAGCATTGAAGCTCATGCTGTTTGAGAGGAGTCTTGTATATTGTCCCAGGTAAGCATTTATACTTGCTCTTAATTTTAATAGAAAAGATCGAGGGCTTTTCTCTTATACATCTTTGGGCTATTGTATATCTGATGCAAAATACTGTTTTCCATCATTTCATCTTACCTTCTCTCTGTGTTCCATCATTGTTGTATTTCAGTGTTTTACTGTCTCTGTACTTATTTTAATACTCATCTCATCCTTTCCTTTCACTCTTGAAGATACTTAAACTGGTCTTTTCTGTTTCTGCACATTTAGAAGGACCCAACAATGCTTTTGCTCACATATATGTAGCTCTATAGTAACTCTCTTTTCCTCTGAGCGTGAAAGCAGGACCAGGATCTCCAAATAAACTGTATGAAGGTGCATTGAATGATTCTTCAACACAATGAAGACATAATGGATAGCACAATTTTGTTGATTGTATTCATGGGGACAATAGATATAGTCTAAATAGGTATAGAATAAATATAAGTCTCTTGGATTTTTGCCTACATATATTTTATTTTTTTTAAATAGGATTTCCAAATAAAATGGTCCCTCTCCTGTAAACTGTTTATTGAAATGCATTGTTCACTTTGAAAAAAGTTGAAGTTGTGATAGTTTTATAGTTTGTCACGTCTTAGAGTGTCATGTTTTATAGTGTCATGTCTGGTGCTATGATTTTTCTTCATTTTTTCAAAGGTATCTAGTTCTTAATTTCATTGTTCTGTATCCAGTGACACCACTTCATATCAGATTAGATGTGGATAGTTTTCAACATTCTACTCAGTATTTAGTGTGGAGGATAGAGCTATGTGTGCTACAGATTTGTTAGATTTTGGAGGTGTTTTCACTCTGTATTCTTTTTAGGCTACTACTCTTGGTCTAGTTCTCTCTCCTCATAAGCCTTTTATGTGGTGTGTCAAAATTCAGTCACATACTTTGACACTAATTCTATGAGAGATCTGCCAAAAGCAGCTCCTTGGGACAGTGAACACTTCTGTCTTATTCCTTGTTATTTCATAATGAGGCCTTTTCTTCTCACTAAAGCATGCCAAGACAAGGCATCGTCTATTTTCATGTCACTTTTAATGCCTCAAAACTTCCATATCTTCTTCTCTTAACTGCTGCTAAAAGCGTAAATGGAAGAGGATAAAAAAAAATCAGTCTAATCACTACTACACAGTTGATTCTATGTCTCTGTGAGATCTCACATTTAACATGTTTCTTGAAATCCAATAATTTTTGACAATAATGACAGCTAGAATATGTTTGGTTCTCCTGTTTCAGTTGCTGTGCTTACTCTGTTTATTCAATGCAGTGCTAGTGTTTCATTTTATTAAGTGGCACTGTAACAACATAAAATATGAATCTATGATGTGTAACTTTCTGGGAAAGGTTTAAAGTTTTCTTTTTTCTCTATCATCATAAGTAAATAGGAAGCTGTGCTAAGTCTAATCAAAGTATTGTAAAACCAAGTGCACTTATCTGATTCCTAGTGATCTTGCTGTCATTTTAATAAAATCTTAATAGTACTCTAATAAGAAGACATTCTTTTGAAAGTGAAGCAGTATGCATCTGCACAGCCCAGCTGAGAATGATTTCACCTTTGAGCAGTCTCACACTTGGGATGCTGGTCTGGCCTTGGGCTGTTGCTGCACCACAGTGTAGGAAAAAGAAAGGAGTGAGCTTGTCTTTGGAAGACTTCTTCTGTCAGGGGATGAAAAGCAGTCCTCTCATATATTTGTCAGATGGCAAGATAAGAATTCTGTTAGAGGAGCATCTGCCCTGCTAGATGCAACAGCCCAAGAGAGGTGAGGCTACTGCCAATGCTTGTTCCCAGGTTCTATTTGTAGCAAGCTGAAGATATGTTCTTGGCAGGTCCATTGCTAGAGTTCACAGGATTGCTCATAAATCTGCATTCTTTCTACCTTTGGCACCATGAACATCTGGGCCTGTTGACCCCATGGTCTGACTCCAGTCACAGCACTCATAGCCCCATAAACCCTCATGCACAGAGAATAAAGGGCTCTTACTCAGGAAAGACATAGAAAGGAATTTAATAAGGAAACAGGACAGGCTGAACTGATCAGATAAACATACTGATCAGCAACTATTTACATGCCCAGCCCTTTTTATCCCCTTACCCCTATATTTATTTTCCCACTCTTGCTCTTCGCAAAATCACATAAACTTCTCCCTTTTTGTGCCTTTGGTTTCTCCCCTAAACATCCATAGTAAGTCTCCCTGACCCCAAACTGCTTTTCCCCGACATTGCATATATCCCACCCTATGCAGCAATCCCCTTAATCCAAAAGGTGATATCAAGAGCTGGTCCAGCTATCATATAGTGATGAGTGTCATAATTGGACACTGGAACCAATGGCTCTGCCAGAACAGCCCTGGGAAAGACCTGGACAAGGTTTTCATTGCTCAGGAGTCTGTGATTTGTGCTCCTGCCTGCTGCTGTACCTCATGCTCCTCTGGGCTTGCGCATACAGGTCTCTGGTGGGCTGACGGCCCGGGATATAAGCCAGGAAGATATTATTTGTGCTCCCCCTCCTGTTGTTGTCTCTCTGTGCTCCTTTATGGATGTGCAGATGAGCTTCATTTCATAACCCAACAAAATTCCTCTTCCCTGTGGCAGCTACTACAAAGTGACCTCTTTTGTCTCAGGCATTCTTGATTCAAGCCCATTCCAAGTCTCCGGTGGGAAGAATACCCTCTTGACTTAATGTCGTAGTTTAGGAATGGTGTTCTCCAATTTAGGACTCCCACTGAAAATAAAATCATGACCCCTCCCTCCCCTTCAGTGGGAGACAAAAGGCAGAGATAAGTTAAGAACTATTTATTGGAATCATCCATGAGAGAAGAAAATGAACAACAACAATACCAATAGCAAAAAATGTACATAGAAAGGGTGACATACATGCAAAATGCCCACCAAGCCTGGGACAATGGAAAACAATGGCAAACAATGGCAGGCAGACCCTCTACCACCATGCTTTCCCCGTGACCAGAAAGGAATACTCTTTCTTCCCAAAAAGGAGAGAAAGAGACTCCCTTTCCCTGTCCTGGCAATGACATGAAATGGTAGTGAATAATACAGGACCCTGGCCCTGCCTACAAATCTCTGGGCTCCCCCACCTCATGGCTATTACAAAAAATTAACCCTGTCCTTAACCCAAACCAGGACACATTTTCAACTCAGAGGTTATTTGGTATCCTTACGAAGTGAAGTAGTGCTTCTGAGCTTGTTTTACAAAGAGAGCAGCAGAATCCATGCAATTATCAGTTGGAGTGGAGAGGATAAGTCCCTTTTGAGGCTGGGTTCCACATGGACACCTTCCATCTGGGTGAGAGAGAAAACGTAAAGCACATTTGAGAAACTGCTCCACTTCACTAATGTCTAGACAATATGTCTTACATAGATTACATTGTGTAAGTAGTTGCCAGAATATTAACTTTTCTTTTTTTATTCAAAGAACATTGTCACAAAAAAGCTTGTGCCTCAGGATCTAGGAGGAAGCAAGTATTCTATATGTTATTAATTTTGTTTATGAACAACCCAGAGAGAGCATCTCTAATGAGGCTTTAAATAGTTATAAAGAAAAAGACAAAAATTGATCAGTACAAGCACTGCTTGCTGTGTTGGGTGCCACCTGCTCTGTAAATTTAAGGCCAAATCATTGAGCTTTAAGGATCAGTGGATATTGGATAAGGAGTGACTGGTAAAGAAGTAGTAGTGATTGCCATTTTTGGGGGAAGAACATTGGGCTTAATGAGCACAGGCTTTTCACAGTGTCTTCAATCCTCCTCATCCAGACAGTGCCGTGAAGATTAAGGTTTTGCTGTGGCATAATTGGTTTGAGCAATCCTAAACTGTGGTTTGCTATATGACAAGGTCCCTGAATACCAGAATATTTCATCAGGGACCACAAATGTAGGCTACAAACAGAAGTGTGTGTTTGCTAGAATTCAGCTAGGCTCAGCTGTCAGCAGTTAGCATTCATCTTCCAGCTAATACTATCCCATCCTTTGAAAGTCTCAGTTCTGAGTTTTCAGTTTCAGTACTCAGGGAGAGACAGGTCATCAGTATGGAGACATGGCAGTGATGAAAGCAGAGCTTGGCAGAATGCGTTCTGCTTTATTTTTACCTAAATTGCTGTGGTGAGACCTAACAAGAAAGAAAACTAACCTTGGAAACTCAGTCATCTGTCAGGAATCAATGATCTACTTTTGGAAAACAGCTCTTCTGGTTTACTGGCTATCATTCCTATCCCAGCAGCTTTTCTTGATTCCTTTTGACTTTTCAGATGATTGTCTTTGTGTTTGTTGTACATTTATATATATATAGTTTTTAATTCTTGTAGCCTCTCACCCCTTCTGTGGGATTATAACTTAAAAAGAGAACTGTTTTGGAGGTCAAAACAAACCATATCAATCATCCTGTCAGTCACTAAGATAGATACCCATTACTTAATGTTAAAAATGCTAATTAAGTATTGGGATCCTGGATGCTATAACAAAGATTATGAAATAGGAAAAGTTTGAGGTAGGGGTTGTTACTTTTTTTTTTTAAATTTTATTTTTAGAGGAGAAAGGTACTGTTGGTGAAGCTTGGAGTAACCTAGGAAGAAGTCTTGTGATGCTAGGTTTTGTTTAATGATACACTGAGTTAACTAATTGTGGTCAGCAACATTTTTCTTGTATCCACCAGTTGTTATATTATCAGCTTCCTTTCTCAAGTCTGGGGAAAACAATCTTGTTTCCTTTTTTCCTTTTGTATTGCTGTATTTGCAGGATCTCAGCCAGGATACCTGGGAAAAAAATGCTTTGATAGAAAAATGTGTAAGTGCCTCAATTTGTTATTTTGGCCACTTTCCTTGTATAAATTGATTTGTGTTCTTTTCAGATCAGCTGTCATCGCTTGCATTTTCCTCGGTGTTTTGGTTTAACCCCTGTAGGTGGTTAAGAAGCACACAGCTGCTCTCTCACTCTCTGCCTGCCTGTGTTATCAATACTGTTTTGCTCGCAAATCCAAAACATGGCATTGTGTGTTGCTCTGAAGAAAATTAACTCCCTCTCAGCCAGATCCAGTACACTCATGAAAAGAACCTACCCTTGAAAGCTTGTGAACATTTTGATATAGAACTTAAAAAGGCAATGCTTTTGCTGCCATACAGTGAAATAGCTAAAGGTGGACTGAAACAATGTCATTGATGGTGTCCAGCCATCAAGTATTTGGTAATTTCTTTCTCGTTTCACTGATTTTCTTTTTCTACACAAGGCACTAAGTTTGAGCAAAATTGTTATGCTAGAGGGAGCTGTGTAGGAGTAGAAATGTGTTGTTTCCAGGATTAAGATGTCAGGCTGTCGACTATCTTAAATAGTGACTGCATTAGGACTTTAGTATTGGCTACTGCTTCCATGAATGGTGAGAGGGTTGATAACAGAGAAAAACTGCCTCTCCACAGCTGAGAAGTTTTTTCCAGGTTTAACAATCCTCACACACCCCACCTCTTTCAGCAGTGACTGCTACTGTCCTGCCACTGTGACCCATCACATTGCCTGTATTTTCCACTGCTAGGCCGGTTTGTCTGACAAAAAAGGCACTGCTAGAAAATTTCTCTCTGGGAGCAGAGAACTTTAACTGTGCACAGGAGTAAGAAGTTTACTTACAAAATATTCATTGATGCTTCTGTGCTTAAATATTGGTTGCTAAGAAGTGAGATGGGGAAAGGTGACCTGCAGATTTGTGGTCTGCCTCTGGAAGAAGCAGCTTAGAAACGTTGACTGTTAGTGCAGGGACAAAGTGAGTCACGGAGAACAAGAACTCTTTTTCTCCCAGAGAGGGTCTTGCTTGGTCAAGCTGGTGCCCACTGGTGTATGATGCGTATGGCAAGCTTGCATTGCTGCTGCATCTCTGGAAATGTGCTCTTAGCAAACCTCTCAGTAATGTTTTCTTTTCTAATGTCTTATCTTCTGCTCCTTTCAAAAAAAGGTGATTCTTGAGATTTCTGGGCCAAGAAGAGAGTTGTTGCCTTCTTGCTTCTTTTGTGCAAAGGGAGTACAATATGTGGGAAGCCTTGATGGCAGAAGATGCCTGACCAAGATGCCACAGATGTGTCTGATCAGTGGTGGATTCATTATATCATCATAAATAATTTTCTACCTAGTGGAAAATGAATATGCTGAGCATTTTCATTATGAATGTGACAAGTCAGAAAGCCTGAGAGAAGTTCTCAAGCAATTTTCCCAGTTAAATATCTTTTTGATTTGTGTAACTTCAGTGATTACTATATTAAACAGTCATGTGAGCTCACTTCATTATGGAAAAATAACTTCTTCCTTTTGGTGGATTTCTCAGTGTCCAGGCCTGACTATGAACTGGAAATCAAATCACCAGGTAGAGTTTTAATCATCGAAGGATATTTTATTATTGTTATTTGCTCATGAAATTGGAGTACAGAATCACCAGAAAGCTTGAAACAAAACAGAGAAGTTATTATGCTAATTACCTGTTAATGCAAGAGTAAGTTCAGGTAAGGGTTTAATTATGTAATAATGAACTGCTAGCATGCTCACACCATTTGGATTAGTGTGTTTTCTGGTCCCCGTTTTCTCGTAGGGGAATTTTATTTAATACTAGCCAACTGTTTTGAACTGGTAGGGAAAGGAAGAAATGTAACTGGTATTGCTTTTGACTCAAATGAGCATCTTTCAGGATTCAAACTGTTGCTACTTTACCAAGCTGTTAAACAAAGCACTTTATCAATTTAAAGTTGTGGTCTTTCCATCTAGCATGGTTCTCCTCCTGAATTTGTGGAGTTTAGTTCTTAGTTTCAAGAGGAGGGACAGTATTTGCCAAATTGGTCTGCTGCAAGAAAAACCAGGAGCCTTTCTTACCTGAGTTAGGAAAAGATGCCATATGTTCGATATTTCATGGCCCCAAAACCCAAGTCCATTTGTATGTATGTGAGGAGTTCTAGATATTGAACAGATTTCCTACATTGCAGTTGACATATGTAGAGTTTATAATGGTACAGGTTCTAATTTGGACAAAGGGGGTTTGCACATTCAGTGCAAGAGGAAAAACTGCCTGGTGAAAATGTTGCTGGAATTTCATAATTCCTTTTTAAAGACAGAAATAATATAGAAATGTTTTAATGCAAAGAGGCCCCTGGTAAGACCTATAGAAATGTGGGAGGTTTTTTCCTTGTAGGCTAGTAAGGAGTGTTTGCTTAGTAGGATGGTGAATGAAGTCAGGAGTTTATAAGGGCTCTTACATTTAACATTCATTAATGGATTGAATTAAAATGAATTAAATATTCATTGCTGCTAATATGTAGCCAGTTCTACTGTGAAAGGTGGCATCAAACATCCTGTGGTAACTCTGAACTTTAATGCAAGATGGTAGAAACATATTTGTAGAAGACTACAGAGATTTTTAGAGGTCAGTACCCAGATGGCCAAATCATACACAAGTAGTTACCACTATACTGTAACTTTAACTGCATATACCCCAATCACATTGTCACCATAGCCTATTCTGCCACCAAATAGCATTCTCCCATGAAAATACTGATCACAGTCGTAGAATTGCCAAAATATTGATGCCACAAGTGTGGATAATATCACTTCTTTTTTCTTTTGTGAGGGACAGAAACTAGCCTCATTTAGTTCTGTGCTTTCTTATATTAGAAAAAATGAAAGACTGTTACTTCCAATTTATTACATTATGATATTTTTCTGCTTAGGATAATTTTAGATTAAAGGAAACTTGCTTCCTAAATTATCATTGCTGTCAAAAGCAGCACCAATAAAATTGACAATTTCTTATTGTAATAAAGGTTTATAATACTTCACTCACTAATCACTTTATTTCGAGCATAATAAAATGTAACAGAAAAGGTGGAGCAGCATAAAAACATTTAAAAATGCAGTATCCTTTTTTCCTCTCTCTTTATTTTTTTTTTTTCTGCAGCACAACGATGTTTTTCAGAAAATGCTGTATCCAGCAGGGCTGCATAGAAAGAATTGATTCAAAGCCCAACTGTCTGTGCGTGCTTATGCTGGGAATGCTAGTACCCAGTTCAAGCAAACTTTCCTGACTCTGGTGTACTCCATGTATGTCTTAGAGAGGGGGCTGAGCACCATCTCGTGGTGCAGCTGGAGATTTTGTAGTCTCCTCTCCGTTCATGTGCTGAGCAGCTTACATACATCTGCAAAGTGATATGATAATTTTATGTTTGCTGTATTATTCTTTTCTACCTGTGAAAGGGTTAAAGGTATGTTCAGAGTGCTTCGTAGAAAGCAGCAAAGATGAAGATTCAGTTCAGTGGCAAAGCTGTGTGAGATTTGAATGCAAAGAGGTGCTTGACAATAGCATGGGGCTACCATATCTTTTATGCTCTATAGGAAGCAAGTAACTCAGGCAGAGCGGGCTGTACCAGGCCAGCACAGATCAGCACAGCAAACAACTATGTGCTCTGCTTCCTCGGAGTTACTCCTTTTTGCCTCAGATAAAAACAGCTGATGCCATGCAACTGAAGCTTTGTGCCTTAAATGCTATAAACACAAAAATGGATACTGAAGGGACTGCCAGGCCATAGCAGAAATTACTGTTCTGTGTCTCTGACAGCTGCACCAAATCAGGTTATCCTAACTTCAGTATTCTTTCCTAGAGCTTACATCCACATACTGTGGATACTGTACTGCATTTAAAACATTTGTTTCTGCCATCTGCATCTGATTCCAAAAGTAGGGTTCAGGAAAGCTAGTGATAACTAAGATCAGGCTTGATGTAATAAGAAAAGTATGCCTGTTTAAGTATGTACAGAACATCCTTAACAAAATGTATCTGTTGGAATACTTGTAGAATCGTTTAACACCTCCTGAGATTGGAAATTTCAGAGAATACTTATGGAACTGAAGTATTTTATAATAACTCATAAAGAAATGTGGATAATCCTTCATAATGGGAACAGCCATGAGTGGATGTGGGGCAGCTAGGCTAAGAAGGTATAGAAAATATTTATTAAACCTGGTTATATTGTCATAGCTGATATTCAGTCATTCCTAACTAGGCATGAATTCAGAAAGGAGTTTCCTTGATTAAGCTGTAGAAACCCAGGGCAACACATGGAAGATATGATGTTGTTTTAAGGCCAACAGCTGAAAATTCTGAGTAGGCGTAATTAAACAAATACCTATGAAGTCCATTTTAAGCTAATGGAACTGCATCTGATGTTCATTTCATAACAAAACCCCCTGACTTTAAATTTCTACAAGATCTTGTGCTTGTCTTTACCATAAATTCAGTCTGATACTTTTTGAGCTGAGCCAAGATAAACTTGAGGAGTAAGTGTGTTTCACCATTGCACAAAGAGTGACTCTGGCGAGGGAACTATTGAAAAACAGGACGAAGAACTTGAGCTCTGAAATTGGTTTAGGGAGCCAGAGGGCTGGACAATGTCTCCTATCAAACTGCAAAATGTGAATGTGGGAGGTGGAGTGTGGGGAAATGTTACTTTGAATGAGTCCCAGCCACCTCCCTCACTATGGGTAATAGAAAAGTAAAAGACACTTTCCTGTTTCAGGTAAACTTTGATGCATCATAAGGAAATATTTCTTCCTTATTTTGAGAGAGGTACTTTTCTGCTTTGCCCTTCCAAGCAAAGCCTTTTTGTCTAATTCACTCAAATGGAGTTAAAATACAAATCTATTCCTCTTCATTGCATGGCATTTTATAGTTTTCAAACGCCAATTATTTCTGTATTGTAAGGGGGAAAGAGCCAGCCTTCTGTTTCTGATTGCTGAAACTGTGGTTTTCAGTAGTCCATTAGGAGGTTATTACGATGTTTTTCTACTTTAGCTCTATTTTGCAGAGGTACTGAGTGTACTCAACCCCTGTCAAATTTCGCAGGATTTTAGATGTTCAGCATTTGTGAAGAATCAAATCCTAGGCCTTAAGAGATCTACTCCCAAATACTAAGGCGAAATTTTCAGAATTGAAAGTATGACAAATGAGAGGTTCTGTATATTTTTTCCTGTTGTGAGGTAAATGAAATAAATCCAAGTTCTTGCTACAGGTATGTCTTCATGTTGGAAGACTTGTTGCCTAATTCAAACACCGTGATCTGAAAGATTTAGGTCTGAGACAACTGAGGATCTGAATCACTTCGTTTTCAATGCAAAACTGTGTGTTTTAATGTGTTACAGATTTACCTCTGGGGACCTGTATCGTGTTGAGACTCCATGGGTAAATGTGAATACGTTTTCATGTAAGATTTCTGCTTTTGCTTTTTCTGACTGGACCAGAAATTTAACAGAAGCATCACTCTCCTGAGAGCTTTGGAAATATAGAAAAACTTAGAGATACCTGTAGAACTGCAGTTCTGATTAAGTAAAGGAGGAATGTGCAGTAAAATATTTTAACCCAGTTCCCTTTTATTATTTTTTTTTTTGTGTGGAGGAACAGTAACTTAATCTGAAAATGGGCAAAGACATTGCTTTATTTTGGCTTCTCTTTTTTTTGGTCACAGCACCAAAAGGATATTTGATTCTGTTTCATAGTGAGTTAAGATTTGAGCCTGAAATTAAAAACCCTTTCTGAGGAGTTCTTAAGCATATTTTTATCTTTAGAGTATTATACTGATGCTGATGATTTAGTACTTAAAAGGCTGCAGTAGTGGTGGAATTACTATCACCATGGAATTAGTGAAGGACAGAATGTGCAGAAGCAGTAGCAGTGATATTATGGGCTTTCAACCCTGCCCTAATACGGTACCATTATTCAAGCACTTCTGACAGTGATGGAAAGCTTTGTTGCAGCCATTCAACCCTGGTGCTATTTTACAAGTTTTAGTAGAGAGGGAGGTATGAACAAAAGGAAAGATTATGCATTCTTACTCACTCTTGTTTCTTTACTGTACCAATAATATATGGAGGGATCCAACTTCTCCTTCTGTAAGAAGGATATGTGACAGAATTCATTGCCAGTGCACTTTTTGGAAACCTGCAGGCTGCATACTGATTGAAAGAAAAGTGCTTAGCTGCTAACTACAAGTATACCTGAAACTGATCAGTTAGGGATAGAACACTACCCATGAAATGTGAACACTGTTAATTGCATCAGTACTGAAAAAAACCCCTCACATTCAGTCTCAGGTGACAATAGTTTCAGATCTTTTGCTTCTAAGTATCAGTAAGTCTCCTGAAACTGCAGTAGCTCCAATGTAAAACCTGTACATATTTTGCAAGGGCAGAGGAAAATCTAGGAAGAAAATTCCCAGGAGCATTGAAACCTCAGTTCAAAATCAGCACTTTCTGAAGAAAACTATCTGAAGTACTAACGAAATAATTGGTGTACAATTCCTCTGGCAGCAAACACAGAGGTGAAACAGACTCAAACCCTAATTTCTAAGCATCAGAGACTGTAGGGAAGTTTGAGTCAGTTCTTACTGAGTGTAGAAAAATCTAACAATGGAAAATCAGGTGGTGATTAGTGTTGTACATTACTCTGCTTACTGTTAGTTTATAAGAGTACTATTAGTGAACAGGTCATAAAGGTTCACTGTGCCGTGGAACTGTTGATCGAAAGGGACAGATGTTTCTAAATCACTTTAATCACCAGTCCACTGCCCCAGTTCTGTTCCTGTTTGGTTGGTTACTTCAAACTTATTTTCTTTGAGTACTGAGAATTGTATTCATAGCTTCTTGGATTTCCACAGTGGCTAAAGATGGAGCCTAGCGTCCCTGTTCCTACCTCACTTCCACAGCCTTCTACTGTGGCGAGCTCTTTTGTGTTCACAGGCAAGAGAGACCAGAATACTTGTATTTAAAAAGGATAAGGCAGTTCTGGTAGGTGAACTAATTTACATCCATAACCTGATTGCTACCTAATATCAGAGAATATCAGTATGTTGACATAGTAGTCAGGTAGTCTGTCCTTGCTTTGATAAAAATGTCATCTTGGTGCCCTCAGAGCAAAGGACAGTACTATTTCTGTTTTGATATTAAGTGCTTCAGGTCTGTATGAAGAAAATCCTAGTTTCAGTTCTTGCTGATACAAATAGTATCTATGTATGGATAGCCATATATTTTTACAGGATGGCTTAGAGACAGAATCTGCTCTGAAGATTTTATTGGCCAAATGTGTTCAAGGATAAAAGGCACAGAGGGAGTGTAGGGGCATTCACATTTAGACTAATGATTAAATTAAGCAGTATTTAGCTTGTGGACACTAGTCTCTCTTTAGTCTGTGAAGAGGACTAAGATCTTCCAGAGAATGGTTTGAAGCTGGAAGCTGTCACCCTCCTTCAGTGGGCAATTTGCAGCCACCTGCACCTCCTGGTGATTGTCAGGAGCATTGCCTGATTGAGGCTACTTAAATCAACATCACCGCACAGTCCCCAGATAATAGTAATAATAATGATAATACTACTACTACTACTAATAATAATAATCTCTACATAACTCTGCAGTATCAAGACTCTGGGCAAGTCATTTATTTACCAGAATTTCATCTTTCTAGTGGTGTGCAGCTAATAATAGTCACCTTCTTGCCAGAAGGGCTTAGGAACTGAAGTCATGAATGTCTGTAATGGCTTTAATATCATAAGTACAAAGATATTGTGAAAACAAATTTAGTGCCTATGAAATAATTGTGAATTTCTGTTTATTACCCACAATATTACAGTAATAAGTGGCAGCAAGATGAAATTATTTTCAAAATGTTAAGGGCCAGATTGTCCGGCTGGTTCATTTTGGTGGAATCACAGCAAGCAAATTTTCCCCTTTTATGTGTGGCAATTAGTTTCCTGAAAGAAATCAAAGAAATCAAAACCATGGCATATGTGTAATTTTAGATGTAGTTATTTAGATAGATATACCATCAATTCAAAGAAAAATGCCACATGAATGAGAATAAAAAAGCCAAATTAAACTGCAATAAAGAAAATGAACTTAAATGAGCAGGAAGATATGGACATATTTACAAAAATAAGTGTGTGCAATGCTCTATCCATATGTGATCTAATCTTACCATGAAATTTGAAAGTGTTATTAGAAATTGTCTCTCTCCTCTGCTTTGATTTTTCTGTATTTGTTGAGAAAAGCACATTGAGGGAGATAACTGTGTTTCTTACACTGGTGCCTTCATCTTCAGAAACAGTGTGAAATGATGAAACTGATCCTTAAACAACAATGAAACAAATGCTCAGTCTCCTGCATCAGCAATAACTGGATTGCTGTAAATGTGGTTAGTATGTAAGGGTTTATAGGCTTGGTATTTATGCACTGTACTTCAGATTCAGTTGTAGTTTCCATAAAAATGACAGAATAATTAGGTCAGAATGATGAGGTTGACATTAAGAAATTATACTGGCTTGTACATTATTGCATATCTCTCTTTCTGGATGGCTGCAATATCAGCAGACTGGATAACAAGTTTACCTGGTTTATGATACTCTCCACATATATGATGTTTTGCTTCTTTCAATATTATACACCAAAACTAGATAGCTACCTTACAGGCATGGCAGTCTCTTAGTTGCTGTAGGAAGAATTGCTAGAGCTAAAATTTGTTTGTGTGCTAAAAAATTATTAATTCTTTAAATAAAAGTGAAGAGATGATGCTGACCCTGTGCCATGACAGTGTGATCTGTTTACCCTGTTAAATGTGATGAGTTTTATGTCAGTGTGGTTTCCCTTTGGCCTGTGCACTGGGAAAATGCCATTACAGCTGTGACTGAAGCTGTGCCTCTTCAGATGGCTTTCTCTTTGCACTCCTGGAAGTGTCTGGAGTTGTGGCTCCTGTGGCCTACCTTGGCAAGTGGCAGGAGGTCAGCAAAACACTGCTGGCATTAAACTTCACAGCTTTGATGAGATTCTTATTTTGGAATCTGAGATGAAACTCAAGTGGATTGTTACAGAATTTTTTTTTCTAATTATGTAATTATGGTATAGGCATCTTCATGTTATACCGAAGTGTCATGTACTTATCAACTCTATACATACGATCAGAATTTTTCTGGTTTTAACTGTGTCTCCTGGCATTTCATTTCATATAAACTTAGAGAGAGAGAGATGTATGTACATGCAAGGCCTGGTGACACCAATGTAATTTGAATGATTCTCTTTCTTACTGGAGTAAGAAGGCAATATTCCTTTTGAATTTGAGTCAGAAGCACAAAGACAAGTATTATCAGAAAAAGAATTGTAATGTGCATCCTGTATAAAAGAATAAATAAGTTCTTGGATGAGGTTTGAAAAAATGTGGTATGTTACCTAGGTAAAAAAAGCATGAAGGAAATGCAGAGGAAGAATATTTTTTATCAGAACAGACTAAATTATGTGTGATGAGATAGAAGGAGATTGAAAAGAGGCCAGTTTTAAATAACAAGTGAAGGTGAAAGATCCAAAAATAAAGAAATTGTGGTTTAGACAAGATCGATTTTAGATGTCTAAAAGTAGAGTGCAGTCATTTTTTCACTGTAGGGAATCAGAAATATATGAAAAGAGAGGGTCATCTGGTCATGAGAAAAGAACATTAATTTTATTTTTTTAAATGAACAGATATTCTCAAGTCAGAGCAGAGAGAGAATGAGAACTTGCACTTCTCATCTGGGTGTATAATATCTAACGTGACAAATTAGCTTCCAAATTCACTCAGCTTGGTCTTAACCTGTTTGTTTTGGAGCCCTCATGTACCTTGAGAATAATTGTTCTCTGCCCTTCTATAAATAAAGCCAAACAATACCAGAGCTCTGACAGCTGCTGCTTTGATCTGAACATACAAAGCAACGTCCAAGCCTTGGAATATAAAAGAGGAAATCATGCTCAAAAAAACACAGCGTGTGTGTGCATGTAATTTTTTGTAATAGATTGGAGACATTTTTCTTTACCTCCTCACTTCAGGGAGAGCCTCTGTCTTTAGAATTTCCCTGCTGCAATTGCTGAACAGTCTTGCACAGTGTATGTTCATTGAGTGCATCTGTCAATTGGAATATGGGCCTTAATGGTTCTCCATGTTTTTGTGTCTTTACAGAATCTATGTATCTTGCAAGTCAGTCATTTGTTCTTTCACTCTGTCTAATCTTTCTATGTTTTTATTGATTTGTTCATGCCAAGGGTACAGAAGAAAAGCTATTTTAACTACTTTGTAAATAGCTAGAGCAAGCCAGCTGAGCTTGCGTGTCCTGTCTTTTCAAGGCAGGTCAAAGATTGTGTTTCTACTTTTACCAAAACCACTGCCAAAAAATGTGAGTGCTAATGCAGAGAGATTTTCAACAGGAGCAGGTATTGTTTTGTCTAGATAAAAATAAGCACCAGGTTTAAAAATCTGTGCCTAGCATTGCTCATTGAATTTTTATTTCTCCATGGCACTCTGCATCTTTCATGGCTTCAGCTGCTTTTTCCTGAGGGAAAGACATAAATTAGGCAGTTTCAGTGAAGTTCAGTTTCTACAGCAGTTGAGCAGCTTGAGACAAAAGTTGGGGTGCTGATGCAGGCAACTAAATGCAGATATAGGAGGTATACATCAAGTCACATGAAAAGACAACGGCTTTGGATTTCCATTAAAAATAAGGGCAAATGTGACTCCACCAGCTGAGTTATCCAGGATCCTTGCTGTCCATACCCTGTGATCAGCAGCGCAATGACTGCTGGTATCCAGATTAATTTTGATCTAAAAGGGATCCAGTTGGGAAAGGACAATTTTGCTGCTAATTTGCTTTGTGTTGATATTTCTTCCAAGCCAAGAATTCTCAAGGATTTTTTGGATAGAAAATTTCAGAGCAGGTAGTGCTAACTAGAACCAATTGTCTACCTGCTGCAGAGCAAAAGCCCAAAAGCATCCCCTTCCCATTTGACATATCTAGCATTTCTTTCTTTACTCATTATAATAGTTCATCTGGTGACAATTCTTGGCACTCTGTTGCTTGCTAAACACTGAACTGTGGTATCTGTCAGCATCTTCCCCTTTATATAAACACAGAAAAAATAATCCACAGGCTGAACTACTGCTGCTAAAAAATATTTATTCTCAGAAGGAATCTGGCTCTTTGCTATATACTGACACTGAATATTTAAATTACAACTTTCTAATCTTCCATTTACAGCACCTAGAGGATGTTGAATAATTTAAAAATAAAATACAACAATATTCCACCTAGAGAGGGGATCTAGGGAATCAGGGAATCAACATTTTCCAAAATGTGGGGGTGGTTTTCCAGCTTCCATCTTTGTCAGAAGATGTTCTGTGTTCAATACTCCTAAGGCTATATATGTCAAAAACTAAATACTAGTTTTGTTAATCTAAGCTTGTCTGAAGAAGCACTGAGAACAGTCTGCTGTCTCACGCTTCAGACTTGACTGTGTCCCTGCATTAGAAGGGTATACAAATTGAGTAAACAATTTTGTTTGTAAGCCTGTTCTTCAGTATTTCAGTGTTAATCACAAACTGAGAAGGACTAGGAAGGATGTGAATCACTGCTAATGGGATTCTATGAAAAGTATTTCTAGAAAGAGGCCTTGCAGGTTTGATAATTGAATAGTTAACTGTCACCCTGATGGGAATATGTGACTAATAGCAAACCTCAAATTCAGATGTTATGCTTCAGAGCTAGTCTTAAATGCTACGTTTGAAGGCTTATTGTAGTTTGATTTGAAAATCATGAAAACAGCAGTCATAGTGGTACAAGAGACTGGAGCAAGTGAGGTGCCATATGAAGTACTGGGATGATGATTTTAAGTACACCATGGAGACATCCATGTTCTGCAAAATACGTAGACATTGAATCGTCCATGATTATCTGTTTCCAGGAGTTCAGCTTTACTGGTACGTCTTTAGGCATTATGACTTGCTTTACATGGTGTATTTTGAGGCCTGAAGATGCCATTGTGATCTATCCTGACCTCCCATATGACACAGGACTGATTTCTGCATTTAAATACCCTTTGAACTATGAAACATCTGTGTAGAAACATTTTGTATCTGGATGCATCACCATTCGGTACATTTGTCTTAAAATTTGTATCTACACTAAGGATTTACAAGTCCCTTAAAATCGTAAGGGAAATTTGCCAATTAAACATGAAATACATGTAGTAAAGCCATAAATTAAGTACAAGTTATTAAAGTCCTGTATACTACCTTTTTTCAGAACCAATAATCACTGTACCCCATTCCCAGTGCTCAGAGTTAGGCTCCATCCTCTTTGGCATTATTTGGATCCTCTGGTAGTATTACTGGAACAGCAGTGCCCTGAATTGTACCCACTGTTACTGGGTTTGATGCATCAGTGACTTAACATCAGACACTTACTTTTTATAGACCATCTCAGTGCCATTTCTTAACCAGAGTTTGCAAAAAGCTTCAGCCTGGACCAGTCTGTCCCATACCATGTGTGTCTTCAGCAGATGGAGACTTTGGTGGGAGCTGTAGGAATCCTGAGATCTTGATAAAACTTTGGGCCTTCTGCAGCTATGTGAGAGTTGGTTTGCACCTAAGATGTTGCCGAGGTATGAAGAAAGTCCTGAATCTAGTCAGAATCCCTTGAGAGAGGTGGAAACCAGTGCTGGTATAGCTCTTTAGAGTGAATGGGGATATGCCTTGACATCAAGTTGAGACAGATGGGATCTGGTACCATTTTTGCATGGGCAGACCATGCAGAGAGTAGCCCTACTCAGTAGTGGTAGTGCCAGAAGCTGTGCAGGCATTTCCTTTCCCAAAGGTGTGACCCAACAGCTGGGAAAGTGAGATTGAAGTCGTGTGATTGCCCAGACAAAGACCTTCCTTTCATGGCCTGGCACTCTTCTTTTGTCCTCAGCCATTTCGGGGCTGGCTTTTCTTTGGAGGTGACTGGCTGTGTGTCTTGTGGGAGCTTCTACCAGTCTGCATTGTGATAGTCTGTCTTGCCCCCTCACCTTCAACAGCAGGAGAACCTCACCATTGTGCAGCACGTGCCATTGCCACTGCTTTTACAGACTTCGGCCTTTTCACACAGGTCTGTTGGCTCATTGTACCTCTGCTACTAAAAGCCCAAGCAAATACCACATTTGCAAGCTCGCTCCTGTTAAGTAACAGATGGAGTGGGGCAACACGTTCAGCCACTGAAGTGCTGAAGTTCAGCTCGTGTGGGGCCATTTGAGGCATCTGGGGAGGTGCTGGGGACCTGCAGCTGGGGAGAGCTGTGCCGAGGGGGGTGCGGGTGCTGCTGCGGGAGGCCTGGCCCGTGCCCTGAGGCTGTGCCCTCCTCTCGGGGGTCTGCTGTCCTCTCCAGGAGCAGGAGATGTGGCCAGACAGGCTCTGTACAGCTGCAGATCAATGGGGCTGGAGGAGACACCGTGGGTGTGGCTTTGCTGCCAATATGTGGGGTATTTTTCTCCTGTGCAGTTCTTTCCCCCTTCTTTTTTTTTCCCCAGCAGAATTTAAACTGTAGTAAAAGTAAGTCTATGAGGAGGGTATGCTGGTGATTTTTGGTTTGGACAGGATAAACCAGCTGCCTTAGTTAGAATTTTCCCTTTTTTTGCTTGCTAGACTGGAAATTTTGCTGTCCATTGTGTGTTTACGGAAAGGCAGGGACAGGCTTAAAGCAAGTGCCTGGGACAGAAAGGGTTTGACAAAACAGGGACTGGAAGTGGGCCTTTGAAGCCTTCTTGTATTCAGAGCTTCAGCCTATGCTAATCTTTCTTGTGATGCAACTTTTAAGAAACATTTAATAACATGGGATGCTAGATGGACGAAACCAGGTGTTTCTTTTATTTTCTAATGCTACTTAGTTTCATTAAGCTCCAGTGCTGCCCTTCTGAGACTTATTTGTGGTTTCTTGTCCTGACTATAGCTGAGTTTACTCTTCCAGCTCTCTCAATTGAACTTACGAAAAATTGCTAGTCAGTTTAAGGTTGCCTGGGTCCCTCCCGCTTTCTTGGTTGAATGTTTCATTGCTATCTGCTCTCTCATTTATATAACTTTTATTTAGCAGAGAGGATTTTCTCCATATTGGTGTGGAAGGGCTGCACAGCTGGGCTTGTGCTCAGACCTCTGTATTCCGTATTCCTCAAGGTGCAGACAGGCACCGCTGGAGCTGTCCCAGCACACATGAAGCTTTCTGATTCACTTGAGGCACATAGATGAAACAATATTTTTCTTAGTTATTACACCAATAATGGCATATTTCAGAGGGCTGTTTTAGAAGAAGCAGCCCTACCTGAGAGCATGAAGTCTGAACTGCCTCTTCCTCCTTCCTTTTCATGTGTTACTCATTTCATTAGGACAGACAGTAGCCTGAGAGACTCCTGTGGCGTGTTATCAGTGGAAATAATTCTTTTTACCAGTCCTGCTGACTCATAGTGTTTCTGAAGATATGCATTTTTCCTTCCTCTGCTGTCCTCATCGTCTGCTAAGAGATGAAAAGAGTCTAAGGAAATGGCTCTTCATAGTGAAAAAGGTGGTTGAACACAAAGGGGATGAATGCAGGAAGACAAGGAGGGAGAAGGAATGAGAAAGTGACCAAGAAGCAGGTAAAGCTGTATTTAACACAGGGCAGGAAGAAAACTAACAGAATAAAATTTGTAAGTTGTGAACATTGTAAAATATTGCTAAATATAAAAGGTCAATATTACTGGATCAGTTCAGCTTTCTAAAAGGAGAGAAAATGAAACACTGATTTCATCCATGTCTGGGGGGGAGTGCCCCTCCTCTTCAGTGTGTAAACAGCATTTGTGACTGTGAACCTACATTCATAAATTGTAAAGCCAGCAGGAATCATTATGACACTGTAGCCTGAACTCTGATATATCATGGGCCATCACACTTCAGAATTGCTGTCTGTTTGCTTTAAAGCTTATCCTGAAGAAAATAATAACCTGGTTTCAGAAAATCTCCTTGAGTTTAAAAACATATCTTAAATGTGAACTCCAATGTGAATCTGTTTGCTGGTAACTACTTACCCTCACCTTTTCCTGATAGTAAGCTGCTGTTCTTGTTTAGTGTTTTGTCATTTACTGCAAATAATGGGCTTAATAATTAGCTTATTTTCTGGGAGTTCTTCCTATAGAGCTTAACTGGGTCCCTACCATCAGGGAGCAAGCGTTCTTTATTTTCTGCATGTACTGTGGCTGGAGCAGCCTAATGAAAAACATGATAGTGGATTTGGATGTGGAAGTCAAAACCAAAGTACTTTATATAGCTCTCTGGAGTATTTAATGGCAATAACTTGCAGTTTCTGAATTATATTAAGACTGGTGATCTGTTGTTAACTGGACCTGTATCCTAGCTATTTTTTTTTTTTTTTGGAGGTTTTTTGATAATGTTATTAAGGTTTTTAATCCATAGGCATGAAATAGTTGAAACTTGATAGCATTTGAAGAAAATCTTCCTACAGAGGAAGATTTTATATGTACATTGGTAGTTAGCTGTGCAGCATTTGGGCCACCAGTTTCCCTGGATCTTTTTCCGACTTGGAAGCTGAAGGATTTCTTTCTGGACAAAACTAGATAACAGGTAATGTCGCATTTGTCAGTATTGAGTTCTGAACCAAATATATCTGGGCTATTTAGCTATAAAGCTGTGAGCCTTTCTTATTATATTGAAGGAATATATTTGTAAAAATCATTTGCATTTTCCTTTTTTTTATGTGGCTGGGACATACAAGGGTGATGAAGTACGATGTTGCTTGAGACTGATTGTGCATAGTGAAATATATGAAAGTGCTTGTGGCTCTCTGCATGGTGCTTAAATGTGCTGTGATAGAGTTACAGAGTATGGGTTGAGGGGAAGTAATAGAAATTGGGAGATTCAGTGCAAGCAATTGAGAAAGAAAATACAGTAATTACATGTGCATTTGTTTAAAACACAAAAAAGCACAACAAAACCAAACACAATAAAAAATACCTCACCATAAATTAGGCTATGGTGAATAAGTTTAAATTCTGAAAGGTTTGTTTAATTAAAAAAAGATTCCATTATCGAGTGTGAACGATGAATATCTAAAATTATCATTTGTAGTGCAGAGAAAGCAACGGCAATCAGCAAATACCTTACTCTGTATTTGGAAAAATGCCAGTTATGATCCCAAAATAGTTCAGTGGCAGTGATCATAGAGTATCCTGTGTGTGTAATGTGTACTGTATGCATAGGTCTTAAGCCTATGAGACCTAAATATTTATTACAAAAATACTTTTAAGGGTGAAACAATTGATCTGTAAAATATCAGTTCTGATTTCTAGTAAAGTCTAGGCAATGGAAAATAAAGGGTGGTGTTGATTAATAGCTGTGGCAGTGACACCCTTGAGGAAGGGGAAAGATGGCACTGTGGATGATGTGTGCCATACAGGCCCCACTTTATTTGATCAAGAGCATGGAAGAGGTAATGGGTGTAATGTTATGAGGAGATAAAGGACACAGATGTTAAAATTACCAAAAAGGTGATGAAGACACAAATACTGGTGTGGGAAAATCAATCAGCCTGGATTTTTTTTTTAATAGCTGATGAGGTGGTTCATTTGGGTAATTGATTTCTTAATATGGCCTGTGACAAATTCCTGTTTCTAGTAACAAAGAGTATTTCTTACTTTGGAAGCTGTAGTTCTGAAAAGGGAGCTGAGAAACTTTTTAGCCAGTTAAGCATATGCTCTCTCTAATTCTGTAGTTGAGAAAACTGGGCTGTACAAGTAGAGGAATATTCATGCATTGGATTGCCTTGGATGTGCCATTGGAGACCATTAACAAAGTAAGGATTCAAGATTTTGTCCTTTGCATCAAAAGTAGCATTTCCTAGTAAATTTGAAAGGGTTCAGAAGGAGGCTATAAAAATGATGTGATATCTTACTTCCTAAGGATGTGTACTTTAGGAGTGTTATAACTTGAGTAGTGAGACAAGGAAATTTGCTCTACAGAGTTTATGGAAGTGGAGGTTAAAAGGGGAATTGAAGACAGCCTACAGATACTTACTCAGGGAAGAGATCTCTGATTGTAGACTACTTCTTTATCTTTTTGAAACAGAAAACGTGTGATGAGGATCAATGACTGGAAGTGAAAGCTAGGCAAATTGAGACTTAAAATAAGGAACCCATCTATAACAGTTTGGGTAATTAATCACTGGAACAATTTTTTTTAGTTGGATGGAAGATTTTCCATCACCTGGAGTCTCTAAATCAGGGCTGAATGTCTCTCTAAAAGATAAGCTCTAGTTCAAACTGAAGTTACGGTCTGAGTGTTGAAATTACTGGCTGAAGTGCTGTGGCCAGAGTTGTGCAGGAGGTCAGTGCATATGATCATAATACTTGTTCTGCCCAGAAAAATGTATTAATCCATTCCTGGCTCTTCTGGAATTGACCTTGTTCAAACTTGGTGACTTTATGTGTAAACGAATGAGTGATATTTACCTCCCTGAAGTTACAAGACCTTGATTAATAATAAAGGCTGTGAGGGCTGCAGAAATACTGTCAGGAAATATATGTAACTAGAAATCGTGGTCTCTTTGCTGGAATGGCTGTATGTATAGCTTCCCTGAAGCTACAGAAAATTATATGAGAACCTTTCTCCTGGTCTGCCTCTACCTGACAATGCCAGGAGCTTCTGTAGCACAGGCTATTTGAAGGGGAGGTGGGAACATGGCATCACTTGGTGGGACACCTGCTGCTTGCTGCTGTCTCTGAACTAGATACTTGCCAGCTCTAATTACAGTTTAGCAGCATTAATGATAGATGTGAATACTATTACAGGTTTGTTAAGAGGAAGCTTGCATTTAGATATGAAAGGGCAGGTCAACTTAAGTCCCTGTGTTCAGTCACTTTTAACTTTCTTATTACTTCAGTGGTGTAGCTGTAATGGTAAGCACCTGGAAATCAGACATTTTCTGTCAGGGTTCAGGGTTTGCTGACAGAAGGAGAGGTTGTAATTCTTTCTGATGATGGTATTAAACTATAATTTGTGATCTTTGAGCAATAGTGAATGAATAAGAGAATCTTGGATTATGAGTGGTGTGCCCTTCTGGTGTTTAAACACTGCTCATGTCTTGCAAGAAGCAAATCTTCTTGTCAGGAAGTGCTTTAAGTCAGGCTGTGTCAACCTGTAATGTTCAAGATAATTCTGACAAGGCAGAGAGGGCTTTGAAGACTCAGGCACAGAACTCATCAGCTCCATCCAGATTCAGTAACTGCTGCTGGTTCTTTCTCTAAAATTTCACCTACAGTATATCAGGTATAGAGAACAACCATTAGTTTTAGGTAGTACCTTTCTGTATTCTGCAGGTCCAGAATGTCCAGGGGACACCAGTTTCCATAATGCTGTGAAAAAAGCATAGCATTTTGACTTATAATATGTACAACCATTATACTTCTCTGTACAATATACATAACAGAAACAAGCCTTTCACCAAGGGGAGAAATAGTTCCGTTTACATCCACAAATCACAACCTAGTCTCACCTGTGCCAAAAACTAGATTACTTGCACAGGAAAGTCAGTTTTGTATGTTGAAGAGAGAAATCCAAGTCTGTTTGCTGCTCTGGTGCCTCTGTAAGTCCTGACTTCCATTCTGCAGTTAACACCTAGGTGCCTCTGTGGTCCATCCTCTTCAGTGCATGACCCTTTGTAGAACTGGCACTTCTTATTTCAGTACTGAAGGCACCAGTGGCCAAAACTTACAGACTGGTACTGCTGCCAGCCTTGCATTTTTCTATGGGCTACTGTGAGGTCTAAGGCCTAAATGAGGTCAAAAGGGCACAGTACAGAACTAAATTAATTTAGATTTTCTTCAGTTGACATTGCTTAAAATGAGAGAGTGCTTGCTGAAGGTGCAGGATTGACAGGCGTGAGAGTTTCTATTTGCTTACTGTTAGAGCAATTTGGATGTGTGCAGTAGGGATAGGAGCTTTCTATACTGTTGGACTGCTTGCTTTCTTAGCTGCAGGAGTGTTTGCAAAAGAGTGAGACTCTCATGATACTTCTACGAGGTATCTTTCTCCCTTCTCAGACAATAGAGAATGAATCCATCATAGCCATGTGCCTATTGCCAAACTGAGTGGACAGGTGCAAAAGTTAAAATACTTTTTCCTCAGGACATTTGGCTAAAGGTGAAGCATATTGGATTTTATTTTTAGAGCAGAACTTGCCTAAAATAAATGTTGGAATGATGGATGTTTTTGATGTATAGTCATTTTATTGCTTTGACTATTAGGCCTACCTTATCATTTCTCTGCAATGTTGTCAAGACTCTACTAGCTTTATTTTATGCTTAACTTTTTTGGCATTTCCAATTTTTTCTGTCATAGCATTTGGGCAAATCTTCCCTTTGCTGGAGTTTATCTAAACCAGATGGGAGTTTTCTTCTGTCAGCACCCTGATAATTAGTAATTGAACAATTCTTTGTGGTGGCATCTTGGAGTTTTGCAGCTAGCACGCTTTCCTCATTCATTTGAGGTACTCCTTCTCCAAGAGACAATCTAAGTCAGCTGTTCGTAAGTGCAAGTGGTCCTCAATCTTCTCAGTGTTCTCTGGGGTATGGCACTTCCTCTTCAAGCCACTGCCTGATAAGCCATTTATTTTCCTATTGATACCAGAAACTTCTCAAAAAAATTGGATGATACCTTTCTGATATAGATTGGGGATGCAGCTACAACATTCTGGTGTGACAGACAGTGCAAAATTGAACAGACACTAGATGAGTGCTTTTATGTAAAAATGTACTTCTCCAGCAGATGACTAATGTCTGAATGACCGTATGACATGAAAATTAAGCTAATAGATGTGCTAGGCTAAAGGAATAAACAGCTGTTCCAGGTCTGATAGAGATAAAGCAATCATTTTCAACTGGAGCAAAATAATTAATAACCAAAACATCCCAAAAGCCAATCAGGTGAAAAACTGAAGAGTAGGATGGACACATATGAAGTCCATATTCTCCCCAACCTTATTGCATTGTTTACAATAAATTTGGTACTTAAAGCCAGTTTTTCTATGTTTGGAAATTGAAGTCTTGATAGAGTCTGCTGCACCTTCCCACCAAATATGTAGTTTAGCCAGGTTAGTCTACTGAGTGTCTTATGGGGTTGAATTTGCATTTCTGGGGAATAAAAATCACTAGAGGGTAAAAACTCTTAACTTTCCTTTTATAAACAGGTGTTCAATACAGTCAAATTTCTAGTTTTTTGTAATGTTCACTTTCAGTAGAGATTTAAGAGGAGATGTACTGTGTGCTATTTTACTCCTATCCTGTAATAGCTTTGCTGGCTGATCTAGCTGTTACTATAAATGCATGAAGTCTGTTCCCTTTTGAACACAGTAGTACTAGTGACAATAAGCATTTTTTAAGGTATTGACTTCAGCAGGTGTGGTTGGGGAACAGTCTTGAAGGGGACTGCCTCAATTTGAACATTTAAGTGATGCCAGGTAATTGGCCTTTTAGTCTATGCTTTAGTTGTTTCCAATTTTTGTCCTTCCCACCACTCTCCTCCAAAGCTGATTACTGGGACTTCTTTTGGCACTTGGAACTTCTTTGTCATAATGATTTGTGCTCTGTAATTCTCATTGTTGTTTTGCAGTGTTCGCATTCAGCCTTTTATCCTTCCTTTACTGATACCTGCTAACCACTATTTGGCACTTCTGAGTGTGAAAAGAGCTCCACTGATGGGCAGTGCTAACACAAACAGATATTGTTCTTTGCTTGCCACCACCCACTGCCTGTATGCTGCAGAGCACATGACAGCTTTTACTTTTTTACTGTAATGTAACATGCAAGTCCTCTTATCTGCCCTCACTTTTTTTTTTTTAATTAATAAAATTAATCTCAAGTGGCACTTTTCTGATATTTGATTAATTTCTGTCCTTTTGTCCCATTTTTCCTTCTTATCCAACTGAATGTATCTTCCTATAGCTGAAAATCTCTTTGGCTTTGGATTCAGTCTTCACCAATAGATAGTTCTTATACTTGGTCATTTTGTATTTTTTCTCTTTGTCCCTGCTTATTCCCTTTTCTTCAAAGTTTGTCTCTATGAAGAGCTGTTGCTTTAGCCCAGCACACTGATGTGCATGTTCTTCTGAATGGCTTCCGTAGACTGGGCACCGCTTTCTCATTGTTTTATGTATTCTTCTAAGCATTCATGTGACTCACAATTCTCATTGTTAGTAAACAATCCACAGGTATTACTTGTTGTTTCCTAAACCTATTTCCTAGATGCATAAACGATTTCCTTGTTTCTGTGGAAAAATGAAGTTTTGGATAGCTCTTTTCTCTTTCTGAAAAGTGGAGTCATATGGGAGAACTGTCAGAGGAATACACACATTGATGGTTGGGGAAAAAATTCAGAAAACAAAGCGGCTGAGTTCAGTTTAGCTCAGGCAGTATTTTATGATTTACATGCACCTTAACACTTTTCAGTTTCCTGTTTCATAAAATGAAGACTGTTACATTTTTTTGTTAGTGTTTATTTGAATTTTTCTAAAAGAAGGATTTATAGAATTACAAAATTTTCTTGATATGTTTTAAGTGTTAGTAAATAACTGAGAGTGGAAATTAACTGAAACTAATCTTTTCTTCTGAGCATATTTATAATTTTAAAGCTGAGATGAATGCTACTGATGTGAGATTTCATGGTGGCAGGAAGGAGACAGTTCTCTTCAAAGCACTTTGATTTTTATTTTATTCAGTCCTCCCTGAAGTGTTTCAGTAACACATGATTGATGCACTCTGTTATGAATACTGCTGTACATCTCTGTGGATTGATTACATTTACAGCAATATATCTCCTTACTGAAAAGACAAATGATGCAAAGGATCATCCTGTCCTGTAGAGACATGAGGGACACTCCCCTGCCGGACACTGGATTTTTGGTTGTTTGTGTGAAGGTGTATAAACACCAACATAGGTTCTTAACAGCATAGAGAGGTATCATGCACTAATCTTGCTGAGAAAGAGTTCAAGTGCGTCTGTAGGCTTAGGGAGTCAGGTTGTGTTTGTCATGCAGAAAGCAAGGGGTACTGCTTTGTTAGTCAATATCTGTTCTAAAGCTGGTCATAAAATGGGAACTTTAAGAGAGCTACTTACTCAGGAAATCTTTATAACGGCAAAGTCAAAAAAGCCTGGGGATTTGAGATTATTGTCTTTATGATATTTTGGATGGCTTCTGAGAAAAAAGCAAGAAATTAAAGGTTCCTACTTCAACCAGGTCATTTGCAGTCTAAATGGAGCGCAGCTTGGCTTTTGTGTGTGTATTCAGCCATAGCTAGTAGTAGAACAGGATATGTATGTCTGCTGTAGTTTTACTTACAGCCTTACTGCCTTTTCTGATTGACATTCTATTTCATTCATATAAAAACTTCTAGGAAAAGTTTAAAATTATGAACATCTAACTATATGTAGCCTAGAAATTTTGAATTAGGATTTCCTGAACTTACATAAGAGAGCCTCTAGATGCTGTTGGTTGTGTTTTTATTATTTTGTCTGTGGCCCATCGAATCACTAATAACAGAACACAGCAGCATGCTTCTGCAGGGTAGGTTCACTTTCTGTATTGGGCTTTTTAAAATCATAGTGCTTTTATATTAGACAGCAGTCAGCATTGGCAATTTGCTTTTCCACAGTAGAATACTGTAATTTTAGGGACCATGTATAGTACTGTTTCTTGTGTCTTTGCCCATTTCTTATGTCAGTGTCATAGTGTAAGGTTGTAATGTTGGACGTATAGAAGATCTTCTGGTGGTTGAAGATGGTGCCAATAAACTATCTGCCTCACCACCCAAAACATTTTTGAAAGCTTTAAAAAAAACCCTGAAGCTTTTTCTGGTGTTTTTGGTATTTTTTTTTTTTAAGATACATGAGGAAAATGTAGGGGTTAGTTCTACTGTATTGTCCTTACATTTTTATGTTGTTCTAATTTATAGATTTGCTGTTGACAGAGCATGTAAATAAAATAACTTCTCAGTTTTATTTTACTCTGCTTGTAAACTGCTAGGAACAAACAATTTGATTTAAAAATGGTAAAAATTGGTCTTTGAGTCTGACTGTCACAATTCTAAGACTTCCATGCAAAGCAATGAGGAACGCCAAGGATGTGGATTTCAGTGACACAACAGGGTGCTTGATACTGCTGAACATCAGGAAGAACCCTTAAAACCAAGCCATGAAAAGCTTGACAAAGCATTAGAAAGTTAATCCATCTTTTTCTTATTTTTCCTGATGGTAGAACAATGAATTTTTTGAGGAAATGATGTGTCTCTGCCTAATATTCTTAAACAGAAGGTACAATGCATGTGCAAACTGACTCTGCATTAAAATAAAGAGAGCTTCTACTGCAAATATGCACTTGATAAACAAGACTGTAATGCATGGAGATCAGATTATTTCAATAGTATGAATAGTTGTCATGAGAGGTTAAACAGAGGCAGACAAAAATACTGGTTTGACTTTTGGTATTGTCCTGATCTTAGCTGGGATAGAGTCAATTTTCTTCCTAGTAACTGGTACAGAGCTGTGCTTTGGATTCGATATGAGGATGGTGTCAGTAACACACTGATGGTTTTACTTGTTACTGTCAAGGACCTCTCAGTTTCCTGATCTCTGCCAGCAAGCCAATGCACAATTCAGGACATATTCAGGACAGCTGACCTGAACTACCCAAAGGAATGTTCCATATCATGGATCATCACACTCAGTATATAAATTGGGGAGAATTGGCTGTGAAGGACCAGATACTGCTGGGGGACCTGGCTGGGTATCGGTCAGTAGCTGGTGAGCAGTGGGTTAGGGTTGTGAACCCCAATGATATTGGGGTTTTAGGGGTTTTGTTCCTCTCTATTCCCTTTTATCATAGTATTTTACTTTATTCAATTATTAAACTGTTCTTACTTCCACCGGTGCATTTTACCTTTTTCTGACTCACTTCCCGATCCCACAAAGTGAGGACAGGACTGAGCAAGCAGCTTGTGGTACTTAGTTGTTGGCTGGGATTTAACCACAACGAGATTTACCTGCTCCAGTGCTGGATAGATAAATGTGATTTTTATTAAGTTACATTATATTAGAAAAGGCCTGACCTTAGGTTGAGTAGTAAGTAGTAAAAATGAGCTATCCTTACACTGTAGAGCTAAAAGTACTTCAAAGTTGTCTGGGAGATGGGTCATGAGGCCATCTTGGAAGATGAGCATTTTTAATCTGGGAAAATGCAGATTGTTGCGATCCTTCTGTGTAAGAAAATGTGCTTTTCTTACTTTTTTTGGAGGAAAGCATGCTTTATTTAAACATCCATTATTTTTTCATTTCTAATTAGCTTATCTTGCAATGTGTACAGAATTGATCCAGAAACACTATAGCAGCTAAGTTAAGGTGCAGCTTAACTGTTCAAGCATGTCAATTCCCCGTTCCCTATCCTTGAGCCGTTACACTCCACTCTTTACAGCCTTTCATGATTTTCTTGGTGTTACTTCAGTAGCCATACGCATGTAACAAGTGACCAGAACCTGCAAGGGTTTTAGAGGCTCGTGGCCTCGTTCCCTTCTTTCTAAAGACCAGGTACAGTGCTTATGGAGCAAAACTCAGTGCCCAATTCGTGTAGCTTCAACATCACTTGGGCTTCCTCTGTTTGTGCTTAATAGAAAGGCTGCTTTACAAATGAACAGAGAACATGTTATTTGATTATCTGTTGACATACCATCTGATATACGGGAGTTATCTCAGCCTGTGTGCTGTCCCAATAAATTGCTAACACAGAGAACAAGAATGAAGGATTAATTACTGAAAGGTACCAAGATGAAGCTCAGTTTGAGCTATGTAGAGAAATAAAATACCCAGTTGTCTTAATCTTTAAAAAGTACTTATGAGACACCTCCCATCTGTCAGCAGTCATGGCTATGGAAACAGCCATGGAAACAACATCCTTCCACCTTGTCAGGAGTATTGGTAAAAACTGTGCCAAATTAAAATGTCTTGGGTGTGACAGGGTTGGGGGATTTTTTAGAGATTTTTTAATTACACTCTGCTGCAGTACTTTTTCCCACTGCCATTTATTTATTTTATTTTGAATCAAAAAATGTTTTCAAATGGAGAGTCAAAAAGAAATCTTTCGAGAAATGGTTGTTTGAAAGTTTATATGTATGGAAGAACTGATAGCTTTGGAACCTTCTTTCTTTGTGTATGGAGGATGCTGTGTCCTCTCTACATTCTTCCATGCTTGTTATAGGATATTCTATTAATATCAATTCTCCACCCGGGCTCATCATTTAACCTGTTGAGTTTCATTATCTAGAGTGATACATTTATTATTTATATGGGAGATGGGTGGCTTTTTCTGCCTAATGTTCTCCATTGCATACTTGAACTGTATTTATAAGAGATGTTTTTTCGACATGGTGTCACAGTTTACCCACAGATTTGTATGTAACTAGAGACACATTAGACTGCAGAGCTACTTTCCTCTTCCCAATTCCAACACCAATTCAAAGTCCTTGTATGTGGCTGATACATAGAATTCAAATATTTATTAGTAAAATCTGTTGTCATTTAGGATTTTTGGAGCCTTCCCAAAGAGCAGTCCCCTCTGAGAGAAAACCATCAGCATATTGTTATTCATTGCTTTCCTTATGGTTTTGCTGATGCTAATACATACTCAAGGAAGGAGAGTTTTCTGTGATTCACATTCACTGATGTGTTTTTCCTCTGCTCTGATCCATCAAAGATCTGCAGGTGAAACATTTCGTTCTTTTGAAAGAAAGAAGAAAAATACGACTATGCATATTTTCCTGGTGGTTTCTTTTTCTTTTTGTCTTCATCTTTAATCACACAAACATTCATTACTTGTTTATGTATCATCTCCGCTCTGATCTGATCCCATTTAACCAAAAGGAACTGGTGAAGTTTTACATTTTTCAGTGTCTGCCTGAGGTTTAAATTATGCATTTTGAAGTTTTAAAACTTTGAAGTGGATGTTTTCTTTGCACCTACAGGTTAAAAGAATCCAGCACGGAATGCTGTGTTCTTGTTTTAGGATTTCAAAAGCTCTGTTTACTTTTAGCATGCTTGGGTTTACAGCACAACAGTATGTAGTGGAGAAATGCATACAAGTAATTACGTCAATTACCATCAGCTCTATGCAATTCTTCTGTGATGCTATGTGATTTAAATGTCATTATGTGTCTGGAAAAGGATGGGAAATTGTTGTTGTTAGCTTCTGTTTGCTGCTAACAGCTGTTTTTATGACTGGTTTTGCTCATAAACAGGTGTTTAGAACATTCCTTTTGACTAAGTGATGCAGCTTGTGAGGCTGTGAATTAAATTGTCTTGCTTTGTCTATGTAGCTTGGATTTCTTTTGTTTTCACTTTTTTAAAGAAAAGAAAAATATAAAAGCAGGAAGGCTCCCAACATATGAGGTTTTGGTAAGTCATGCTTGGAGACTGGAAGTTTATGATAAGAAAGAATATGTCCTTCAAGAAAAAGATGTTTTGCTATGAGTATCTGTGGGCATAGCCTCCCAATTAAATCTCATTTTATGCTGCTTCCTGTCTATTCCTGTTGAAGGAGCTTTCTGGTACTTTCTCTGCTTTGGTTAGAAGTCCTGTTCCTGGTACTTTTTTATGCCTGAAGCATATCTATGGTAGGTGATGGAGGATTGGACATATACACCAAAAGTAGGTATGTGTTCAGTAATATTCCGTGGTGAAAACTGAACTCTGTATAAAATGCTTTTTAATAGTATCATCAGATGGTGCTTCTGAAAAAGGTAAGGTGAATTCTTCCCCTGCCCCCCATTCTCATTCCTAACATCTGAAAGCAAAGAAGATGCATTCTTTGTAATTTGTGGACTTGACAGTACTTACAGGTGAATGAAAGCCTCAAAAGATCTTGTTAAGTCCTGTTTTTAAGCAATTTTTCTGTATGTATTTTGTTAAAAAATTACTGATCTCTGTTCCTTGCTAGTTGATCAGAGACTAGAAGGGAAGAGTTTTCAACCAAACCGGTCACTGTCATTTCGTATATGATCCAGAATGCTTTATTTCTATTATAAAAAAAAAAACAAACAAAAACCCAGCCAGTATCTGCTCAGCCATCTAAAACATGCAGAGGCCATCTGCAGCACTCAGGTTAGTGCCTGAGTGGTGGGGACCATCTCCTGCTTCAGTTGCATGTGTTGTGCCATTTATTTCTGACATAGCTATTGTTGACACATTTCTGATGCATTTAATATAATGGCATTTCATGAGAGAGAGACATATTGTCTCAGTTAATAAATTAAGGATGAACAGATAGAGGCTTAAAGGGAAGCTGGGGAAGAGCTCAGAAAGAACCTGGACCATATTTGTGTCTCCATCCACTGCCTAATCCATATGACCATTTTTTAAAATTGTAATTTGAAAAGAAATAGCAGTTCACCATTACCTCATGGTCACACAGTGAAAGCCTCTGCCTTTCTCTGGATCCTTACCAAGAAAACAGTGAGAATGTTTACTTATAAGGTAGGCAACCCAGCTTCCTCACCTCAGCCTTGGAGTTTCACAGGCTTCTCTTCAAAAATGCTTCTTTTATGTGGAACAACTTTTAACTCTGAGTCAAAGTGTGTATGAAAAACATGCAGAAATGGAGGGGAAGCTTCGGTTGAAGGGATATTTTCACCATGAAATGGAGTGTGGTGGAGACACACAGAAGTTGTACACAACCAAGTCACATCCCCCGTCAATGTAGCTAAGTTATGGGGCTGTACAGACATTCGTTGTAATTTTTTGAAGTGATTTTGTGTCTGCATGGTTGGTAATACATTGACAATCTGTACACTGCATAGCTTTGGGAGATGTGCATCTATCTGGAACACCCATCTTCTCATATATGGCTGCATTGGTATTGTCTGTGGTTTTACTAGGCACACCATGTACTTTTCTTTAGACAGTGTTTGGGTGTTTAGACAATAATTTTCTTGCAGATATAAAAGGAAATTCCACTGTGCACTCTTTTGTTGCCTTTTGTTTGGTTTAAATTTCATTTGAGAGGAAAAAAGAAACTCCTTGTTCTTATTTATTAATATATTTTTATGTTTTATCTTTTTAATTGTAACAAAACCAAAGATCCCTAGAGCTGTTTATTGATTTGAAGTGAGAATAACAGGAAAACAATACAGCTAAATTAATATTTGTACAAGCCAGCAAAACTTAGCAGTGACAATGTAGTACATGGAGATTTCAGTCTCTGATACATCAATAAATAACCTCTTTCAGTTATCTGGATTTTAGCCTTCGTACACATGTTCTGTAAGGTGAGGTAGTAAACTCCTATTTCTGTCTTGCCTTTCATAGTTTGGATGTTGTTAGAGCCATGTCCTTGTTCTGGCTCTAGGATCCCAGAGACTTTAAAATTACTCCTCCTGAGGTGTGTAAAAGGCTTGAAAACTTTGTTTCTAATACCTCAGCTCTTGTTTGTGAGAAGAATGATAGTGTAAAGTCCATCCTTGGCCCGTCAGGATGGTTAATATGTACCCACTTAGGCAGGTTCCTGTCTACCAGTCCCATTATCACCTAAGTAGATTTTGATGGTATCCATGCATGCAGTGATCTCAGGACTCAAGGTGAACTCTTTTGTGAGTAATTTCAACAAAATACTGTTCTTAGAAAACTGGATGAATAATCAGTGTTACTGGCAGGAGAATTTATTGCATCTTAGTACTTGTTATGGTGAAGTGAACTGTCCTATGGAGTAGAGAACTCATATCCTCAGATTAGACTTCAAAAAAGAGATGGGGAAGTTGAAAGTGGAAGGACTGAAATGCAGTAAGTTTGTGCTTGTTTTCAGACTGGTGCTGACAAAAATTAAACTTTAATTTGCATTTTGACTGGCTAAAGGAATTTACATCAAAACGAACAAAAATATCAACCCTTAATAAATAAATATAGGAAATTCTGTAGAAATATTCTGTGTTCCACTAGGATAGCAAAGGTGTGGATTGGATGGGATCAACTAATCTTGCCTGTGGTTTTATAAGTCTTTCTCACCTTATTGCAAGTATGTAGGTGTAGGGATATTGAAATTCACTGTGATTCCTTTCAAGCAGTTATTCAGAGTGGAAATCTGCATGTTTTTACCTATTACATAATTTACAGCTCTTCCAACTGTAGTTGTGATCTTGCCAGACTGGGTATTCTGAGAGCATGGCAGAGATGATTCAAAATTTGCATTTCTTTTAAGTTGCAGGGCTGCTGCTGAAAGCTGCTGGTGATGCTGCTGCTGACTGCTTCCCATTCAGCTATGGAAGAATGGGTTGTTAGTGTTTCATACTACCAGTGCCAAAATCCATTGTACTATCATCAAGTTAAATTTCACCACTGGAATCTGGAGTTCTGGCCTAGATGAAAAGTGTTATCTTTCAGCCTGTGGGCAGACCTCTTGGGCTCCCAGTGGATTTCAGATGTTGGAAATCTGTTTCTGGGGTACTTCTTTCCCAGACTGTAGTGTGGATAGGAGGACCCCGTTCATCTCTCCCAGGGTTCCCCTCTCAAAAGCAACAGTCAACATCAGCAGTCTCCTCAGACCATCCCCCACCATAAGATGCTTTCCTAAAGCCCAGTCATCTCGCTTGTTCAGCAGCAGTTTTGTCAGCAGTGCTTTACAGGGAGGAGAGCTGCTGGGTGGGGGAGCAGACAAGGGGTGTGGACTGCGTCCAGCCTCTCCAAACTGTTGGGTTGGGATAGCTGAATAAGGATGGGATTCAACCGACTGTAGGTTGGTATACAGTGTCATTTTAAATATCCTTTGGTAGCTAGCCTGGCCTGTAGTTGGCACTCCAGGAAAGCACAGCTTTCCTTGTCATATTTGGTAGGGCTGTGCAGTTGTCTTGGATAATGCCAGTGTGTTTTAAGTGGTGCAGACATATGTGCTTAGGCAGCAGTATGTTGTGCTGACTAAAATTTTATGAGCCTGGCAAGACTACGGCAGACAGGAGATAAATATATAGTAGGGCTATAGCTGCTGCTGAGAAGGGCATGTGATTGTTGTGGATTCTTCAGAAATCTAGGTAGTAATTGCACCTCATAATTTTAATGTTGTTTTTAGTATGATTTGATATGGTGCATGGTGATATGCCATGTGACTGTCCTCTGATTCAATAGCAAACTGTATAGCTCGAGAAGGCAAACCTGGCTCTGATCAATTGGTATTTGCTAAGCATGGGAATATTAAGTGGTATCCCTTATTTCCAAATTTTCAATTTTTTTCTTTTTCAGTTACCCTTACCAGTGACAGTCTTTACTTGCTATACTATGCTGTAATATTGCTTTATGCTTCACTTAGGAATTAAATGCAGTTTAGTAGTATGTGAAACAGTTTGTGTATTTAACCAGTGGAGTATAAATATTTAGTAATTAATTTAATGTCTAGTGATATCTGTTAATGGTTAATATAACCATTAATTTGGATGGAAATAAAGCTTTTACCTTGATCTGTGGCTTTAATTTCAACTAACTGAGTTTGTAGTGAGCTTCTCATCTAAATGGACCCTTTTCTGGAAGAGGAGTAACATGCTGTGGGATGAGCTGGTCAGGAAGTCCTCCCTGCACTCTGCTGCTAGAGAATCTGATGTCTGGGGGCAAGCTGTCACATGCAACCCTGAATACAGGTTGAGGACTGAGAACTTAGTCTAGAAATTATCTTGTGATTTACAGCAGGAATATTTCTCTTCTTGTGCCTATGGCATAGAATGAGACAGGTTGTGGGAGAAAGGAAACAACAATAGTCTGAGAAGCAGTAATGTTAAAATGTTACTTAAGTTGCAAATGTCCTATTTCCTGCATGTGTTGATGCTGGATAGTTGCCAACAGGACTAAGGATTTTTTACTGCCTCACTTCAATTTTTATTTTTTTTCCTCTCCATTTCACAGCACTCTAGGGTCTTCTATTAATTTTCTCTTTCTTGAGTTGAAAGGAAGCTCAAGAAAGGCTGCTTTATTCTGTGCCCTTTATTTCCCTGGAGGATAAGGAAATAGAAGGGAAAAAATATCCATTGGGGCTGGAGTAATCAAATTGTTGTTTGGGAAAGCTTTACAGGTTTCAGTTTAAACATGAGAGGAGAAAAGACGGGGAAAAAAAAATCTTCTTCAAGACTCCATCTAGTTAAATATATGCAGTACTTCAGACTTTGATTTTAAAACTTGCAGGGTTTGGGAGGCGCAAGGAATTTAAAAGCATGATATTCCTCCTTAAACCTTTAGTGCTAGTTTCTTTGTTCTAGTTAGCTGCAGACTAACTTTGCTCTATTTAATTGCATCCAGCTGCTTGAATGCTTACTTTGTGAGCAAAGGATTCTCTAATTTTAGAGCTATGTGAACTTATTTGCTTCTACAAATACTTGGTTCTCAGTACCTAAAATTTTTGAGATTGTGTTTCTAGGTAAAAAAAGAGCTTTTGTGTTGTAGAACTGTGTGAAGATAAGATGTGATAAATATTTTTCAAATTTTAAAACTCTGTTTTTCAGCAGAAAGTAAGAAGGGACCAAAATCCTTAAAATATAATAAATGACAGGGGAAATATAGTTTTATGAAAGCAATAAAACAATAGAACTCTAAGAAAATCCTGTTAAAAATGGAAGGATAGAAAATGCAAAATTACTACAAGAAAATACTTTTCAAACAATTGATAAACTGTTGTAATGATTCATATTGATGCTTTCAAAACCTCAATAAATTTTTGGTTTTCTGTATAGGTGATTGGATTCTATTTCTCTGTTTGTCATAGAGATTTAAGGGGAGTTTTATGGCTCAATTTCATAGGCAACCTCTAACAACAAAAAATTTGAGAAGAAAGGTGATGCAGAGAACAGTGCCCCACTCTTGTTCTTCCTTTCAGCTATGCCATTGCCTCTGGCAATGGCCACGGTTGAAAATAGAAGAGTGGATTAACTGGATTAGAGCTTGTTTGTTTTTTAGCTGCAAGTTCACTGTAAGATATAGACTCTCTCAGTCATTAAGATTTGATTGTAGTTTGTTACTCGCTGTTTGTATACTTTCCAGTGAGGCATTTCCTTCTGTTTGATGTTACAAGGCTTCCTCTTTTTCATCTTTAGTATTCTGTGCTTCTAAATGTATTTACTTATTTAAGTAAAATTCAGCTGCAATAGCAAAATTCCTTCTGAGAGTGTAATTTTTTTTTTCATTTTTTTTCTTCTCAGAAGCAAGTGATAAAAGGCTGGCAGCAAAGTCACACTCCTAGGAGAAATCAGGAATATATCAGTTAGATATGGTGTGAGTGGCAGACAATAACAGAGCTACTCAGTCATGAATGGTGATAAGATGCATGGAATGCTCTTTTTTCTTGAGGTAGTAGAACCTAAATCATTTAGAAGAACCTAAATCATGGAACTAAAACCAAAAGGCAGCAGATTCAGCAGTAATTGATAAAATACTTTTGACATGTTTCATAACTAAGCAGTGAAACTCATTACCACAAGATACCATCAAGGTAAAGAGCTTAACTGCCCCTGTTTAATAGAAAATTCATCTGGATAAACGTACATCCAGGATTAGGTTATAATTTTCTTTTCATGGATTAGAATATACATAGGGGACATACGAGACTTGCAGTAATTTAGTTTTTATTCCAGCCTTTCCATCCTAGGGGCTTTGAAGATACTTCTCACATACAGACGTTCCTATCTTGATGATCAGACTCCTCTGTGATTGCTTACTGCTACTTTCCTTTGTACCTGCACTGGGACCCTCTTTTGGCTGTTCTTAGGCACAGGGTACCAGGAGCATGCAAACCAGATCAAGAGAGGGGTCCACTAGTGAAGGCTTTTTGAGTTCTGTCCACCTTTCTTCTCTTAAGTGCTTAAAGCCAGTTCTGTCTGAAATTTTCTGTCTGAAAATATTTCATGTTTGGGGAAGAGTCACCTGTGTTTCAAGCACCATTGATTGCATGTTTTGCAGTTTGGGGAATGTTTTGCTGTGAAAGCGATGCATGGAGAATAAAGACATTGCTGCCTTCTTGCACTGTGTGTCTTTTCCACTTTAAGTCACTAGAGAAGACACTTTGTATGTGCAAACTGCAAGTGAGGCCACCTAAGCATTTGCAAAGCTGTTCATTAACCAAGGAATGCTGTTTGCAAACCTTTCTGACAGCATCAACTTGTTAAGCAAAGTCGTGTTATTTTAGAAATCTCTCTGCTCTTGGCGCTTCTGTTTCTTTGCGCTCCACAATAGCAGAAAAACCCTTTTCCAGTGTGTTTTTCTCCAAGCACCCACTAATAAAGAACATACTGAGGAGAGATGAAGCTCTGGTTCTCAAAAGTCTTACTATACTGCATCCTGGTCTTTTAAGAGCAGATAGGATTTTTTCTGGAGCCATTTATCATTGTTAATATTAAGAAAAAGTCTTTTTTATTTAGGCAAAGGACTGTAAACCTTGATCTTTTTGCAAGGCTAGCAAAGCTATAAAATTCAGGCAGATCATTAGGTTTTAATCCTCAAAGGTTATGGATATTTGGTCACCAGTGAAATTAATAAGACTTTGTAAATTTGTTTGAATTGGCCTACTGAGGTTTAATTTTTGTCAGATGTGACAAATTTGTAGTTTCAGCTCAAGCTTGCAATATTTTAAGTACATGTTGCAACTATAGAATTGATTCAAAATGGTTTCCAATTTTATTTAGCCCTGAGCTTTCTAGATTTTAGTTTTCTCATCTAGTAAAGTAGGATTTTAAATTTGAATTTACATCAGTGGAAAAGATTATCCCCAGAAACAAGCAATTAAGGTATGAGTTCCTTTGCATGGGGATCAGTTAACTGTAGGGTTTATATGCATAAACTAGAATGTACAGAGAACAGCCTTACCTTGTGCCTCCTTTACTTCTCTCTGTGTCCTAATCAGTCTGCTGAGATTTATGGTTAAGAATGCATGGAACCATTTAAAAAAATGAAGCAAGAAAGCAAACCAACTACATAGGTTGCCTGAATATAAATATGGTTGATTTACAGTGTTTCTCCAACTCTGCTTTCTTGTGATCCTGTGCCGTGTGTAGCTTTAGTGGGTGATGAGCTCCATCTAGTGACACAGAGCCCGTGTGCGCTTCTGGCGGGAGCAGCAAGCCCGGTGCCCGGCGTGTCTGCCTGGCTGGGCATCAGCGGCTTGCCACGGCCTGTGGTTTGAAAATGCACGTGATGGGCAGTGCTGTCGCAGTCACAGGAGAAAAGTGTAGATAAAAGTGAAGTGGTTCTCTGAAGGCATTATATATGTATATCATATATAAAGATATATTTATATTTATTTCTTTTTAGATATTGTGTATGCTTAACAATAGCTTTTCTTAAGAGATTAAAAAAATAATCTATATTGAGTCTTAGCTTCATATGTATGTGTATACCATCTATACAAAAAGTAATACTGATGATTACTTGAAAGTTCAGAACAGCTTGGAGCTTTTCTGTCTGGTTCGCTGTACTATTGTATTACTGTTGTAATGATCTTCAACAGAAACTGAAACTGGCCTTTCATAGTAGCAATTCAGGGGTTTTACTATTGCAGGGCTATATGCACCACAGTGTGTAAATATCAGAGACGTCTAGTGCTTTCATGTGCATGCTCTCTTGGGCAGCTCTACTGTGAGTTCTTCACTGTACATTTTTCATAATTAATAGAGCATATCTTCTAGCTCATTAACTGAAACCTGTACTTGCTGAGCAGAAATGTGAGCTCTGTGCTGGCTGCTGCTCCAACAAAGGGGAAGCTTATAATTAGAGTAATATGGGCTGACTTCACTGTGCCTCTTAGTAGGAATACAGAACTCCAGGTTGGTTTTCAAAGATGTTCCTGCACATTGGTTATGTTAGAAACTAAGCTAGCAAGAGAGTCCTGCTCCTTTCCCAGGTAAGGAGCTGGGGTTCTGCAATGTTTAGCCTTCACACTTTGGCCTGGCAGACAGACAGACTGTGGAGCTTGGCTGTAGCAGGATGCCTTTCTGTCCTTCATACCCTTGCAGATCATCTGGGGACACACACAGACTGCTTAGAAAATGCCTTGCAGATTAGTTGGAGAAGCTGTGAGGCTGTACTGGCAAGGTGGTCTCTTTGAAGCAGTTGCTATGAAAATATTAGGGGTCGCAGAGCTCAGTAGCTGCTGAGTGGCAAAGACCCTCCCAGCTCCTGTGGATATGTATTTCCTGAGGTTCCCAAGCTAGATTTAGACTAGCTCAATTCAGGTTAGCTTGGATATTGCTGGCATACCAGCAGTGGATAGACATGGTAGTGGGCTACTTCTACAGCAGCAGGGACTTAGTGTAGGCTCCAGAATGGTCCTAAGATGCAAGGCAGGCACTATGCAGGGTTTTGGTCTATGGCAAACAGCCTTCTGCTGAGTATTACCAGTGCTTGTAGCAATGGTCATGACCCTGATGTGATGATCAGAGCACAAGCTGCAGTCTCAACATAACTTCAAGAGTGAGAGGGGAGAACTTTTGATGAGGAAAATGAAACTTTCTGTTTTAAGAAATGTTTTCTCATGTACAGCCCATCATGCAGCATAACAGCCATCCCCTAGGCATTCTGCATGGAACCGACATCAGAGATTGGACAGTAGAGGAGGATACAGTTAAATAATTATTTAGAATGTATAATTTAAACACAACTTTTCTTCTTTCTATTTTGTTTCACTTTAATTACAATTGTGTGTAGAAGAGCATTTATTATATCCCATACACCATCTGCTGTAAGAGAAAAATCCAGCCATCCTGTTCAAGTTGGCAATTTTTATGTTGCACTTTAATGCATTTTCTTCAGTATTCCCTGGAGGTAAAAACAGAGGTCTGCTCATGTAGAAGGGCAGCAGAAAGTCTTCTTGCATTCTGTTTTACTGACTCACTTTAAGAGGGAACATGTACAAACACCCACCCAAATCTGTATAATTCTTTTTTGTTTGTTAGAAGAAGAAGAAGGCTTCCCTTAACATCTTGTCACATCTCTTGCATAAACCAAATATTTTAACTGTTTTCCCTCACACATACTCATGTTTGACTGTGGAGTTTATTTTATGTTATCACTTTTTTGCTAAGCTTTAGGTCTCAGCTTTCTTCATTTTGTCATCTTGTCTTATTGCTTCTTTTTTCTGCTTTTGAATTTGTCAGATTCCTCTATTTATAGATACTAGCAACCATTAGTAATACGCTGCTACTTTTCTTTTTTGGTATGTTTCTGACTGATCCAGTAGCTTGTGAAAGGGAGTATTTCTTGTGCAATTCTGCTGAAATCATTGACTATTAACATGCTAATTGATGGCATATGAGGCAATCAATGCAAGTTGTGCATCCAAGTGTCTTGCAACTTCTTGGGGAGGTGTGATGTCTCATATTTGCTTGAGAGCAAAAGGAGGGGTAGTAACAGGGCTGTGACCTCACCAGGATTGTGGAGGTGTAGTGGGATGGCTTACATGATGAAGGGCTATAATTAAGAGAGACGGCGTTTTTAAGAAAAACAGGCTGGGAAAGCAAGGAGAGAGAGTTGCCCTTGATGTGAAAGCAGCTGTATGCATGGTGTGCTGCTTTGACATCAGTTAAGACTCAGTCAAGAGTTTGTGGGTGAAGACTAGTGGGCAGACTGACATGGGTGGTGGTGGTGTGGGTGTCTGTGATTGAAAATAGAGCTTACACTGCCTTCAAACAACTGGAATAAAAATTTCATTCTCAGGCCTTCGTTCTTGGGGAACATTAACCACTGTATTTTACAGGAGGACAACTCTGCATGGTTCAAAGAGATTTCTTGAGTGTTCATGACAATTTCTGCATACAGATGATCAGGGAGACAACAAGGAAGTGTTCTCTGCTGGACTTGGTACTTGCAAACAAGGCAGGACTGGCCATGGTTTGAAAGTTGAAGGCAGACTTGGCTGCACTGACTATGACCCAGTGCAGTTCATGGTCCTAAGTGAAGGGAGTAGAACAAAAAGCACAACACGTCCCTGAACTTGAGTGAAGCACACTTCAACCACTTCAGCGATTTGCGTAGAAGAATCCCATGGGATACAGCCCTGAAAAGAGGGGTGTAGGAGAGCTGGTGGAGATTCTAAGGTGACCCTCCTCCTCCAAGCTTAAGCAGGGTCTGTCCCAACAAGTAGGAAATGGAGCAAAACCAGGCAGGAGGCTTGCACAGATTAGCAGACACCTCCTGAGAGATCTCAGACAGGATTTGGGGAACTAGCAGGGGGAAGGAAGAACAGCTCAAGAGAGTCAGGACTTAGGAGGGACTAAAGAAGCAAGGCTTTTCTCAGCAGTGCCCAGAGATATGAAAAATAGAAAACTGCCATGGGAACACCAGATGAAAAACAATTTTTTTTTTTCTCATTGAGAGAGTGTTTAAACATGGAAGCAGTTTGCCCAGAGAGCTTGTGGAGTCTTCACATGTAGAGATATCAAAAATCTGACTGGTCATTCTCCTGAGCAACCTGGTGTGGGTCACCTTGATTGAGGCACAGCTATTAGACTAGATAAGCTCAAGAGGTCCCTACTGACCTGAATGTTTCTGTGAAAAGGTGTTCCACAAAAATGGGTACTGATGAATAAACTAGTGCTCCTCTCCAGTGCTATCACTCCCTGTCTGTACATCTGAGGGGTTATGGTTGGTAGGAAACAAATTTGTACTGAAACTGCTGCAGACTTTTTGCGATGCTGCTTCCCTGAAATTATTATTTAATCTTGCTTTTAGTAGTCCCTTTTTTGTCCTTTCATAACTTTTTGAAATTAGTGCTTTCTCTTTGAAATTACATTTAGTTTTAAGAAGCTATTTCTTTTGATCTTATCTAAATTTATTCTTGCATAGTTTTAAGGCTATTAGCTTTTTGTTATGTTAATATACTTAATCAGTCTCTAATTAAGGTTTGTTTATTTGAAAGTTCCTTGCTAAGCCACTTTTGGAATTTGGAAAAGAAAAGCTGTGGAATATATCCTTTAGAAATTAAAGGTGTGCCAGCCTTCCAGGGCCATCTTCTTCCTCCCACAGTGCACCTTCCGACAAATGAAATGAGGCTTGAGAAAGAGACAGAAATCCTTTTGCTTATGTGGAGATATTTCACGTTTGCAGCTTCCTAAGATCAGAGCTTGGGTACGTATACACTATGGTTACAGAACCAAAAGAAATGCCGAGAGCAGTGAGCCACTAATACATCTAAATTCTTTAAAAATACACTAAATTGGCTGGAAATTGTGTATTTGCTGCTTTTTATAGGTGTAGTAAAAATGGTTGAGCAGTGGGAGAGAAAGGAAATGGAGTTTAGGAATGAAAAGTGGAGCTAATGATTTCATTATCTATGCATTTTTGTTTTGTAGACATTTTTTAACACCATGTTTAGTTTTCCTCATACCTGAAGAACAGTCTGAAAAGCATTTTAGTCATGCAGACTGATCTCAATTTAATATTGATGTGGCTTATTGGACTATTCTGTCTTTTTTTAAAAATGTTCCAGTGCCTCACTAGCTTAATTTTGCTTTCTAGATGTATGAATAGATAAGTGCTTTGAGGGTTAAAGCAGAGGCAACAAGTCCTGTTGTGTCCTGGCATAATGGTAAACTGGAGTTGTTGACAGAAATCAGAGATTGTCCACATTTTAAACAGTCTGAATAGTCTGAAGAAAACCATGTATGCAGGTTATGAAAAGCAGACAAAAGGACTGGATGGCAAGTACTGTCCTAGCCTCCTGCAAGGTTTATTTTTATACAAGGATGAATAGACATCTTGTAACAATGAATGTTTGCTTTGGAAGGCTGAAGAGGGAATAAGTAATTGCCTGTATACATAGGTTTCATGACCATTTACAGAAGACTTCAATTATGAAGCATAATGGGAACACGTTCAAACTAACTGTTGAATGCAATAATTGAGGTACTTGTTAGAGAAATAGGCTAATAAAGGGTTGGGGCTACTCTTTATTTTTTTTTCTTTACTCTTTCAATATTTACCACTTTTCAGGAATACGTGCCTTTTTTGTGATGTCTGCATAGGGAACTGGAAAGAAAATGCTTAGGTTGGATTAAACAAAGGAAAGCGAGTGTAGTTTTTGGATAAACAACTTGAAGTCTATGCAGGCTTTTCAGATGCTGAGCTAAGTAATGACACATTTTTATGGTAGATGGATTACATGATATTGGTGTACTGGAAAGACATTTTGTTGTCTAGATGAAAATGTGAGCATCTTGAAGGGCTGTAGAGGAAAAGTGAAAATTTGCTTTGTGTTTGTGATGGTACACATTGTGTTGTGATTAATTTTTTACTTGCACTGGATAGCTTGGGTCAGGTGAAGCATTTGTTTACTTCTCTCTCTCCTCACCTATCAAAATTTTCCTTTTTTTATTATTTTGAGTGCCTTTTTTTTTTTTTTAAATTTCTTTAGGTATTTTACTTGATTTGACTAATAGTGTAAAGATTCTTTCTTTTCTTTTCTTGTTCAGAGTAATGAAACCTCCTGCTGGTGTTTCATCCACTGGGCCTCATCCAATGGGATATTAAAATTTTGATGGATATAATTTTGTTTCCCATAAGCAGTAGTGTTGCTCCCATTGTTGGTGATATTCCAATACTTGGTTGAATTTACCCATTCTCTGTAGACTGCTTAGGTGATTGCAAGGAGTAACTGTGTTTAATAGTTTGGGGATTTAGAAAGCTGTCATGAATACTTAGACCAGAGCTTTTGTAAAATACTCATGAAGAAAATTGAAGAGTGAGAGCAGAAGATTACAAAATACTGATTAAGAGCTGCTGCCTGATGTAATGAAATGCATCTTCTTATGGAGTAAAGGAGAGAGCAGTTGCACAGATGGTCAATTAGGAAACAATTTCCACTTGTAACTACTGAAATCAGTTGATACTGATGGTAATAAAGCTTGAGTCTCACAACAGTGCTTGTTTTTTGTGTGTCTGCCATATTGTTATGTTAGATTGTGTGGTCATATTCTGATTTTCTGTATTCTTCTAAAGTGCACTGTATATGGCTGGTTGTTGAGAAAACAGATTGTGCAACCACTCAGTGTAATTTCAGTGCTGAAGCTGGGGAGGGAAAAGGCAAGATGAAGTCTCTGCTAGCTTTCTGCAATACTTTTCATAACTGATGAGTGAGTGCGTACGTAATTCATCCTAGTGGAAATGTTCCACCGAGGCTAAGTGAGCATGAAATGCACATGTGGAAATAACACTCATGTTCCTCCATGCACGTGAGCCTTATATATGGCACCTTGCTTAGTGGGTATTCATCATGTTTATTTTTCTAGAAGTTCTGTATTGGCAAGTGAAACAATAAAACAGTTAATACACCAAATGTTGGTGTTTTCTAGGTCCTTTTCTCACATACCTGAGACATCAGCAGCTTCTAGAAGCTATTAGAAAACCTTCTGGAAACTTAAGGAGATGGTGTAAAATGATGTAGAGCTCTCAGAAGTTTCTGAAAACTGATATTGCTTACAAAGTGATCTTTAAAATGAATGTGTGTGAATCTCTCAGCAGGGAAGTATTCTGTTTGAGTAGCAAAAATGCTAGTGTAAACAATCCGATCAATCTATGGTGAGATAATGTATTTTGGAAACTACTGTGAATGTTTAAACAGCTTCAAAACTTGCTTCAAGATCTTGTCATGACTAATCTGCTGAAGTTTTATTTTATCAGTATTTGCAGCAGGTACTAGCCCACAAAAAGTCTCTACGCAGGTACAAGGTTCCACCCCCAGAACAGCTGAAGAAGTATAGTTTCAACTGCCTGTTGAAATTGCAGTAAGAACACAAAAGGTAGATGTATGTGTATATGCGTGTGCAAATACACACTGCTTGCTGCACTTTTATGTAGAATATGCTGTCTGAAGGGAGTGAGAAGCTTCCAACAGAGTTGAGATCCTAGGTATGGTGTTAAGTTATGCACAGAGATTCAGAGAAAGTGTTGCCTGTGGGCTGTTCACGAAAAGTGCTTTTTGTGATTTGCACATCAGAAGTGCTATCTGTAGGTCTATTGAGAATGTCACTGAGGAAATCAGCTGTAAATGACAAGAAAGATGTCATCTGCAGTGTGACTGACTGTTCTGTTGTGATGTGACCCAAGTAGTTGCTTTATTTACCAAAAAGATCTTTGCTCGTTATCCTCATCTAATTATCTTCAGATGTGTCATAATGATATCTTGTAAAAGGTAGATTTTTTTTGTTTTGGTCATCTGTAGGTCATTATACCCAAATAACTGACATTCTTTCACCTGATAAGGAGTTACATGATGTTTAGTGAAAGTGGTGGTAATATTATACAAAATAGATTATATCTCTGTTTTGAAGATTTTGGTGTACTTGCATACAGATGAACATTGAACTTAGTTTTGGTCACAAAGTAGATATTAGTGTCTGTATTTTATAATAGTTAAGGATCATCCATCAGTACTTAAATAGATTGAGGAACAGATTGCCTTTAATTTAAATAATGCCACTGTGTAATGCTAGAGAAGTAATAGGATAAAATATTTCCCTGTAATGCATGGAAGCTAGTGTGGGACAGTTCCCTTTTGTGTCAGTCATAAGCTCATTACAAGTATTTCTAAATATTCTTTTGTTGGACTGCTGTTGATAATAACCACTGATGCTATCCCCCATGTTTGTTCATTGTTTTTTTTTATTTTTCTTTTTTTCTTTTCTTTCCAGTGATTCCCTCTGCAAGCAAAGCTTGTAAGCTGTGTTGCTGTTGTGCGTGATGCCTGGCTTCTCTTGTTCCCAGACCCTACTGCAGGAAACCAGTCAGTGAAACCTGTAATCCCACCTGAGAACCTAGCATAGGCAAGCTGGGAAAAAGCATAGGGCACTGAAGTGGGACATGGGAGTTCAACTGAGTTCCACTTTGTAGAGGTGGTGTTAACTCAGAGGGAAGATGGTCAAATGTAGCTGAAAATGGTATTTATAAAGTAGGAAGAAAGAGATAGTGGGATGACTCAAGGAGTCTAGTATTTAGTGATAACACGAGTCATCATTCTCATCAAAGAAGAATGATGTGAGGTTTCAAAAATGTTAGCTTGTTCCCTATAAAGAAGTAGGATGATTTTTCCTTATTAAAGTACAGATTTAAACCAGAAACTTGTGTGAAAGCCAGTTTTCATTAAGAAAGAGGTTACAAAACCTTTCAGTTATGAATGGGTAGTGACCAATTTGACATTTTTGTAAGAGTTCAGTTAGACTGTCAAGATACTAGGACACTTCATCTGCTTGATACTCTGAGTAAGGAAAATTGTTAGTTGTCAATGGAAATAAGTTGCTTTTCCTTTTTTCTGTCATTATATGTTACATTGGTGGACATGAGTTAAGTGAAGTTATTCTGTGTTGATCTTTTTAAAGCAGAGTGATGGAGTGGTAAATATTTGCGATAATTGCCTACAACTCTTCTCCCTCTAATTGCATAGCTTTTTTTAAAAAGGTGGAACCAATGGCAAAAATTCTGACAGGTTTTGTTTGAAAGTCATTCATGCTAATTTATTGATAGGAATTGCACATTGCTCTTTTCTGCTATAGCTCAGTTTGATCAAATCAACATTCAAAAATATTCTAAACAAAATATTCAACCTCAGGCACATCACTTGTGTGAACTGACATTTGAAAACTTTCCCTTGGGAAAAACTGTGTTTCCAGTATTTCTACCCAGCATATCAAACATCAATGTGAGCTGTCAAAGTAGAAGTAGCACTACAGCAGGGTAACTGCGAAAAGAAAAATCATGTAATGTTATTGTTTCACAGTATCGGATGTCATGGATACTGTGGATGGATATCATGATGCCTTGGATAATCCTAGATTATGTGGGACATTAAGTGGCACTCAGTAGTTGAGCCGAAGCCAAGCAGTCAGACACACTAGGCTAGACACATGATACCCATGTATGTGAGGATACTCCAATACAAATTTCTCAATCCTGAGGTACCCGCTGATGTCTTACTGAAGAAACCTGTTTGATAAAGGAAGCCTACATCTTGTCTTGATTTAGATTTCCAAATGCTGTGACTAAAAAAAAAAAAATAGAGTTTATTTTACAGTGTAATCAGAAATTGTAATGTGGATTTGTGGTGATAGGACTTGCCTAATTGTGCCTTAGACAGATGGTAAAAGGAGTTAGCATCTCTGGTCCACCTTATGTAGCTATGGAAGGATCATATAGGCTGTGGGCTTTCTTTTCTTTCATTGTTTACAGAGCAGCCCAAAGACAATAACTGTTAAACATGCAGTCAATATGCAGTCTTTTTTTTTAAAATTTGTTATTGCTTCTGTTTTGCAATTTAAATAAAATAAATTCAATTAATAATCTTACCTCCTTTCAATTGTGACATCCAAGTTGATGTTAACTCCTTTGGGGTCCTTAAACAGCTCAATAGTAATTTTGATAATACTGCAATCTATCATTGCTACTATTAGTAGTATTGTTGCAACTCTATGAATAGCAGAAAGTTAATTAAAGAGACAATAATGCTAATTAACTTGATGTATTCCATATCCTATATTTGTGAATAGTCTCTCCAGTGACACAGCTTCAGTGATGAACTGGGGAGTTGCCTTAGAACTAAGCTAATTTACAGGTACGCAAAGGAGGTTTTATTTGTTATTCACACAGGGAAGCACCATGTACAAGTAGCCCACGGTTCTGCAAAGATTTATTTGTATTCTGCCATTCTGCCTTTCCCAAACTAAACCAGTCTTGACATGTCCCTGCTGTTTTCTTTCTCCTTGAAGAGTTTATATACACTGAATAAATGTTCGACTAGACTGTTCAAAGAATGACCATCCAAGGGTTGGTGGGATTGTGTGTAAATGGACACATAAATTCCTTTAATCTCTCTCTTAAATTGTTATTACCAAACAAATATTAAAATTGATAAGAATGAAGACTTTATCCCTTTGGGAAGGGAGTATGTAATACTTAAAGGGCTTCCCTTCCCCTACATTTTATCCCAAAATAGCTTGGACTTTTAACTTGCAAAGCACTACCTTTTTTTTTATTTTTTTTTTTCCAAGAATTGAATTGTGTAACAAAGACACTTGGATTTGCATTTAATAGATTAAAAAAAATTGTAAGGATTTTGAAACTTAACTTCTCACTTCCTTGACGTTGCACAGTAAGAGTATTTATACAATTATGTAAGAGTCTTCTGATGCTTTATGGAGGTAACCTGCAAAATGAATTTCTGGCTTTGCTGCTACAAGAAATTTAAGAAAAAAGCCCACAAAATCAAAGGAAAAAAAACACAGCTCATATATAGGGTTGTTTAATTTCCTTTCTCCACCTTATGTGGTACATAATATGGTTATTTATGTAGGAACTTTATTTTAGAAAGGAAAACTATAAGTGGCCCTGGTTATCCTCATTTCCAGGGGCTCTTCTCCTGGGACTCTCATTTCTTCATGTGTAGGAAAGGGGTGGTTACACATTTCTTCATGTGTAGGAAAGGGGTGGTTAATTACAAACAGAAGGAAACTTTATCACAGTTTCCTTCTGCTTGTAATTGGTTTCCAATTCTTGAATTTGTTCTCATTCTCTCATGAAGTTGACAGATACATTTCCATTGTGCTTATTTTCTTAAAACTGTTATCTTACAGTCATGACATTTCTTATACTTAAGAGTAAGTAACATTTCATTCACTGACTGTGTTTCAAAGGCGTTTATGAAGAGCTCTTCAGTGTCCCATAATGCCTCAATGATCTTTTCATCAGTTTTTCAGCTTGCAGGCAATCCCTTGAATGGATCAAACCAGCTCCAAACTAGCAGTTATGTTATGAACTGTCTTGTCTGACAGTCTCAACTGTTATTAACGCACTGTTCTTTGCTTGTTTCTCTGTTTCTAGGGGTGTGAGGGTTTTTCAGACCCTCTCAATTTCCTCATGTGGTATTCAGAAGGCCCAAAAATGATTCCCATCCATTGTGTGGAATAAGTGTTGTAGAAACAGAGACTAACATGTCAAACCCCCTATTTCCTACCCGTGGTGGTGGTAAATGTGTTGGGAAGGGTTTTTTTGTGTTGTGTTTGTTTGTTTTGCTTTATATTATACCACCGATTTAGCTTAAACCACCTCCTTTCCTCCAAAAAATATACAATTGGTACCAGGTAGTGTTACTAGGTCCCATGGAGAGCGTTCTTATATCTGATTATGAAGTTTGGGATGCATTCAATACCACTACGGACTGGATACTTGCTCAGTGTGCAGTTGAACGTGTTACTTTATATCAGAGATGTCTCATGAGAATTCCAGGGATAGGGGGGCTGACAGGTAAATGAGACTTGCAGGATGAAGTGCTGAAGAGCTCTCAAAGAGTGAACGTGAGAGTTGCATGGAGAGTTGTGTAAAGCCCAGAGATTTGTATTGCTCAGGCTCTTCAATCCTATTGACTTTTGAGGCAGTGCATGTAATGAAGCACCTGCTGTGAAGGACTCCTGGGTCTAAAGATGAGAACTTGAAGCAACTTCCTTTGCGCAACACTTTCTTCCTTTTTTTCTCTCTTAGAGATGTCTCTTTCTGCCAGTAATTTTCTTTGGGAAGTGAGACAGTTACCTTCAAGCCCCAAAAGGGATGCTGTCATATGAGTGTCAAAAACCCTCGCTTTTAGCTTCCATTATAGTGTGGCTGTCCTTTTGGATTTGGAGCTCCATGGGAAAATGTTCTGTTGCAGTGTGGAGAGGCAATAATTCCTTTTTCTACTTTTCTTGACCATTTTAGCATCTCTTGTACAATACTGTAGTCCATTCTGGATGTGGTTCTATACCATGTAGATGATAAGCTGCAAGACCTAGAAGAGCTGATTTGGAACAGGTGTTGAGAAAGATCAATATGAAAGGGAAGACCAGATGAGCTTGCACCAAATCTTAAATAGTCCCTACTTAGCATCTCAAAATGCGAGATACAAAGGAAGTAGTCACTCAGTCAGCTTCATGGCATTCCCAAGGCGTTTGCCTGGCTTTTGAAAGCTTTGGGTGCTGAAGAGTCTTTAGAGTTAAAATCAGCTTATTTGTTAAATTTCAAACACCATTCTATTGTGACTCCTCTTCAATAATATGGTAGCAGTCCAACACTTAATTTCAGTGTTGATATTGTTGGTTTTATGTTAATTTTGTAGTGGTCCCACAACATGATTTCTTATTTATTTTTGTCTCCTAAAGTGCAATCCAATTTATGTTGTTATTATTCTACCTCTGTATATAATAACAGTACCCTAATGGAAGCCTCTCAATGGTTTTTCAGTGGAGTAAATTAAGTAGGCATATATTGTCTGTTCTTTGTAAGTTATCTATGCCATGGTGAGTCCACTCACATTCTGAAGTGCATTCAATATGGTTTCCATGTGACAAATATAAAAAATACCAATAGTGGGTTATTTAATAGCGGGAAAAATTAATTGGTATTTTTCCCTGATTATTAACGGTAAAAAGAAGTTTCCAGCCCAGCAAAAACTGCAGTTGCTTTACTTCTGTTGATTTTTCTCAAGTGTGTACCTAGGAAAACAAGTTAGACGATCTACAATTTTCATATTTTCATATAAATATCCAAGTATTTAAATCCCTGCAAGTATTGTTAAATGCAGCAGTTAACACAATTATAACTACATGTTAATCTTCTCAGTACGACTGTCTCTTTCATTCCTCATTCCAATGAAATATACATGCTTGTGGAAATGCAGATTCTGATTATTTAGTTGTCCTTTGGCTGCTCCTGTACATGTGAGAAGGTTACAGTGACTTGGCCGTACTTACACATGTTATGTGAGTGTGAGGGCAATATTTCCCTCTGAGAGCTGATTGAACATTGAGCTGTGCTTTGTGGGCCTGCCTAGAAATGCCCAAGATGCTGCCTGTCATACTCTCCTTTGTTGTTTGGCACTCTGAAACATTTTCTTTAGAAGAAAATCTGGAGGTTACTTGCAAGTGCTATTTTCAGCATGAAGGCCTGCAGTTTGTTGTTCTTCCTCACCTGTGTGCTTTAAAAAATTTTTCTACCTCTTTCTGTTTGTCTTTTTTTTTTCCCTTCCTCTTCAAATACCATGTTTGGACCATGTATGTAGCAAACCAATATTTTTAGCAGTCTTTCAGCTGCTTTCTTCCCTAGGGTCTTTTCAAATTATGAAGTCTTTTTTCCTGTCACCTATTCTGTATCTTTTTTGTACCTCAAATCTATCTTTATTGTTTCTTACAGTGATTGTTCTTGCTGTGGGCATGTTCTCCTTTGTTCTAGTTTAATGTGTCATTCTGCACCACTTTCTGTTTCAGTGTATCATCTCATCTTTTATCTGTCCATCTGCTCACTTATTGTGTCTCTCTTGATTTCCAGCTTCTCATTAGTCTTCCAGATTATCTTTATTTTTAAAAAGAAAACATTTTAGTGTTTACATTTTAGTGTACAGGTCTCGGGTTACTGGGAGTTGTGTGCTAGCCAGGCCGAGTAGCTCTTCCAAGTGCATGGTGCTGTATCTGGGTTAGGGCCAGCCCCAGTATCAACACAGTTTGCAGATGAACGAATCGAGATCAGCCCTGCCGAGGACTTAGAGGTGCTGGTGAGTGAGAGGCTGGAAGTGCCCCAGCAATGTGTGCTCACAGCCCAGGAATCGAAACTGGGCTGCATCCAAAGCAGCGTGGCCAGCAGGGCCACTCTATTCTGCTCTGTAGAGACCCCAGTTTTATTAGAGTTCTGTGTCCAATTCTTAGAGCCCCAGCACAGGAAGGACATGCACTTGTTGGGAGCAAGTCCAGAGGAGGATCATGAAGATATTTAAAGGACTGGAACACCTCTCTTACAAGAAAAGGCTGAGAGAATTGGGTCTGTTCACTCTAGGGGTCACCTAATTGAGGCCTTCCTCTGCCTGAAGGAGCCTGGGGATGGGGATGTGCCTTTTTACAAGGGCACATACTGGTAGGATAAGGGAGAATGGCTTTAAGCTGAAAGAAAATAGATTTAGATTGGATATTAGGAAGAAATTCTTTATTGTGAAAGTGGTGAGACACTGGAATATGTTGCCCAGGAAAGCTGTGGATACCTCATCCCTGGAAGTGTTCGAAGCCAGTTTGGGTGGAGCTCTCAGCAACCTGGTCTTGTGGATGGTGTCCCTGCCCATGACAGAGAGGTTGGAACTAGATGATTTTTAAAGCCCCTTCCAACCAAACTGTTCTATGATTCTGGGAGACAAGATAGGAGAATTTTGAATAATTTAACTCGAAAGGGATATCCTGAGCCATTCATCTGGGATGTTATGTGTTAGGTTTACTTAGGTCAGTCTGCAGAACCTTATCCAATAAAGTTTAGAATATCACTAAAAAACTCACCAACTTGTGATTTCTACTCTTATGTCATCAAAAGACTATTCAACACCTTAAAGACAGATACCAAAGTTCTCTTGCTTGACAACATTACTGTTAGATGCTATGGTGCGAGGCCAAGTGCTACATGCAGGCTGCTTTGTGAGAAGGGGCAGAGCCTTGCAAGCATAATCCTCCACAGCATTGGGATGATTACCTGTGGAACTGGAGATAAGCAGCTGAGAGAACATGCCTCGCAGCTCCAGTAAAATTATACAGTTTTGCTTTCTCATAAGGAACACATCACATTTATACAACAGTTATGCAAGTACCTTGCTATTACTACTGGAGAAAAATCTAATCAAAGTAGAGCATAATGGTAATGTAAGAGATTAAATTTAGAGGAGTGGATGTAAACATCACATAAAAATGATGAAAAGATGCTGGGAGCTGTCAAGGAGCAGATCTTGAAGCAGGGTTGACAGTCACAGTTCTAGAACCAACTGGAAATTTTGTGCTTTGGCTGTTCTGTGAGAAAGTCTTAGGTAATAGCGCAGAATACTGCTCTAATGTTTGTTGGTATTAAACATACCAGAGGCAAGCTTTGCTTTTCTAAAGTTATGCAACATTGTTAGTACAAAAAGTGTGACATACCAAAAGTGTGAAATGGTATTAAATAAAAGTGAAGATATCAGAAGAAAAATGCCTGAAACACACAAAGCAAAAACAAAACAAAAACAACAAAAAACCCAAACAAACCCCCAAAACCAGAAAAACGAGAACAACAAAAAATAAAAGCATCTTTGGTTAAGTGTTTCAGGAATTTTTAGATCTGTAAATCAGGAGCTTATTGACATGGTTAGTCAAACCATAAATGAGTGAAAAATATTGCATTTTTTACTATTTGTGCTATGTTTATTATAAATGTTGAAATTGAATTGTTGTGAATTTTGGTCAAAGTAGACAGTTTCAGTCATTTCCTCTTTTGCAAGTCTCCTTCTGTGCATAGTCACTCACTCAAGACTGTTTGACTTGTCAAAACTGCAAGCATTTTTCTTTATCAGTGATTTTTTGGAATCCCTAAATACACTGATAAGTATATTTAATTAATGTGAACTGTGGACAATAATGCCTGATCATATGTGTCAGTCTTACCAGACTTATTTGCTATGATTGAATGAATTTCTAAATTGTTATGAAAAGCATCACAAATGCATCAGTTTGGTATACAAGTCTTGACAGATCTCTCCAGGTTTTATGTAAATCTTCAGTTTGTGTTGGTGTAGTAGGTAGAAGCCGCTTTCATTCCTGTGTCCTGACAAAATCAGATGCTAAGCAAAGGAGGTGTGCTTGAATCTTAGCAAGCTGGGAAGGATGCTTGAAGAAAAGCCACCTTCTTAACAGATTTGGCTGTTAGAAACTTTTTCTTCAGCTTGTAGCTTCTCAGTTCCTCCTGGCTGACCATGTAGTGCACATAAATCACCTATGTTCAGTCAAAATGTTGAAGGCTTTCTATTTGCTCTGGGTCATTTCAATAGTAACTCATACCAGTGGCTCCTCCAGGTTGCAGAACTGCCTCTAAAGTTCATAGTGGTACCTATTTGCTTTTACTTTCAAAGTGTATTTCAAATCCTCAAACTTCTGCAGTTTTTAGATCCTGGGTCTTTAAGACTGTATCCCTTCCTTTAGGACATTGTGGCAGTTGATGATGGCAGAGATGTCTGAGATTCTACTTCTGGGCTTGAATACAAGGGATCTGTGGACACAGGATCTTCTGGCAACTGGGGTTTCATTTTTTCTGCTTGTCATATCACTAATTTCTGTGTTCTTTGGACTAGCAAATTTATCTTTCATAACTTACTGTGCACGCAGACTTTCTCTGGGTGAAGAAGAGAGGCATTGGGTGGAGTAACAAAGGCTTTTTCATTTTCCAGATAATTTTCTAGTTGATCGAGAAGTTCTAGTACAAGTTTATGTTGTACTTTTTTCTTTCCTTATGAATTTTTTAACTGCTTATGAATACAAAATGTTTGGGCTGTGTTCACTGCTAAGCAGACACTATTTTTAATTTTTGTCAGGGAGATCTCCCATTATCTATAGAGGCTAAGGTAAAGCTGGCTGGCTAACTGACTACAGCTCTAATTATTGTCCGAAGTAGGCATAATACGAAGCATAGCAATCTGCAATCTAGGGAACATAGGATGTCTTGAGTACTATTTACTACCAGCTCACTTCTGTTGCTTGTAGAGTAGGCTGTTCTAGGAATTACTTTCATTTTAACTTTCTTGTGTTTCCTAGCTAATTCACTCATTCCTGACAAGACTGGTACTCCTGGATCACAAAGATACTATAGATGGGATTAATTTAGTTCCAGCAATACATTAACTGAGGACAAACTGGCTCTTGCAGATCGAAATGGCCTCCCCGGAGTTGTGTATATGCACTAAGGTTATGTTCGCACCATTGCAAGTAGTTGCTTTCCCAGTCAAGCTTTTTTAGCCAGGTAAAACTTGTGATTCCTCTGGAATCTTTCAGGGAAAGAGTCAGATACATAGAAAGGAAAGTGACACAGAGTCAGTGAGAGAAATAATTTTTGAACTAGATTTTTCCTTGTTTTCCCCAATGACTGTCGGATTAAAGAAGAATCTCTGTCTCTCAAGAAAGAGATAATTCAGATCAGTGAACTCTGAAGAATGTGCTGGAACCTCCCAACATGTTTATGAGTTATTTCTTTGCCATGATAGTTATAATGTTGTCTAAACATACCTTGAGGTTATGAGCCATTATCTGTGGAGACAAATAACATTGATGGCACTTGAGAAATAAGCTACTTGCGCTTAGACTGATAAACAGCCATTTACTTTTGATAAACACCCCTTACAGAGAGGCATAATATTTTGCAAGGTGTCCCTAAATACTGCTGTAATGTAGGAAGAAAAACTGTTAATCTGTTATATCCAGAGAAATATGAGTGTGAGGACTTCAGACTCTTCTACCTCTCAGTTCTGTAATGCTTCTGTAAGAAAAAGAGAAATGCCTCTGATTTAGTCTGTGGCTATTTAAGTGTAAAGCTCTTTGAGGTAATTTCTTCTTATATCTGTTATATATCTGTTGTGACAGGATAGTGTAAGGTGTCAGCTGGAAATAACTCTGGGTGTTTGTTCAGTTTTTTAAGTTTGAATACATTTTAAATGTTCCCAAGGGCTTATATAGTCTATTTGTAATGTTGAGGTTCTTCCCCCTAAGCCTTTAGAAATACATTTTTCCCTCTTATTATTTGATACATTTAATTCTTTTGACAGGTGTCATGGTAGGTGAGTGGAGAAAGTGGAAAGAAAATGCTAAAATGATTTGAAATTACAAGGTAGTTGACAAATTCTGATAGTTGTTAACATGGACTATAATTGGTGGTGATTAATTTCTTAGCATTGGTTATAGTTAGGTGGTAGTTAGAAAGTGGTTTAAGCTGTTCAAGTGGCTAATATTGAGCTGATTCATATTCTGTATAGGATTGGCTCAGTGTCATTCCACATGAAAGTGTTAGTGAAAACAAAGATTCTTATCCATATATTTTCAAGGTATTCCTTTGTCCTGGTTACTGTGTGCATATCTTTGCGAGAAGTTCTTGACCTGTTTTTCTATTGTAAGACTCTCTATGATTAAGTTTCACAGATATCTAAGTTGTTCTAAATGCAAATATTGTTCCCAAATATTTCTAATATTTTAAAGGTTCATAATGGAATTAAAGCCTCTCTGAGCCTTACCAATCTGTAGTAATTTGCTGAGGTGCTTTATTGCTGGTCTCTGTCGTTTCTGTATGAAAGAGACTGAAAGGCAGGACTTTTCTGGCCTGTTGTGGTTCTGTTGCATACCCAGTGTATTGCCCATATGGACAGAAGCTATGCAAACACTAGAGAAGGAGGGGATAAAAGAGAAATTTTCAGGATCAGCACATTGGGAAAATAATTTTTTTTCCTTTGCATCTCCCCACCATGCCTTCCCACTCCCATGCACATACTTCCTTTGCTTCAGAGTGGTGGCTAGCAGAAACCTTTGTATTGATGAAAGCCAGACTGCCAGCCTCATGATACAATTTCACCACAAAGGCCAGTGACAAAAGGTGGTGCCAGTCCTATTCCAAGAATTAGTTTAGCTGTAGATCTTGCTCTCCTGAAACTGGATGTTAACTGAATATATGATACATGCATAGCAGGGGCTCTGGCCTAAAGCCAGAGAAGTGTTTGTGTAATATTAGTGGCAATTTTACAGCCAACCAGAAAAAACTATCTTTCCTAGAATGCATGTAAGTTCTGGGCATAACAAAATAAATGCCTCCTATGCTAGCTGTGTTTATTTGCATAAATCATGTTATGTTATTAAAAGGTGTTCACATTGTCAGGAAGGAAATTGAAAACTGCCGCAAACAAAACCTTAGTAAGCAGATTTAAGCATTTCTCTGCAGAGTCTTGCAGTCTGACTTTTAAAATTAGTTCCTAGTGTTTGTTCAGGGTGAGAGGGCTGCAGGAGAAATGTGTCTGCATGCTTTATTTTTTTCATTGTTTTTTTTCATAGGAGAGCTGTCAGATCAGGTGCACTGGAGATACAGCCTGTTTCCCTCTGTATGGGAGCATATTGAGAAGTGGAGGTGTCCAGGCTTCCTCCTACTGAGAGGCCCTGGGGATTGCTCTGTTCATGTCTAGTAACTTTGACTGAAGACGGCTTGAACTGAATCACTGCTGTGATGAGAAACACTCAGAGGCAATGGGGTTGACTTAGAATGGCTGCCTGATCAGGGCAGACTTGACTTCCTCCACGTTACTCTGCTGTGGTGTCAGTGTTTGGGCTGCAGGAGCCGTCTCTGCCATGAACACAGTTGAGTGTAGGAAGCATTTTTGACAAATCTCTCACTATGAAGATAAAAAAGAATTAAAATCAATTTGATAAGGGCAAACTCTCCCAACTGATAATTATATGCAAAATCTGCCTGTTTCAATAGGGATCATTCTGTAAGGGATTATACTGTAAGCATCTGTACCATCTTAAGAGTGCAATCCAAAAGAATAACTTTGATGGAAAAGGCGGCTGCCATTAGTGTGTTCAGAGCATCGTTGCTCATGGTACAGCAGAGCCGCTGGTCAGCTTGAGTTCACAGACCTGAGTTCATAGATACGGCCTTGCGCTCAGTTGTTTTCATGTCTGAAGCCAGGAATAGTTTTGTCTGTGTTGGTCAGTACTTTTGATTGATAAATATTGGTAAATAGGGGCATTAGTCTATAGGCTTTGCCTGAGGTTATTAATTTTATATGCAGTTTTTTTTCTCAGAAATGTTTTGTTTTTTCCAGGAGTAGTATTGCTGAAAGCAGCTGCCAAGTACAACTAGATTAAGTTTTCATTTGAACAGTTTATTAGCTGAAACATTCAGATTTATGTGAACTGCATCTATTTGTCAATTTAGTTTGAACTTGGCAAGTATTTATGGAAAAAGAAATGGGAAAATAAAAATATTATGACATTTAATATAAAAATATTTTGACTTTTCTTTTTTAACAATGTCTCAATGTTTAACTTACTCTAAAATTATTTGTTTTCTCAGTCAATGAAACCAAAAACGTCTGGTTGCCAGTGAAATAAAATGTTTTCATAGAAAAACTTAGGTTGGAAAGTGGTCTCTGGAGGTCTGTGGTCCAACTCCCTGCATAAAACAAGGCCAGCTATTAAAAATATTTTTGTCACTTTGAGACCTCCTGTGACTGCAGCCTTTCAAAGGTGATTGAAGGTGTTCTTTTATCGAGAACAGCTGGTTCCCTCAGTACATTTGGATGCAGCCTTTCTCATCCCATGAATTTATATATGTCAGAAACTTTGGAGGCCTGACCTCACCATTGAATACCATAGCAAAGAAGGCTTTGTGTGAGCACTTCAGCCCTATTTGGCTTTGAATTAAAAAAACCCAACTCCATGCAGAACATTTTTTTAGTTGCTTTTGCGGGGCAATTTTTGGTCCAGAAACCAAGGACATTTTCCAATTGGCATAAAATGATTTTCTCTTCCTTCTGCTGATGTTGCCAATTTGTTCAGTGTACCAAAAATGCCTCCTGTTCCTTTTATTTCCTGGATGTCAAACATGATCTGTGCTGTGGCAGCACCTCTGTGGTCCAGTTCTTGTTCTGCAAACGTGTTTGCATGTAGTATAAATATTCACATTAATGTCATAATCTGACATACATGGTATTTCTGTTCTAGCAGTGAGAATTCTTCAGCAGATAATCAGATGTGGCTTATGAAAGAGAAAAGTCACAGAAAAGGTGCATTTTCACATTGCGTTTATTTAAATGCTGAAGGGATACTTCTTTGTGCTGGCGAGACAGCAGATGTCCTTTGCATAATTTTTGACTATGTGGCTATTGCTTATATTTGACTACAAATACAAAAGAGTAAATTTGCTGATCCAGATGGTTGTCTTAGATTGGTGTTCTGATAGAAATAGTCTTTTAATTGTTCTTTGCATGAAACCATGTGTTTGTATTTGACACCTCATTAAAAGTCAGCATTGGTATAAAACTAGAAGCTGTTTTGCTTTGTGATGCTAGTGATGTTGAATGAGAAATTAGAGGTCCCTTAATTCCAACTCATCTCAGTAGTACTTAACACATTTTTTTACTCTGTACCTGCTTGAAATTGTGACAGTGACACTAAGAGATACTGAATGTGACCCAGTTGCTTGGAGGCTTGTACAAATGGATTGGTTTATAGGTAAAACTTCAGCTACCAATTTGCTATTAAGCATACTTTGCATTAAACAAATGTTTAGCAACTTTTAAAATTGGACTTGGGAGTGAATGAGGAACAATGCATCTATGAATACATCACTTCCTATAAAATTGCTCTACCATTTACTGAGACTTTGAATTTATATACCTGTTTATCTGATTTTCCAGACTGATGTGCTTTATAGCTTCCTTTCAGCACCTCTGAAAATCAAGCTGCCATTGAATTCATGCACATGCATTTGCTAAAACTGAACTGCTGTCAGTTGGAGATACTGTTAATTAGTCTTTGCAATGGAAAAGGGTCAGAATGAGTTTCCATATCTTCCTTAAAAAAAAGAAGAAATAAAAGAGGAAGCAAGAGGGAAACCCTAGGGCCTCTTCCTAGCAAACAGGGTTCAGCCCAGAGGCAGGGTTGTTTAACCATTGAGTGATAAACCCAGGCTGGTGACTGGGGATAGTAGTTGCTTCTCACTCTAGCAATTCAGTTTTCTAACAAGCCATCCAGCTCCTCCCCAGACTGCAGGTTGGAAATTCTACTCTTGATAAAAGCTCACAAACCAGCTAAGAGGGAGTAGTTTACAACCAGTGATTTAAAGCATCCATTAGCAATACAGGCTAAGCAGAACAAACAAACAAACCAAAAGAAAAAAAAAAAACAACCCCAAACTTGACCTGTGGTCCTACAGAGTGTTACCCGGTGCATTATTTTAGAAGACCTTTGTGAGATCAGGCTAACACTTGCAGATAAAAATATTTATTTCTGTGAAAACCTGGCTTCTGAAGAACCAGTACTTTAGATTTAGAAATAGCAGTCTTCTGCGCTTCATTCTCCAGGCTTCGCTATTGCTTTGAATATTCCATCAAACCCTTACTTCACCACATAATTAACGTTCTTGGGGGTGTGGTGAACTAAATAATGGCATTTGTTTTTCCTGACTGGTTCTTCAGTGATTCTTAATACATTATCCTGAAATGCCTTATCGTTTTGCATTTTAAAACAAAGCAAAAAACCCAACACCTCCCCCAACCAAAACTCTTCTTGAGAGGAGTGCTTATTCGCCTTGAAATTGTAGGAACTATAGAGAGCTTAAAACTCTTGCACTGTATAGTTGTGCCAGTCATTTGTATTATGGCATGTATTAGCAGTCTGGCGCTGTCCTGGGAATCGAATTTCCCCAATTGATCAACCCATGGGACTTGATGGTCTCTTCTACTTACTGTGGTGTTTATCTTGCACTGATTGTAGAATCTGAAGATTTTACAGATCACATTTTAATGACAATCTGTAAATATTCTGCTGCTGTGATAGTATTAAAATTATGTTTGCTGATGGTATGGGCTCTATAAATGCTGGTAGTTTTGCAGCATTTGTTCAGCATAGAATCTGAATGCTTTCTAAACATGCGCAGATTCATTCTCAGAGTGCTTCTGTGAACAATAGAAATGAGCAAAATATTGGTTTGATGAGCATTGCAGCACACCAGCTGTTCACCAGCTAGAAATAGAGACATCATGGGGAGTAATATATGGGGAGAGATGTGTGTAAAATCTACCCATCCCTACCTCTTTTTTTAACAGGCAGCTGGACAGGGAGAAAAAGAATGTGTTCAGGTTTTGTGGTTTGGGCTTTTTTTTTTAGTCTTTGAAATGGCAACACACAAATTAACCTTTTTTTATACAGAGATGTTTGTGACCAGCTTATGATGTTAATCAAATTCTACAGTTTTTACAACTTAGCCAGAGGTCAGCATATATCCCATTACTTGATAGTCAAGCAACCTTACTGCTTAAATTGGCTTTGAAAGAGCTTGAATTAATGTGTAATCCCAATACAACTGGATTTTTAAAAATTTCATTACTATTTTAAATGTGTTGCACAAGGACTGATAAATCGTGATTGCAACCAAGATGGCTGATGAAGATGCACAGGCATCAGCTGAGCTCAGGATCTGTAGTCAGTACTTTCTTTCCTTGTGTTCAGCTCATGGTTTGTACACCAGTGTTGCTGTCAGAGCTGTGGCCTTTCTAAAGTGATCATTAACTTTTCTCTGTGTTAGGCACCAAAAGAAGATTCCCAAATGCTGGTGGTACCTTTCCAGGAGTAAGTCTATTTCCTGTGGGAGGAGATCTGCTTTGTTTCTCTTCTCTCTTTCTCCTGGTATGTTGCTGTTTTAGGATAACTCCCTACAATTAATTACCTAGTGTACTCCTATCTAATTTTTACAATATTAGGATTACATGTAGATGTTGTATGAAGCATAGAGGATTTTTATGAAGGTATACATATGAAATGGAGTGACTCAAGAGGTATAGCATCCTCTTGAGAAGAGGGATGGCATCAGTTTGTATCTTACATCCTTTGTTATTGGGAGCACTGAGGACAGAGAGATATGGATATGGTTAAAGCTATGTGCTTAACTTTATAATTCCCTCTTCTTCTCTCAGGGCATTTTTTCCTTTACATGTTCCTTAGCTGACATGAAAGCTGTGACTTTTAAAATCTGAATTTCAAAGGAGTTCTCGATATTTGCCTCAGATGTCATTTTTATCTGTAAATCCTCAACTATCCTTCAGTCTGCACGTCTGATCCCTCAGCTTTCCAGAAGCCTGTGATCCTTCCTTGATAGCTCCTTAAGCTAAATAAGAAGGCTCTGGCCTGTAGGTCTACATACCAGTTGTCTTTCTCATCTGGGTTTCTCAGTTTAGGTAGAAAGCAAGCAGTCTGTGCTATCAGGAGACTGGAGATGGGTGTCTGTAAAGCACTTGAGGAAGATTTCCATCAGTGGATACTGATCTTGTTACTGTCACTGAGGTGGGTTTCTGCTAGCAGGGTTCCAGTTCTTTTGGGAGTATGCGTTGTGACTAAAGCTGAAAGGTTTTTGGAAATGGAAGGGTTAAGTGTCATTAAACAAATTATTTGCAGCTAGACAAGAGGGTCCAAGCTTTTGCTGGCAGCACAACTCTATATACATTCTGCCTCCTAAAACTTTGAGGTTGCATTAGTGTTTTAGTTTCCTGGATAAATAAGGAATTCTGTAACTACTAAGATGAAGATTAAAAGCTTAGAGGATGGCAACCAAAAGGAAGTATTTAACTTGCAGCTCAAGAAGAGAAAGGATAAGGGGACATTTGGAGAGAGTCTTCTATGCCTCTACTCCTTGTATAGGTCGATTCAGTAGAACTTGAAGTGTTTTTATTGGATTGTACTTGTTTTCTGCTATGTAACATGGAAATATGGTTTATCTTAAACAGGTAAAATATATACCAAGGCTCTAGCTATTAAATATCAGGAAAAATTTCAGTCACAATAGTGTCATCTGTGTTGCTATATGGTCACTATCTTGTGCTAACCATTCCTATTTAAGAAGTGGAAGAAGAGTCAATGGCTCTTCAAAAAGTAACAGCAGCTGAGGTCTCTATTCTGTTCCCTATGAATGACATTCTTCGAGGTGGGTAAGCTTTTAAATGCCTTTAGCATTAAACACTCCAGTCTGCACTACTGGTCCCGAAGCCTTCCGGAATCATTTGATAGCTCCTTAAGTGAAATAAAAAGACTCTTCCGTGTTAGGTCCAAATACCACTTACCATCTTTCTCTCAGTAGTTTCTCACTTGAGGCAGAGAGGACCAGCGTTACCAGTTATGCACACATAACTTGCCTGTAATAGCTGAAAACAAAGGATCTCCACTTGCAAATTTTGGTTGCTGTTTTTACTTGTTAATAGTATGATTTCTATGCATTTTGCTGTTCCTCCCACCAATACTCCCAGGGTTCCCAGTAGAATTATACGTACTGGTTAGTATGCAAGTTAAAAACTCCGAAGATCATAAAAAAGAGTGGTACCCTTCAGAATGGAAGTAGTAAAAAGAGAGCTAAACCTAAAGGGCATATGCAGTGTTTTGTACCCCCTGCAGAAGACTGGAATCCTGCTGGTTTTGTAATCAATTAGACATAATTTCTGTGTTACTGTTATGCTCTTCGAGGGAGGCTGAAGCTAGTTCATGTCATACTCCTAGCAACAATGGAGGTGTAACTCTGTGTACATTTTTAACACCTCAGGCACCCAGGTGCCACAGGGAAAGGTACTTTAATTGAGAGAAAAGTTTAGGTTCTTTGAACATGGGATAGCGTCGTTCTTTGCCCTTCATAACTGGATAAAGAAATGTTGGTACCAGGACTGTCTTCTGTTGTAATGCTATGCTGTCAGTGAGGACTGTGCAGTGTGTTCTAAAGAGCATTAAAAAAACCCTCAAAAAACAAAAAAAAANATTCTGTTCTGTGTTCTGAAAGAAGGGGACAAAGATACTATTAAATTGTTAAATAAATAGTGTTAGAAAGTGGTCTTAGATCCTTTTCTGAAAGACACATGTGCAATTACCATAAGTTGCTGTATTGCTGTGTACTATATGATTTATCCATCTTTCTGATCGCCTTACTTTGCAGATTTAGATGAGAAGTTGCTACTATAATACTTTCAAAAGACATAAAAAGCCCCCTCTACATTAAGAATCTTATGATTCCAAAATTCAAATAATCCTTTCAAATGAAGTAATAGAGGCAATTAGAGCATGAGAACACTCACTAAATGGCATAATAGGAGCTTTTCAAGCCTGCTCCTTCCTGTTACTTAGTAACATAGCAAAAGTAAAGGTCTTTGAGAAGGGATGTGGGGGAGAGGGGTCGATTTTTGGTTTAAAGACTCATGCATTTGATTCATAATTTTTCCCCTGTAAGTGGTCTGAATCTCATCCAGGCAGTTAGCAGTCAAATTATTTCATTGCTGCTGTATATGTGTTTGTATAATACATATGGCTCACTCCAGTTGTCTCAGTCTCATCACCAGCATCTTCTTCTCACTATCATGATTAATCCGCTTGCTTTTTAGCATTTATGGAGAGATTTAAAACTAAGCAGGAAGAGAAACTTCAGTGGTTTTACTGTTGGTAGCATAGTCTATCTATGCTTTAAGAAAGGTACACCAGTAGGATTAATGTGAAGCTGCTTGGGTTTGGTATCTCTATTATTGTATCGACACAGGAATAAAAAGAAAAATTAAATCTCTAGCTTTGTCACTCCTGCATCTTGCTTTGATTTTACTGCATCACTGGAAAGCTAATAAAATGTAAAGCTTCCTTTGAGTAGGATCTCTTTTCCTCTTTATTACTGTTGTGTTGTACTAAAGTCTATGCATAATTGTTATTATAATGGTTACTTTAAAATTCTCTCTTACGATACAAACTTCATCAGGTTCTGCATATTTGTAATTTCTGCATATACTCATTTCTTGGGTGGCAAATTACACCCATTAAACGAATATACCTGAAATCAATGGCTAGCTGCTATTATGGAGACAAAGCTGGATTGAAGTTCTAGAGTTATTTTATTAATTGCTGGGGTAGAGTTATCTTCAAAGCAAAATATATCAGCGGGAGAAACTCTGGACAGCAATACTGAGTACCGTAACTCCTTTTTGCTGACGTAAGGCTGAGCAGCAGCTTCGGTGAATGCGGTTTCCCTCTAGTGGTGCTCCCTGCGGTAGACGCTGCTCCTGTGATTGCCTGCCTGCTTAACTTAAACCAGAAGTAGTCTTGAGCTTTGCTCTGTGAAAATCTAATGTGTACAAATAATTAGGCAACTTGTAGATGAGTCACACTATAGCAGCTTCTGAGTTCTTTATATCTATGCTGAAGCTTTTGTTGCCCTGCTCTGTTAGGAAGAGCAGTTCAAGGTGTTTGGCAAATGTGAAGTGGTTCATATGATAGCCTTATCTGAAAACAAACATAGAGTCAGTGTGACTGAAATCACTTTGAAGTTAATTTAATTAAACTCTTGTAAATCTTAATTTTAAAAGCATGAACATTGGAGGTTATTTTACATACTTCTGTGTCCTTTTTTGACTTCTTTACTGGTTGTGAATATAAAATAAAATCCCTTTTCTTGAAAGTGGAAAAAGCTCGCTCAATCACTTAGTGGATTATTTTTTCATTTAGCTTGAAATATTTTGGATGTTTTCTAAATCAGAATAAAATTATTTTTGGTAGAACTGAAATATCCTTTCATTAAAATTGTAATTTCCTATTTAAACCCTTTTGAGAGGATCAAATTTCTATTAACACAAACATTTTGCTGTTAAAAATTATTCTGCTCTAGATACACAATAGTTATGTAGTTTCTAAGGCATTACGACTCAGCAGCAGTGAAATTGAAGTAAACAAGAAGTAATCCCCTAACTTTGATGTTAGCAGTAATCCACTGACTTTGATGGAAATACCTCCACATAAATGCTGTTTGTGCCATAAATGCTGTTTTTATGATAAATGCAATCAAATCATCTCCCTGTTCTTAATCACAAGTTATATTCATGTCACCTGAAAGACTTACAACTTAATTTCTGCACTAAGTTTTGTTTCAGAGCCTTATGAAAAAGCTGTGACTCTGTTGAATGCTGCCTGAATCTGTGCTGAACCTTATTACAGCTATTGGCCAGGGTGTCTGCAGTGAAAATAACAGTTATTCAGCATGGTGATACATGTATTTATAGCAAAAGCGAGGAACTATGTTGTGTTTTGTTGGGTTTGGTTTTGGTTGGGTTTGTTTTTTTTTAATAAGAGGTTTAAAAAAATTAAAATAGGTTGTATACAAAATAATTAAACCTAGCTTACCTTTTGTCCTTTGTTTATACGGACATGGGAGTATGTTTGAGAGAACTAGTAGGGTGATGTTGCTGCTTTTCATTTAGTTGCTGAGCTAATTCCATGCACTTCATTAGTCTGGGTGTTTCAGGGTATTCTTACTTGCACTTGTGAGGCTAATTGACTCTGTGGGTATTTAAAGGACTTTGTGTATGCACTTTTTACTGCTGAATCAATGTCAATAATTAAACTTTGCTTCTGGGTAGTCTGATGTAAATCATCTAAACTTTATTGACTTTTCACAGTAAAGCCACGGTGTAAAGCTATAAACATAAAAGTTTTTAGAATGCCTCCCTGAAAAGTTGTTTCTTAAGTTCATGCTATGTTTTGTTTAACTGGTGGGGTAGTATATGGACATGATCCCATTCCTTGAGGAAATGGAAAGATTGCTGCAGGTAAGATCCCAGTGAAGATACTGAGTATCTGTAGGGCTAATGTGACTGCTTATTCCTTGTTGTTGGTTAACATTTTCTTGAGAAGAGGAATTCTAAAGCCTGTATATGAGCAAAACAAGTGTATGTTTATGAGAATATAGGTTGATTTGACTGGGATATCTGTATAAATGTCTGCAATGTACAGAATCTGGGGTTGCCACTTGTTTCTTAGCAATTAACAATGCTCCTGGTGTTGAACAGCAAATCCTGGTCAAGGAAAAGACCGTCCTAAAACACTTTGTCCATACTAGTGCTGCCTGAAAGAAGCAATGAAATTTACACTAGTAGCTTATATTTAACCAAGACTGAAAGTTACTGAAGATTTTCAGAGCAGCTACCAGCTCTGCTTTTGAGCCATTCTTGTGTTTTAATATTTGACCTGTTCTTTGTAGAAATTTACTACGTATCAGGAAGCCACAAAGGTGTGTGAAACATTGCCAGCATCTTTGACCTTACACCCATTTCTTCCTTTTTGAGGTCATGTGATTCATTGTCATATTTCACAAATCTCTGTGTACACATTTTACACAGCAAACCACAGCTTCTCTGGTCATTATGGAAAGGTGTAGGTAAAAACAACCAATGCCCCTCCTCCATCACAAATGAAAAAAAAGGGGGGGGAAGAAACTTCCCCTTCCCAGGTCCCTCCTTGCCTTGGGATGCTAATGGCATTCTGACAGGATGTTGCTCTGTATAAAAGAGACACAAAAATGCATCTGTCTGCTGAAAAAATCTGAGATGGTAGCTAGGGATTGTAGTGAAAAAGTAAAAGCAGAGAAAACCTTACTGAGGGTCTTCTTTGAAAAGCATCAGTATCACTGTAGAATTATTTATCATTGTAAGTGTACTGAGGGAAGCAGCTTTTCCATTCTCATCAACGTGGCAACGTCCCTTCTGTTCAGCTCCTGTGGTGTTCTGTAGATTTCAATGTTCCCCTTCTTCTGTAATGTTGGTTAAGTTATGCAATGATAAAGATAGCCTGGTTTCATGCAAGTCATTTTAATCTTATTAAAGATGAGATGATGGCAGCCTGCACCAAAGTAAAAGCACACTTTTTGATCCACCTGTGAGAAACTGCAGAAGGGATTAACCCTCTTTCTCCTTTATGTCATAGAGGAAATTTCTGTGTGCTGTTAGCCACCGAGGGAATAAGAACTGCATTTTCATAGGTATTGTCAGAACTGCTCCCTCTGCCCAGTTTTTTGTTCTAAAAAAGTGAGTTCTTAAGGAGCATATGGAAAGCAACTTGGCATTTTTAGAAGGCACGATCTGCTTTTTGATTCTTTATACTTGGCATGTGTATTCTTGGCACTTTTATATAGTTTTTTTGAGCCAAGCTATTACTTAGCAGCAGTGCACCTTTGCAAAGATAATGCTTGGGACACTCTGGGCAGATTGGATGGAGTTCTTCCATTTTTGAAAGCATATGCTAATTTTTTTTATGAACAATATGCATAAAAGTTTGAGTTGATGTTGGAGGATTCATGAGAGAATGAGGAGGAGTCACTGTGGCTGGATCAAGTAATATTTGCTCAAGAAGCCTGAACTGCAGCTGGACTTGTGTCCAGAATTTGGGAATGGCTGAGAGACAGATATTTTTTCTTCTGATTAAGTAGTATTTGCCACTGCAAAGCATAAAAGGAATATTCACTAGCCTGCTTCATTTGAGTTGGAAAATGAAACGTAGTGATCAATTCTGTACGATGCACAGTTCCTCAGACAGCATTAGGAAAGGGGATGGAATGACCAAGACCGTCAGAGATGCCAACAGGAGTGACAGTCTGTCAGCTTAACTATTTAGTTATTGCAACAATAAAAAATTTCTTGTTCTGTTTACTGTTATGTTGTCCTTTACTCTTTTCGTGCATGAAAATTAAATAAATTGTTGAAATCACCTAATGCCCAGTGGCCCAAAGTATTATTAAATACAAAGTGTTTCCTGGTGTGCTCTTCATTGCTACAAAAGTTCCCTGTTTGCCCTTTCTTGTCTTTTATCATGACAGACTGTTGTATAAAGGGAAGATACAAATCTCTAGATTTCTTTTTCTGTCCATTTAATCATCTGTTTTGCTTCCTTATATGTCATCCTTTTTGAAGGGTGATGTAGGTGCAGATACCTTGACAGGAGGAGAAGACATAAACCTGCAAAACATAAGACCACAGAAATGCCTGGCAGGAGACTGTTCTTAGGGACAGCATTATGGTGCAGAAACACATGGCCCATTTCCTTTCTATTTTCCCCAGCATCAGCAACTGTTGGATTAGGAATCTTCAAGTCCTTGTTTAAAAATTGATCACACGTAAATGTCTGTATAGTAATGGGACATGTAGTAATCCTACTCAATGAAATTAATTTTGTCATCCAGGTGTGAAAGTCCCTGTATACACAGTTCTTGGAACTACTTAGAATTCAATGGGAGCTTTCACAAGGAGCAGCAAGTCATTTTTGCACTCTCAGTTGAAAAATGGGGGGATAATTTTGCTGCTTTTCAAGTCAGCCCACTGCTGCATAAATGTCTTGAAAGTATTTGAAAATGAAACAGTTTGAGTAAAATAACATTTGTTTAATGCTTTCTTTTAAGATCAGATTTGATGTTTGATTTGAAAAACTTGTCTAAATGCTCTTAAGCATGCTCATGTATTGAATTTTTGTATGTAGTGTTATTTGGGTAACCATACTAAAATAAGCCAATGCCCATTTTTGCAAAAGAGAGGGTGGTAAGTGAACAAACAAACAAAAGTGAGGTTTTTTTTTGGTTTCTACTGATCAAATATAAAATTGGCTGATCAAGACATGGACTTAAAAAATAAAATAATTCATATCTACAAGTGCTTAATTTTCAAATTTTTAGACCAAGCTGTTGACCAGTTACTTCTAAGTAGACAACCTTATTCATTTGGAAAAAGTAGGAATGCTGCAATTTTTTTCATTTATTTGTGAATTGGTTAAGCTACATTTTCTAAGAATATATTCATATGACTTCTGTTGGTGTCACAGTTTTGTTTTGAAAGTGTTACAGTTACAGTAGGCATCAGGACAAGCCAAACCAGACTGTTTTAACTGATCCTGGTTTTGTCAGGCTAGGGTTGAAAAATGGGAACTAGAAGGTCAGCAACTGAGTTACTCAACCATACTGAACATAGAGTTATTGCATAAAAAGCATTGCATTGTCAGCTGAGCAGACTCCAGCACACCTGACTGTTTCTCTTGGCTGAGCCCTCTAGAGCTCTAATGGGTATGTGGAAAAGATTGGGTTTTTAGAAAGCATTTGCCACCCCTGCCCCCTTTCCCCTGCTTTCAGATGGCATTTTATAAACACACAGTTCCAGGTGACCTCCTTCATCTTCCTACCTGGGAAGTGGCTGTGTAAAACTATAACTAATGCTGAATATTTTGATGTAGACAATAATTTCGCTGTCAATCCACAGATATAATTTTGTGAATTCTGCTTTAGGTTAAAATGTATTTACTGATGTAAATCTAGCACAACTTTCTTGGATTCTTAGAGTTTAGCTAGTCTGGTGCCAAAGAACTTAAACTTTCTGGCCATTATCTAGCTGCCTTGTTCAGCTGGATTTACATGTGTGGTACCTGACTTGGGCACATGGATGACAGAAAACAGAAGTTACAGGTTTCTCCTGCTAAGGAGATATTCTCTGTAACTTCAGTATATGACTCCTCATCCTTTTAATCCAAGAATGACTCTTATCTTTTCGCTAGAAAAACATTTTTTTCATCTTAGTTTATGGTGAAATTGGCTGTCAATGGTCTTTATTTGAAAAGGTATTAATCTTTTTTTATTAGCATTAACTGCATTTTTTTTTAAAGAGTAACAGAATATTTGTTTTGCTTTGGTCTCCTTCTGAAGAATTCCTCTTCTACACATTGAATCCTAGCTGAATGAGACACCACCTTCTTTGCCCATGTTCCTTCTTTGTCCATGTTCCTTCTTTGGTGAGAAGCTGTTACAGTAGTGTTGCTCATTAGGCACTGTGCTTCCTGTGGGCTGTGGACTATCTGACATTAGTTTTGCCAGTGCAGTTCAATGAGCTGTAGCAGTGTCTATTTGTTCCTATCCCACCTCTGTTAGTATGTTCAATGTGTCTCCTTTTTTTTTTTTTTTTGGGTTCTCCTTTTGCCAGTTTGGGCAGTGAGTCCAGACCAGTGTGCAACAAGTTTGGGTGTCCTCTTTCTACATTACCTGGTATACCTGAATCAAAACCCCCTACTTTAGTACAGTACTGAGATGAGAATAGATGCTTTTAATTCAGCACACACCATTACTCAGTTTCACTTACCATTTGACATGAGTGAGGTGTTCTGGTCCTGTAATCTGAACAATTAATTTTTTAAGTAATTGCCTGTCAACTGTGATGGGTGAGCAGCAAAACTGGACAAATATGGGTAGCACTAATGCTGTTTTCCCAGGAGCATTGTTTGCAAGGGCAGCTGTGGTATAACCTTTTGGAGAAGGCATGTTTCCTCTTTCTGTTTTGACTGTAATTCAAGGGGTGAAGTAAGCACCTCAAATCTAGGCTGCTTTGCCAAAGAATCTTAAAGCAATCAGCAAGGTTGGTGAATGGTTTTCTTTATGAGATCTTATTTAAAAAAAAAATTAAAGGTGGGGTATGAAGTTCTATGGGGGTTTTTTATTGGCTTTTTTGAGGGGTTTGTGGGGTTTTTGATTTTGGGGTTTTTTTGAGGCTGAAACCAACCTGGTGTTTGATACTGAAGTGTTGAAAGACCAGTTTACCTTTGAAAAGAATCCCAAATACCTTGGGGATGTTGTAAATACAGATTCTTAAAAGAGAAAAATGCTACTGTAATGGCTCCACTTTAGAGGCATTTCAGTCATCAACTTGTTTTCCTATTACTGTAGTGTGCTGTGCAACGTGATGTTTGGAAATTAATACCACAGCACAAGAGAGATTTCTACCCATTTTAAATGCATGTGACTTTAGGGCTCTGTGGAGGAAGGCACCTGACTGAGTGGAAGGGTTTGTGATCCCTGGGAAGGTGTGAGGGTTGTTATGCACCTGCTGGTTGTTATACACTCTACTGGTCTGTATCACACCAAGTTGATTTTCATGACTTTTCCCACTGAGAAGGTACTGAAGTGTTCGTGGGTCTGGCTTTAACTGCTACACCTATCACCCTTCCCAGGCAAGGGACCTGAAACTCTTTATGCTGGCCAGAAACTCAATGACAATGAGTGGCACACTGTCCGGGTGGTTCGGCGAGGAAAGAGCCTCAAGCTGATCGTGGATGATGATGTTGCTGAGGGTAAGTGTGATGTATCACAATTTTTTGATCAAAGATCAGAGATCTTTGCATCTCTGTTCCTAGTCTTTTCCATTATGCTCCTTCTCACTCTTCTTTTGTGTATCTCCCCCCCTCCCACCCCTTTCTGTTACCACTCATGTATTATTTAGTGTTACTATGTTGAAAATGAATGTTCAGGTCTAAAAGACTTCTTAGCCAGCGCCAGGAACTTCTGTGACAACTGTAAAATCCTGAGATACGGGTTGAGAGGACAGAGAAGCTTGCACTTATCTCAGACTGTAGAGGTGTTCAGCAGAACTTTCTTGTGATCCAGGCTCTTTCTGACGTACACTGAATACACTCCATTCCTGAGTTGCATGTGTCATGGTTTCCAATGCTGTGCAATCAAGGCCAAGGCTCTCTGGACTGTACTTCTGCACAGACTTTTCCTTGATGAAAAACCTGCATGCAGTACGTGTTTGACAGAGCATGGATTTATGTCTCTCCTGCTCATTTTTTGTTCTCTCTCTCTCTGTTTCTCTCTCTGTCTCTCTCTGTCTGTCTCTGTCTCTCTCTCTCTTTTTCCTTTTATTTTTTGTAGTTTGAACATCCTTGATTATTTTCTATTTTTAAATTTTTTTTTTTATATATTTTTTTTTTTTAATTTTCCCAAATTCTTGTGCCCATGGTTCAGAGCCATCCAGAAGAAAAAGCAAGCAAAGCAGTTTGTTTTCAACTTTGGTTTAGAGGTTAGGGAGGATCCTGACTCGACAGAGTGTGCCAGTAATTTTTTTTTTCACTTGATATTTAAAAAAAATTATTTTCTGCATTTCCAGACAGCTTTTTGGGCTCCTACTTCTTTTTGCAGAGAAATGTAGTTGGAGGGAGGAAAGAAAGGATCAGTCAGGAAAGTTGGTGCGTCCCAGGTTAAGATTTGCATTGAGCTGATCAAAGTACTCCAGCCTGATCCTTTTTTAATTGCAGAATTTTAGAGGTTATACTTTTCAGGTCCATTTCTTCATGACTGAAAGAGCCAGAAACCTGTCTATCTTTTCTTTTGAAGTTCTAAAATTCTCACATTTGTATATAACTTCAGGAACTGGGTTTTTGAGAAAAATATTACCAGTCTGGAGGCCGATAACAGAATAATTTAAAAAAGAAAAATGGAACCCTGGATGCAAAACTGATGTGGGTATGATTGTTAATTGACACCCAGGTTGGTTTGCCAAAAGCAGAAATCCTCTTTTCTGATTAACTTCTACTCAGAACGCAACTAGAAGGAATGGCTGCCACACATAGTGCCAGAACACTAAATCCTATCTCTGAATAAAGTTTTTTTCTTCTGTATGAATGTGAATTATTTAAAATATTGTGGTAATTTAGATTATTTGGAAAGCCAGGAGTCAGAAATCTGAAATAAGACCAAAGAAGTCGGCTTACAGGAAAATGGTTTGAAATACCTTTTCTCTCTGAAGTAAATATATGCTGTCCTATATCAGATGTGATTTTGCAAGAGAGAGCAAGAAGCATATGCAAGAAAAATCATTCCATCTCGTTGGAAGTCAGCCTTGGTGGTGGCTTGGTCAAAATTAGCTTATAGGAAACATGAACTTTATTTAAGAGGGAACTTAAACACTTAATCCCACTTCTAAATTTGAGAACAATTCTTCTGGGTATGCTTTTTTAGGAAGCACCACGAGGTGGCACACTCTGCATTACCGAATCGATCCACCAAAGCCATCTGTTTTTGAAGTCTTTTTCACGAAACTGAGTTTATAAATAATAATGATATAATCCTGTACTAAAATAGGATACGCATATGTACATGTATATGAATTACATAATTAAAGATGCATTATAGCTAAAAATATTGGCTAAAAGAATGCCATCATGGCACAGTCAGAAGTCAGAAAAGCCAGAGTTAAGATTTTCTGTGCAATCTGCATCCCACTTCCTTGGGCAGATGATACCAGTCTTCAGTGGTGTGGTCACATAGATTTTTCCACAGGATTCTTGCTGTCTTAGGCATAGATCAAAAGTCTAAATTGGGCCCCCAGGAAAAATAAACACCCTATTTGATTTTGTCTTCTTGTTGCTTGTTTGGAACAATGTATGCCAGCTGAATTTTGCTCTAAATTTAGACCTGCTTATTTTTTTGGTTTGTTTTGTTTTTTTTTTGTTTTGTGGGTTTTTTGTTGTTGTTTTTGTTTTGTTTGTTTGTTTTTGTTTTCAATATGTTTATACAGAACTAAGAAGCTTTAACTGGGTTTGTTCCCATGTCTATGTTATGTGAAGTGAGTGGGCATCTTTTTTCCCATTTTACAGGTTTGGGAACAAGACCCCAGATTAAAGTTGGATGTATTTGGTACCAATTTGCCATGTATTTTTAGTCATTTGCATCAGAAAGATTCAGCATGTCTATAAATTACATCCCGCAAATTAGTTCAACCCTGCCACTTGGGGAATTAGATGTAGACAATTAATGACCACCTATGAAAAATTGTAATGAAGTGTCTGACTTGGTTTCCTGTAGGTCATCTAAGGCAGAGACAGAATCCAATTCTGGACAGCATTTTACTGTTTAATCACAAGACCTTTGTCCCACATTTCTCCTGACCTGAGAACAGAACTCAGAACATCAGTGGTAAATGAGACACAAATACAGCAGATATATTCCTATCTATGGCATCTTCCTAGCACCCAAATACCCTAGTTAAGGCTGGAATTTTTTCTGTCTGCTTCCACTTCAACTAGAGAGCTTCTGATTGCTGTAGTAGGTACAGTACTCTGTAGAGCACAGCGGGGGGAGCTAGAGGTTAACTCTGCAGGTGGGGCTGATAGCTAATGAGATCAGAAAATACTGGATTGCACTCCATGATTTCCTAAGAAATTACATCTCTGTCCTGATTCTGATCTTGTATTGCCATGTCCTTTCCAGCTTTTCATTGAACTACACCTGACTTTCTACAGTACTGCTTCTAGCACTATCTCTTTTTTATTAAACCAGCCCCAGTTTTCTCATTTTTCCCCTTTATTAAGATTCTGGGTTCGTCTCCTCCAAACTCCCTCACTCCATTTTTAATGCCTCCTATATTTGCGCTCCCTGTCCCAGTGTACTCCACATTTTCCAGTCTTGGCATTTCTCTCCTGCTCAGGCCACAATTGCTTTGCATTTTTTTAAGTGTAGAAGAACAAAGGAGGAGTTTTCTTGCCTTTGAGAATGGACATATCTTAATTTTATTATTCTAATTTTTTAAAGTAAAGAAGCAGGATTTTTTTTTTAAGTGCCTTTTCTAATTTTAAGAATATACTTCTGGTTTGGAAAAGTCATAAATTTTATAACACTGAAACTGAAACTCTAAGCCTCTAAGAATCACAGTAGTGGAAGTGAGAAAGTTGTCTAAACAAATTTCCCCATGTACTATTTCAATTTCTGGAAACTTCCATTTTTCAAACTAAAATAATGTTATTTCTGGTAAAGAACTGTTTCAGGATTTAAAAACATTTGCATTGGTGTTGACCCTTGAATTTTTAAGTAGTCAAATTTGTGACTGCCTGCAGCTGCTTCTAAGTTTCATCAGCTGTGTCTGCTTGGACTGAAGTTTTCCATGGTCTTTGTATAATTGCATTTATATTTAGAGCCACTGGTAAAACTTGGAATAATTGAAAAAGGTGAATTGGTTTATATAATATTTTTTCTTTATTTTTGAAGTAGATAGCTGATTTTCTTTTTTTTCTAATAACAACTGTGCTTGTTTCCTGTCTTTGAATAAAACTTGGTCACATTTGGACAAAGTATAAACTGAAGAACTGCAGTTTGTACATGATCATGAGAGGTGAGTTAGGAATATTTCAGTGTTTCCAGAGTCTCTAAGCAAGAAAATTACCATCAGTTCATTTAATCTGACTCTCTATACACTACAAGCCAGGATGTATCATCTGTGTGTCTTTATAAGTGTGTTCAGGTTTTGTTCTATCCCCAATAGAAAAAAAAAAATGTTGCAGTTAGTAGGAAAAGTCTTGAACGGACTACTGGTTTTGGTTGGTTGATTGATGTTTTTTGTCTTTTAATGCCTGGAAACTCCTAAGGTGAGAAATGCTAGGAGACTTCAGGAGACAGCACCGAATATGAGAAAGCTTATAAACCCAAGTTGATAAAACCTAGGGTAATTGGAGGAGTTTGTTCTGGGTTCAGCTATGGTGATTGTTATGATTCCTAGGTGTAATCCCAATGACTGACAAATATCTCTTGCAGTGACTGGTTGAAACTTGTGTATATATGCTTGCTGACCAGCAGATGCAGTCAAATCAGATACTGTTGCTGAATTTTGTTTGTCTATAGCACACTGGAAATATTTATTCAGGTCTTTATCCAGCTGTCAAATTTCACAAAACTAGTGTGAATTTAAATATCTTTGTTCCCTCTGGTTTTTAAACCTGGTGAATTTGATCATCATGTTAAAATGTTATGGGAGGGACCAACAGATAGTGTTTTCTTTGGAAAACCTTCTAAAAGAGAGGACTGTGCAGTGATTATAATCATGGGTAAAACACACTTGACTTGGAGAAAATTAATTTAATTTGCTACCAATTAAAAATAGAGTTGAATGGTGAGAAACAAAGACAAGGAAGTAGAGCAGTGTCTGCCACCCTCTTTAATTGGATTTGCTCCTTCCTGCCTCTCCCACCTGCCCTCAGTAGGCGGGGGGGGGTTGGAGAATGGTGGCTGTGGTCAGCCTGTGACAGCTCCTCTCTGACCCTCCTTCCTCCTCACACTTCTGTCCTGCCCCAGTGTGGGTCCTACCCATGGAATGCAGTCCTTCATGAAGTGCTCCAGTGTGGGTGGTCTCCATAGGCTTTCAGGAAAACCTGCTCCGGTGTAGGCTCTCCAGGGACTGCAGTTCCTTCAGAAAATATCCATCTGCTCTAGCACAAGAGTCCTCCATGAGCTGCAGTGTAGTTTTCTGCACCACTATGATCTTCTCTGTGGATGCTGGAGGATTTACTCTGCCACCTGGAATGCCCCCTCCTTCTTTTGAGTCCCTGGTGCTCATAGAGGTTTGAGTTGGGTGTTTTTCCCCTTTGTTTTTTGTGGGTAACATTATGTCCTTTCTTACGTGTTTTCCCCTGGGCACCACCACCTTGTCCAAGGGGCTCAGCTGTGCCCTGTGGTGGGTGGGTTGGAGCCATTTAGAACAGGCTGTATCAGGCACGGGATAGCCCCGGGCTTTCCTCAACAAGGCTGCCCTGCAGCCACCCCACAGCCAACACTATGCTGTATAAAGCCAATGCAGAGCTGCAGAAAATTTCATGAGAGAAAAAATAATGACCTACATGTAGCAGAATTTGAATAGTGGTTGTACAGTCGATGATAGGAAAACAGTTAAATTCTTAGTATTTTATTCATTCCTGTTTACTAAGTGGACCAAGGTGCATATAGAAAAAATAATTGCACATGTGACCAAATAGTAAAAACTACCTTAATGAAGAACTATGGAGGGCTAAAATAAGATTGGCTGAAAGGGTTTTCTTTCTGATATTGCCCAACTTGTCCTTATACTGTTGTATTTCATCTGTCTGTATGGATTCTGTGTCTGCATTGGTGCCTAGCACACTCAGTGAAACATTTAAATATGCTGTAGGAGGAGTCTGACAGTAGTATTTGATATACTGAATAGCTTGGATATTTTGAGAGGTTAAAATCTTGTCATGATGTGGTAAATAGCCCAAGTGGTAGGTTAATGATTTAAATATATGGAGGGCTTTTACATGTTGCATTTTTGTGTGTTTCGCTCCTGCCGTGCTTTTAAAAGAAGAGGGATAACATCAAGCACAAGGAGAGAACAAAGGAATTAATATCAGCAATTTTATGACTTCTCATTTCTCTCACTGCTCTTTTTATATTAATCTATGTTTATCAAGTGTTTTCAGGAAAGGCACTTGGAAAAGGTGTTTCAGAAGTGTTCGAGTTTTTTGGCAGATGGTCTGCTGCATCAAATAGATCCCTGTAGGCTTTAAGGGAGATGCCTGGTCTTCTTCACTGACAACAAAGTCTGTGAAGCACAGGGAAAAGTACAGAGCTTGCTGTCTATGGCCCTTTAGGGGCCTGTCTTTTCTGCCAGGTTTTGGTAACTGCTAGACTCACACATCTCCAGCAAGCCTCTTCACCAAGATTCAATACATCCTTCCTACACAAGCTGCTGAACAGTGATCAGCTAGGATTTAGTTCTTCTATTAGTCTGGAAACTGGAGTGTGAAGGGCTCCATATAACCTGTTGCTGATCCCCAATATTCCTCCTTGTTTCTGTCCTTCAGGCACAATGGTTGGTGATCATACCCGCTTGGAGTTCCACAACATCGAGACAGGGATCATGACAGAGAAACGGTACATCTCCGTCATCCCCTCCAGCTTCATTGGCCATCTCCAGAGCCTCATGTTCAACGGGATGCTCTACATTGACCTGTGCAAGAATGGTGACATTGACTATTGCGAGCTGAAGGCACGCTTTGGTCTCCGCAACATTATAGCTGACCCTGTGACATTCAAGACTAAGAGCAGCTACTTGAGCTTGGCCACCTTGCAGGCTTATACATCCATGCACCTCTTCTTTCAGTTCAAGACCACCTCAGCTGATGGTTTCATCCTCTTTAACAGTGGTGATGGCAATGACTTCATTGCAGTTGAGCTAGTCAAGGGGTAAGGGGCTTTCTGTTATTTTCTACCAGCTCATGTATAGGTAAACTTTCTTGTAGGTGAGCTTAAAGTGCTCACATGAAGAGAAATTCACCTGATGCTCATGTTTTTTCTGTTTGCTGAGCTGTAAGATAAAGTGTTCGAACAAAAACACTGAAGCTTAAGATTCTTGATTTTATCACTGATTTCTTCCTGTGGCTGTGGGAGAGACATTTTTACAGTGTGCAAAATACTAATTTTAAGTTGTTTGGACATAGTTGATGTTTTGTCCTGTCAACCTCACAGATTAGCACAGAGGAGGAGATGTGCTGGTCTCTGTATGTCTCTTCTTCGTCACTCCCCCTCTCCCCCACTTTTTTTTTCCCATTGTAATCTTGTTTTTCTGCCATCTCCAGTGAAGGAAAAAGAAAAAGCATATAGGCTGCTGAATTTGTACTTCTACTGGTGATGCTTGATGAAAAGTGAACTTGCTTTTGAGCTGCTATATTCTTTTCCGAAGACCAATATGTTATTAAAAAAAAAATCTTTTGTAAGCTGAACAAATTTTGATCTCTTATGATTTAGTCATGGTAGACATGTTTTCCACAGTTTACTAGTTCTGGTTATTTCAGTTCAATATGTTTTTGTTTTTTGGCTTTGCACATACTTCTGTAAGTGGGACATTGAGTAATAAAAAAAGCAGTAGTCATGAACTCCTGATGCTCTGTCGAGAGTTGAAATTTGTTGTCTTTGGTTTTTTGTTTTTTTTTTCTTTTCTATGTGGAATACTTCTCTTCCATCCTCAGGTGGATTTCTGTGTTTGAACTATATAAATAATTCAGGGTAACACTCCCATGACTTCAGTCTTTGTTAGGGTCCCTATTTTTGCCAAAAGCTTTGCTAATTGTTTTTCAGATGTTTGAATAAGTCTAGGATCTCATGAGAATTTTAGTACAATATTTCAAGTGAATTTCCCAATTAACTTTTTGTGGGGGTTATTCAAAACTCTGAATTAACCTGGGGAATATATGCCCAAAATAAGCGTATCTAGTGTTGGTCCCCAGTAAATTTATCAAAATTGCCAATTTAAAAAAAAAAATTCTATGCACAGACAGTGTTTTTGTGGATCTGAGAGAACTTTGTGAAAAAGAGGAATGTTTTATGGATAGAATCTAATTACTTGAAATGTTGTCATCTCAAAATACTAATCCTTACACTTTGGTGGAAAGGAAACAACTCTATTCTTTCAAAGCAGTGGCTAATATTTTGGCTTATTAAAACTTTCTAACCCAGAGGTATTTCCCTTCATGACTTTTAAAAGTTAATTTATCAGCTCTGGCTACAAAACCAGCTCAATGGTTCAGTAATGCTGGGGTTCTTCCAGAATTTTTACCAGTTCTTTCTATATTTACAGCTATATACACTATGTATTTGACCTTGGAAATGGACCTAATGTTATCAAAGGCAACAGTGATCGTCCTCTGAACGACAACCAATGGCACAATGTTGTCATTACCAGAGATAACAGTAACACACACAGCTTAAAAGTGGACACTAAGGTGGTCACTCAGGTTATCAACGGTGCCAAAAATCTGGATCTTAAAGGTAAACTCTACAAGATTGACAGATTCCCCCTTTATTCCTGCACGGCTGAACTAGTGAGCAAGAGAAGGCTTGGTGTAACCATGCATTACAGAATGCATGGACTTCGCGCATGCTGGATTTCAAACTAATTTATCTCTTTTTTTTGTTTGACAACTTCTTGTAGCTGAATAGTTTGTCATATTTTGCTTTTTCAGAAATTGTCATTTTTCAGTTTTTCCTAGTTAGATAGCAATGAGAACTGGGATTATTTAGGGGATTTTGTGATGGATTTTTTGTTTGTTTGTTTTGTTTTGGTTGGTTAGTTTTGGGGTTTATTTTGTTTTTTTTTGTAGTAAAGGAAGCAGAAGTGACTTCTTGCACAATATGTTGCTCTGTTTTTAACTTTTTCTGAACATGTTCACTTTGCTTTATTCACATTTGGTGGCAAGAAAAATTATTCTAGAAGGTAACGTTCTCCTTCTTGTATGTTTACCCCTCCCTGCTCTAGGTGATCTCTACATTGCTGGCCTAGCTCAAGGCATGTATAGCAACCTCCCAAAGCTTGTGGCCTCACGTGATGGATTTCAGGGCTGTCTGGCATCTGTGGACTTGAACGGGCGTCTGCCTGACCTTATCAACGATGCTCTGCACCGCAGTGGGCAGATTGAGCGTGGATGTGAAGGTATCATTGATTTCAAAGAGGTTCCCCTCTCCAGCACACACTTCATTGTTGCACTCTGTGCATCTACTTGTTTACCTTACTGTCCATTCCATTAGTTTGCTTCCATTGCAATATCCTTCACTACACTTTTGTCTACCAAATGCATCTTAAGGATTGACAGTTTCTGTGAGTGGCTTAGCAGCTCTTTTCTTATATGCTCCATCTCATATGAGTTGGTACCTTCAGTAGTGGGAAAGGATGGTACTAGGGCATGGACTACTACTTACTAGTAGTTTTGTAGTTTTCTCAGAGTGGTTTATTAGCATTACAGTAGTCTTAAAATACTTTGGAAGATGTTCTGAGCCTGAGCATTCGGTTCTTTTGTGCTTCAGAGCACCCTTCCTTGGGATCCACAGAAGTAAGTATGTATTTTGAAGAACAACCAGAGACAGGAGAAATGGAAGGTAGAAAGAGCTGAAGGGTAATGATTGGTCTGAAAGAGGAGTTAATTTTTGATGAGGTGGGCCTCCAGTGAAAACACTGGAGACATTGACTCTTCTGCCTGGAAAACATTTTTCTTCAGTTGTTTCTCTTTTCCAGCCAGTTTAGAACTGTGGAATGAGTTACTTTTTGAAGTATGTAAACAGTAGTGATTTCTTGAAGCCTCTTTAAATAATTTGCTGTTCCTGTAAGCTCCCATTAGTTAAAAAGAATATTGACATCAGCATCACTGACTCAGTAAAACGCATATAACTTCAATTCCCAAAGCACTTGGGATAGTTACCATCCAAAACTCCAAGGTTTTGCTGTCTGGGTTAAATGACAATCACCATTATGTCTAGAATCACTCAGTCTGCTGTGTTGGCTACCAGTCACTAGAGGAAGATAGTTTTTTCTGTGAAGTTTGTATATATGTTTGCTAAAACAAGATATATGTCCCAAACTGATCCTTCAAAAATTTCATGAAGTGAAGTGATTCCTTGATCATCTTTCCCTACTGTGTCAAGATTACAGGCTACAACATGATGAAGCATTGCCGCTTGTCAAGACTGTTACTTCTTAGGACTGAATGTGTCATCTCTGAGATAATTTTGAGTACCAAACTGACCATCCAATCAGATCTGATTGCTTGCTTGTGTCTCAGTGTTCATGTTGGCTGGGAGCTCTTGTGCCCCAGCCCTCCTTCCATGCTCCCATGATAATACTCTGGTTTGTGAGAGTTTGGTGTCCTCTTACAGGAGCTCATTCCGTGTCAACTCCCATCTCACAGCATTGGTAGTTGTAGACTGTTTTTATTCTGTCTTTCTCTATTTTTCTTAATAATGTCTATTAACCACTTTGTTCCTTGTCGAAATGAGCACAGTGGAGGAGAACTTGTGTCTTTGCCCATTTGGGGCAGAGTCAACATGCCAAAAGAAGTGCCCTTTTTCTGTATAGTTGTTTATAAGGTTCAGGAAAAAATGCATTTGAGGTTTATGAAAAAGCCTATTCTGTTTCTGTTTGATGCACTGAAAGCTCTTCAATATTAGTGATTTTTTGATAACTCTTTTGTTTAAAATTATCGCAACACACTGACACTTTAACTGGCATGTGATCTCTACCAGCCCTCCTCCTCCAGAGAACCAGTCAATTAGACTATCCTGTTGTTCTGTGTGTGGCTCAGGAACAGAGCCATGAGGCTTTCCCAGAAGACTGTCCCATTAGAGTTGTGGTGTTTCCTTCTCCTGTACCCAGTGTAGTTCTTTGATTTAGTGTTGAATTGCTGAGGTTGTGTAACTTCAGTGCCGCTCCCAAAACACATAACATGGCACTTACTTTGTCTGTGTGCCTGTGTGGTACCAGCACAGCTGCTGCCTGAATGTGGAGATTGGTTCACTTTCCAGAGTGCAAATTCACCTTCTCTTCTAAAGTTCTTCAAACAGGACTCAGAATTGGAAAGAGACCTAAAAAAATGGGTGATGAGGTCAGTGATGACCCTCATTCTGCCTTTGGAAGAACTTGGTCTTGGAAAGCTGTGCCTGTGCTAACTTCCCAAATGGTCCCTGTTCAGTACCAAGGAAACTGCTGAAGAGGAAAGTGTTCTTTTTGCCAACATATTTAAGATTAGTAAAAATCCTGAAAATTTGGTCACTGTAAGGTTGTTATGTTTGTTGTTGGGTTTTTTTCTTATTTTTTTTAATCATAACAATCCTCAAGGCTTCATCTCAGATCAGTCTTACTGCCTGCTGGTGCCTATTCTTACAGTTGCCAGTGAAAGTCACACCTATCTCCCATTCTCTAAGGAAAGAAAAACTCTAAGGTTCAAGTGACTTCGGGTGCAGTCTTAATGCTTTTAAGGGCAGAAGTCCCAAATAGTCCTTGCTGCCTCATGATGTTCAAATATGTTTTTAATAAACAATTGCAGGCTTTTTGTGTGAATAGTTCTGCTGTATGTTGGTTTGCTGGACATCTTCGTATTTCGTGATGAAGGGCAGAGTGACCACATACATGATGGGAACATGCATGCTTAAAGAAATATTTTTCCATCCCCACATATGAATTTTGTCTTTCAAAGGTCATGTGAGAGAGATTCCTGCTAATGCTTGTCTTTTGTTGCGACTTTGCTTTCAGAGGTAGAGTGTACAATGTGGCAGCTGTTTTCTTAGAAACTGTCAGTTTGATCTCAGGACAAAGTCAAAGAAAGTTTAGAGGAAGAAAGCCTGGAGAACAGTAGAATATGAGCTGTAGGTCAGCAGAGAGCACTGTTCTGGCTAAGATGCACCAGTAGTGCTACTAAGGGGTGACACTGTTGCGTCCTGTTGTTCATGTATTTCAGTACCCTGTTTCATACCACCAATTAAGATTCACAAGTTTCAGTAGGAAAATAATATTCCTTATTGCCATGGTTCTCCTGCCACCTGCTTTTATTCAGTTTTAGCAAGCCATTGAACTTCCTTGACCACATTGTTCCTCTCATGTGCTTAAGCATGATTCAGCCTCTCTGTGCACCAAAGCACACACCTACCACAGAATTATCTGTGTTCCAGTGACAAGTAAGGCTTCTACTTGAACATGAAGCACTTTCAATAATTTGTGTTTATAGGGCATCTTTTTCTTTGGAATCTTCCAAAACATTCTTAGTCATATGTACAAGTCGCTCTTGAAATCCAGGCATCCTTGAGACTGAAATTGGCTGGTGTTTAAGAGTGTATAATAGTGCTAAAAAAAGTCAGTTCAAGACTTAAGGCAAGAATTACTTTACCTCCGATTCTACCAGTTCTATTGCTATAATTTCTTTAAATTATACATGGTGGGATTTGTTTAGGCTAGCACAACTAAATAACCTATTCATCGTGTTTGTTAGGTGACATATCAGCTCCCTTTTGCATCATGCCGTTTCCATGTGTGCTGTAGAAACTTATGGTTTCAGGTTTTAAAGTCTACTATTCAATCACCAGTGTGTTTGACAAGATGACAGCTACCACACTGACATGTTTTGTGTTTCAATGTGTCCTGTAATACCATTGCTTTTGGCAAAGGATTTTGAGGGGGATTATCTGGAAGAAGAGCTGAAATGTCAAATGAGTTTGAGTTAAAGCTTCATGTCACACATCTTTCTATTTTTTTTAATATGGTGCTTTGGTTTATTTTCATTGGTCTTTTGCAATTGCTACATTCCTGATTTTTCAGGAGCAACAGGCAGCTCTTCACAGATCTTGATGGTCTGGTTGGATCTGTAGTGGCATCTTGTGTTTCCCTGGGAACACGTGGCAAAGCCAGAAACCACCTTGCTGCCTGATATGTTCAGGTGTGCTACACACAGCTCTGAGGAGAATAAATCTTGGGGAGAATGACATGATACCAATATAGTACTTCATTTTCACAGTTTCTTGATCTCTTGTGCTCACTGCAGCTTTCATCACTATCTCTGACATAACAAGAGGGCCTTTCCCCATACCACCACCTCAAAAAAGGCACAGGTGAGAGGGCCTGAGAAAAGCTACCAAAAGTAGGGAAGTGGTTAAGACTTAAATGGTCCTTGTGTCCGTGTTGCGTCAGGGTATTAAACACACTGAAGAGAAAAAAATGAATTCTCAGGAAGGACTTCAAATGGGAGGGCCTCTTCTAGTGGAAGCTTGAAGGCGAGTCTGCCACCTACTTTGGGCCTTGCTTTTCCCATGCATAAAATTAATCTTCCAGGTATTCATGTATTTGTGATAAAAGTATGAAATTCATCTATACCTTTCACACCACTTTGAAATTGTGGGTGGAGGCTCCTGGACAAGAGCAAAGCATTAGAAACTGAAGAAAAGTCTTCTATCAGGACGTAGTTTTCTCCAGTCTGTACCTCAAGAGCCTATAAGGGGTGGTTGGAAACTTTTTACTCTTGAGTTTGAGTAATACAGACTATTCTACATCAGACATACACAGTTTGAGAGAAAAGATGTCTGCACTATGTTGTGTATGAAGGGTTAGTAGATAGAAGTTGTACCAGGTGACCTCCTTTCACTTCTTCAAAGTAAACAATTTAAACTTCAGCTCAGCTTTTTCTCACTTCTTGACTTTTAAAATGAGTTGTTCTTGCTGAACTTGTCATTCCTGGTCTTACTACTAGATAAATGGATCAGTTTATTCCATCCACAAAAATCTAGACTGAGTGATTCACTGCTTTTTTCTCACTGGTCCTTGAAAAAGTTAAGCAGATGTCCAGCCTTTTGTGTAGTTTAAAGAGGATGCCCTCAATATTCATGAGTACTTTCTGTCTTTGAGGCATTTTTTCATCTCTTTATTGATTTGCCACATGTTCTCCTGTGTTTTCCTTTCTTTTAATTGGACATGCCTATATTGCTTACCATGGGCACTAGAGCTATCTGAAATTCAGCTGCATATTCTAAATATTTTCACCCCATCCTGCGTCCAGCCAAAAAACCTAACAGCAGTGGCTAAAGATCATTTTATTTCTTCTGTAAGGTAGTTTTCTATGTGCTTTAGAGATGTTGCTTCTACCTCACCTGTTCCACTAACAGCTTCTCACAAAGGAGACTGATAATTATTAATCTGGCTGACACTATTCCAGATGTTTTGGGACTTTGTTTTTGTCCTAATTTAATCTTCTTTCCAGATCCCACAGTAAAATCATAATCTTTTGCTACTTTCCATGAAATAGTATAGTTAACCTTTGAAATTCACTAGTGCATGAAAAGCATGAATGACATATACAGGCTGGATAATCAGAAATGCATTTTGCATACTAAGCACTATGTGGAAAACAGCAAATCTAATCTCATGCTTAAAATCTCACAGCAGGATAATGTCAAAAAGGATTTCACCCTTCATCTGCTCAGTAGAGAAATTTCAAATCTGGTCATACTTCACTTTCTCCATGGAATCAAAGGTTGTCCATGGAAGACTGGAGCATTAATATGCTCCATGATGGTTTGACATCTTTCCTTTTCCTTGCTTTTGTATTCTATTCTCATAGTGCTACTGGATTTATGGAACAAATATGAGCTTTTCTCTCAGCTACAAAGAATATGAGGTGCAGGGAAGTAGGAAAAGGACTTGTTTGTTACAGAGAAATTACTTTGTTAGAATAAGTGTTGAAAATGATGCATGGAGAAATGCATCCTTTTCTTTCTACTCCTTCCCCCTTCTTTTGAATTTTGTTTAAGGAAAATGGGATTTTATAGCTTTATGTAGTAAAGCAGTTTTAAAAAGTGGAAAGAAAATTCTGATTATCTCAAAAGGGAGGAAAATTGGTATCTTGAGTCATTCATAGGCTGTGAAACAGCAAAGATTCAAAATGTTAAAATTCTTAGGAAGTGCAGGAAATGGCATCTGCATGTGCCAGTTCTAATTTATTGGGTTGTAAATGTAAAAGAAGATAATGGGGAAAGGAGAACTACCAATCTTTCTTCAGTGTCAGCTGTGATATTAGAACTTTTTAAGAACAGGTAAAGAAGGTAAGTACACACTTCTTAAATAACCATCTTTCGAGTGATGAGGTTGATGATTTCGTGTTTTGCTGTTCCTATTGTGCTATGTAATATAAATATTTAACCTTCAGAAGCAGGGGATTCGGGAGCTGCTGCCCGTGCTCCAACCTTTGTCCTCTACTTTTTCCATCCTGAAAGAGAAAACTTAGAATCAAAATATAATACACCAAAAATCTATGTGGCTTCTTTGTAAATTGGCTCAATTGAAAAGACCAAACCAAACAAACAAAATAAACAAAAATCCCAAACAAAATTTAAAAAAGCAACCCTGTGCCTACACGGAAGAGCATCAGTTGTACTGTTTTGCTTTCACTACTCTTCAGTCTTCAGAAAGTGTATTTAAATCTTTAGGCAGTCAGACTTAGTAGATCTATGACTTTTTTTTGCCATGTGGACTATGATTTGACCACTGATAACAAGATCATTCTGACCTGGTGAAATAATGAGCTGGTACACTTAGAGTTTTTGATTGCTCTGATGACTGATTAAGACTATATGAGTCTAAAGCCTGCTTGCCTGTTGATGTAAGGTTTTTTTAAGGATGTGTTGAAATCTGTGAGCAGGTGACAGCTTGTGAGGGGGCAAGGTGTAATTGTCACTTATATCCAGTGTCAAGTTCATTTCTTTGGATAAATAGAAATTTTTGTCTTATAGAGTTATCAGTCCTTTATGGTTTTCTGGCAATAAATTGACTTTGGACAAAAAGCCAAACAAACAAAATATGTGCTTGACGGAGGTACTGAAAGTCAAATAGATTTTTTTACTTAAATGGATTCTATGCATTTCTCAAACAAGACAAAATCTCTCTAAAATTACTGTAAATGCCAAGAGATGGGTTAAAGAATGTGATGTTTTTTCTTCTCTTTTTATTATCTGCAAATTTTTGATTTTGTGTGTGCATGAATGAAATGCCATTCTTCTCTTTTTATTTGGTTTTGTTATCTGTTGGTTGTGTTAATGTGGTCATTGTCCCTCTGTGCCCTTGTTGCTTGTTTTGATTATGCATGTTGGCTGTGATAATTATACTACTTGCTTTTATTTATTCAAAGTGATGTTACCCTGGTTTAACTGCTTTTATACTAACCTGTTGTTTATTGTCTTTGCTTTTCTTTCCTTTTTTTTTTTTTGCTAACAAAGTTGAGTTGACCAAAGCTGACCTGCAAGGTAGAGAAGGTTGTGGTTATTCTTCTCCATTACTTGTTTCGATGAAAGATGCTTTTATGTAACATTTAGTGCCTTTTACTGGATGCAATCATACCTCTAAGACAGGAACAGAATGGCAAATCCCAGAATCTCTGAAGGGGGATTCTGGGTTGAAGAAGAACATGGCAAACAATGGAGCTGCTTCTGTTGACCTGGGGGGTTTGACTGTATCAATCTCTGAATAGCCATAGAAGCACCAGTTGATTTCCTGGAAAGCATAATGATCAGGCAAATAGCTGCTGTGCATCAAAACGTAGAAGGCCCTCAGAGCTTTAAAAAACAGAAAACTGAGTTAGTTTCTTTAGTACCAATCTTAAGGAGGGAGATCAGGAAGTAAAAACTGGGTTTTTGGTTTTTTTTGTTTTGTTTTTTTTTAATTTAGATTTTGAAAAAAAAAACCCTAACAAAAATAACTTTCTGGAATATCAATTTTAAAATAAAACAAAAAACCCACAAAATCTCTAAACCACGTACTCCCTTAATATTTAGAATGGCTTTTTACAAGCCATAATCTGGGCAGCAAGGGTTCCTTTTTGTAGGAGGGTCAGCACAGTAGTAGAACAAGAGAACAGCACATAGGAGCAGCTGTTAACATTGAGGGGGACGAGGAGGCCCCTTGTCCCCTCTCAGCAGTCAGTGCTGCCAACATTACACTTATTCTGTGCCACAAAGCTCCTTTGCGATGTCAGAGGCTTCCCCCAAAGAGACCTTCTGACAAGTCTGCAGGCCCCTGGTGGTGCAGAGTGCTGGGTGCCTGTCTGAGAAACTGGGGACAAATCATCTCCTCTGCAGAAGGTGTGTCCTTGTCGAGGAGCTATGTCACCAGGTCAAGGAGTTATTTAAGAAAGGCAGTAGATTGAGTAGCATTTGTGAGAATAAGAAGGAAATCTGGTATTCTCAAAGACCCTGTAGACTTTTTGCCTGGGGCATAAGTAAGGAAATGTGCCTATTAGAAATTAATAGGTCTTTGATACTGGTGTAAACACAGAGATGTTTTCCATGGCATTGAAAGTGAATCCTTTTAAATATGATAATGAACGTGTACTTCCCAATTCTTCTGTAAAGACTGCAATATAGAGTACAAATTAATTTATTCTGGAATGCATGAACGTTGAAAAATTGCTCCTCCTTTTTAATGGAAAAGGAGATAACAGTCTCAGGTATAAGAGGAAGTCAGAGGCATTGAACAATGTGTCTCTGTTTAGCAGTCCTGAAGCCACAGATGGCATCTGTATTGGGATCATCTTAGTCACCTTGAAATTTTATGTCTAAGGTTCTGTTGTGACACAAAATGTAGAATGTTCCTGTTTCACCCTCTGAGATAAAGACTTCCTGACATTTTACATATCTCTGGAATTAAGGTTTTATAGCTTTAGTCACATGATTCATAAACTACTTTTCTATTCATTGTGTTTACTGTGAAGACCTGGTGATATTGCTGACTTCATCTAATGTAATACATGCCATTTTCAAATTAAAATATTCTTGTTCTGTATTCCAGGTATAGGCAGGTAGCCATTACCTTTCCTTCAGGATATAATCTGTGTTTTTAGGTAGAGTTTGGTGTTCTATGGCTCAGTAGAAAAGGATAAAAATAAATTTGGAGGAATAAGGATGTTTTAATAGGTAGACAGTTTATCACTGTAGCAGTTGTTGACAGGAGCATATTAAGAGATACCCTCTCACCCGACAGGTAATGATACTGACAGTCTGAGATAATTTTAGCAATTGGATCCATACGAGACATTAAATCTGAAATATTTGACAGCATTGAGGTAGACAGAAGTTAATGTGAAGTATTTTGCTTTATGCATGTGGAGCATCTGACTGCAGGTATGTTTTGTTGGCATCTCTGACCTGTTCCCAACTGTAAAAAGTTGAAATACTGTGTCTTACAGAGGTGAGTAGTATAGAGAGGTGCTGCCCCTGGGGGATTTCTGAAATTTATGTAAATGAAGGGGGTAAAAGATGAGTTTTGAAAAAATAGGAAATATATGTGGACTGGGACAGATGTGATGAGAAAAAAGTGTCCTGGGAGTGCACTGGAGAATAAATAACTTTAGGATTAAGATGTTTTGTGCCATCCACTCAAATTGTGGCAGTGATTTTGGGACTTATATTAGACATCAGCAAGTATTGTGTCTCTCTTGCCACAGCCACTGTTGTTCTCTGCAGTCAGTTATGTGTCCATCAGAATTCAGAATGCATGCTCAGGAATTCCTGAGCTTGATTTTTGATGTTTATTGAAGTGGATGCATCATGAACAAGAAGTTCTGGAATAAAGAGATCTATTGTTTTGATTTTTCCAGAGTCCTCAGAACCAAATGCATATCATAGCTGTGAAGATTATTCCATCTCAAGCTCAATTTTTTGCAGAGGTCTTAACCCTGTAGGAATATTTGCCCTTCAGATAGAGACATCTGATTACATTGAAGCCTAAGGGGAAGCATTTGGCATGAATGCATAAAGTGTATTATTGGCTTTTCAGGAAACCAACCTTTGCTAAATAGGTTTGGCTATTTTGGGATAGGCCATGACTCCTCATACTTAAGAGCTGGACTCAATCCTTGTGGTTCTCTTCCAAATCAGACTATTTTGTGATTCTTTTATATTGCTGTGATTTTCAGTGAGGAAGGATGTTTTTCCAATGTGCTCTGTTTTTTCTTGTTCATGTGCAGTCCTTTCAATTTTCCTTTATGCTTTTAGTTTCTGTGTCTGAATGTTTGAATGCTGTTTACTTCCTCTGCTTTATTTGCATCTCCCTGTCCTTTGTTGTATTCTGTGTGCAGGCATACTCCCTTTTATGCAGTTGACTTTTTGTTCTATGGTTGGGATTTTTATTCTTTTGGCCTTTTTTTTCTTCCCTCACCAAAATATGTATAAGCATGTTGCTCATGACCTTTTAGGTTACTTAAAAATGGAGAGTGGAAGGGTGGCAAGAGAGAGGAAGATAGGTATATGCCAGCTTTCTTTGAGGGGAAGGAAATCCCACCACTTTGCAGATCCATTTCTATGGATTGCCATTGCTGCTTGATTCCCTTCTTCTGTAACCTTGAGATAGATGTGCTTTCTGTGGAAGAAAGCACATTTGTGCATATTTGTTATTTTAACGAGTCACAGTTCTTGAAGTTTTCAGACCAGCCACTTATTTGGAACAAAAGGACTCAGCACCATGACTTTATCAGGTAGATGAAGTATTCGGGCTCTGTTGAGGCACTGAAAAAGATGGCTGCATTTTTCAGAGGAGAGAAGAATGCTGGCTTTTGAGTTATTTCTGACAATGAGTAACTTTAAATATGGAACCTGACAGATGCCTAACCTTATTTAGGTGATGAAAGGGATGATGAGTTCTTAACAAAGTATGAAACTGAGAGCTTGAAGAGCTGGCCTTGCAATCCTTGAAAATCTGTTTGGCTTTTGGTTCTGGTTTGCTATATTAGTCATTGATATTCCTGCTTTCTGCTATCTGTGACTCAAAATACAGGACCTAACTTTCTGAATCATGCACTTAACCCTGACTATAATTTGGTTTCTTGCATTTGTGCAAAGTAAATGCTGATGTACCACCAATATGTATTTGGCAGTTACACTATATGTGGTATGGTCCATCCCATAAAGTGATGGTTCCATGAGATTCAGACTTAATTTTGCTCACTTTTTACTCAGAAAAAAAATCTTGTTTTCCAAACCGTTATAACATTGGAAAACTGTGGGGCATAACTTTGCTTCCTACTTAAGCTGCAGGAACAGTGAGTCCTTGAACAGGTTTATTTTCACCCTGGTGCATATGGTTTCCAAGACCTGATGGCTCTCTGAGCTGAACTGCTACTGCAGATTGAATTTAAAAAGGCTGACTATCTCTGGTTATGAAAGAGGAATGCCGACAGAAGCAGAGTGTAGATTTATCAAAGGTGTAAATTGATTGTAATGTCTGACTTGGAGTGGTAGAGATATTTCAGTGCTGGATAGCATTTGTAATTTAGGAACTAAAGGACTAAAGAAGCACCTTATTCTGCAAAGGCTGTAAAGATGTCTTGTGTATATTACTTTCCTATTGCTTCCTAACATCTCTGAAGATACAAGGGGAAAAGATGAGAGCATTTACCGAGATGAAGAATGAAAATGGAACCATATTGTCATTGAACTTCACCTGTTGCTGATATTCTTCTTATTGAGACAATAATGTTAACACAAATGGTTGATTCCCTTCAAAAAGAGTGAATTTTTGATGTGTGGTGGAAGGTGTTATGTGCAAGACCAATAATGGTTTGCTTATCTTAATATTTATTGCTAGTTGTGATCAAAGCATGGAGCAGTTATAACCTTGCAGCTGCTGTATAAACTGATTCCATGTGTAACTTGGAAGAACAGTAAACACAATACTGTCTTTTATTTCTCAAGCTCCTTTTCCTGCAAAGAGCTTTCAAAAGATACAGAAGGAATGACTTGTCTTGCCAGTGAAACATGGAAGTTTCAGCAACATGCAGCAGTTGCTAGTTTTTTTTCTTAATTTCAGGGCAAAGAGAAACATACCATACAACTGATATTGTAAGAAAGAGGGTAGATGGAGCAAGTGGTCTAAGTAGAATACAGACATGAGATCAGGCTATTATACTTTTCAAAGGTGATTTTCTTCAAATACTTAGTAGAAAAACTAATAAACAAACAATACATCTGGATAGGTAGCTGAAGAAATGTATAGTACTGGTCTCCTTCCCAGTGAGGGAGACCCAACAAATCTCAGATCCTGCAAGTCCTCGGATACTGAGCTGTTCCAGTAAAAATTAGAGAAGCAGACATAAAGATAAAAAGAATATTGTTGAAGAATCCTGATCTGCCATTTCATGTTCCAAAGGAAATGCCTCTGTTGGTAGGCTTAACCTGACAGGAAGAGACACAGCAAGTCATGCTTCTGCTAGCAGGGTTGCTTTTCTGCATTGGGGACTTTTCCACTTTTACTTGACATCTACTGCCCGCTTACTCCTCTTTCTACTGTGCATGTGGCACAAAGAAGGCAATACACCAAGCTCACCTACAAACAGACAATAAAATCAGAGGTGTCTCAGGTTATTATGTGAAGACTAGTTCTGAGACTTTGCTTTTAAATACTTTGTCTGTTCTTACTGTTGCCAGAGGAATGAGATTAAAAATAGATCTGCGTCCTGATGGCACTGGTAATTTAGAAACAATTCTACTGCTTTATATATAAATTGTTTGTCATCTTCTTTCCTTGTTTGTTAGCACTAAAGGGCATATGCGTGGTAACACAATCTTCATGTTTTATAATCCTTCCTGTGCTTCTGTCACTTTGCTCCCTAATCCAAAATCCTAATTCCCTGTGACATTCCTATTAGTTGCTCTGAAGAAAATTCTGTTGCCACAGAGGATTATGACATCAGGCAATGACTTAGCAGCAGGAGTAGATGAACTGTCTGAGACAAAGATCCTTTTATGATTCAAATGGCCCATAGTACTAAGAAGTGAGGCCAAGTACCCAGCATCTATGCTGTGCTGTCACAACTGACTCTAAAGATGGCAGATCAGGCTTCAAGCTTCCTTTTGGTATTTTCAGGCTTTCAAAATTCCTCCTTCTTGTGTTATTTCTTTTTCTTTTTTTCTTCCCCCTCTGGCTGCTGAAAGTGCCGTTCCCATCTTCACCGTTGGTTTCTGTTAAATACCATTCAGATACCATAATACAGGCCATGAATTAAAGTACTTTGGCTCTCTGGGCTCTATCATATGAAGACCTCAAGCCACACGTACTGGGCCTTGTGCAGTCTTATTCCTTGGATAGAGTCCTTTCTCTTGCAGCATCTAGATAAAGGATATGCCCATTGTCAAGTCCAGTCAGTTACTGATTAAAGTGTTCTCCGAATAATGTAAGAAAAGTGGAGAAACGGTATTGAAAATGCTGTTCTGCTCTGCTTCTATGTAATGATCTGTATAGTTGATGCTGTAGCAAGTTTGTATAGAGTCACAGTTGCTTTCTGGTTTAATCCTTAAAATATAGGTATCTTGCTTGTTTATACCTCTAGGAGTATTGGCATTCATGTTTCAGGTTAGAAGTTAGGTAGCGGGATAGTAATGTGCAGGAGAGGTATTAGTTCCTCATTCCTTATCCTCAGACAATTTAGACATTTTAGGCAAAATGATATCTAATATTCTATTTCAGATTGTTAAATGTCATCCCTTCTTTTGCTCGGCCAGAGTAAGTCTGAAGCAAGTATCAGACCATAACCTGATGCACATGTAGATATATTTATATCCATGATTTTTACAAGAGTAAAGGCAGGAGGGAGGCCTGTATGGCCTGTGTGCCTGCGGCCCACGCTGGAAAGTCTGTCAGCTCTGTTCTAATCTAGAGAGATCTGTTAATTTCACACTGTGCCACTGAGACCACTGGGATTCATATGGCTGCAAATGAGAGCCAGGTGGGTGGGAAGAAGAGGCGGAGGGGGGGAGAAAAGTGTTGAAAAATGCTGCTCAACTTTCTTTCAGCGTGGCAACAAGGGGTTTTCTTGCTGTGGCTGCTGCTGTCACTTCTTTTCAATAGGTGAACTTTCCTTCAGGGATTTTGCTGTCATCTTCTATTAACCACGCTTATACTTCTACCTAGAGGTTTTGAGGTTTGTTTGGTTTTTTGCTTTTTTAACGATGTAGTACATTCTGGAAGAAGCTCAGGTCTTTGTTAAAATTCAGTCTAACCCTGCTTACTGAGTCACATGTTCATTCTCATTGCAGGAGAGATGTAAAGAAATGCAGATAGCTGAAAAACTACTGGAATTCATCCATTCTCTTCTTTCAGTGGGAAAACATGATCTGCTGGGGACTCTGGTGCAGAAACTTTGCAGCAAAGCTTTAAGGGTCCACTCCTGGCTTGGTCTTTGAATTGTTGGGAGGATCATGGCCTGACATGAGACTTCAGTTAGATGTGGGTTTTACAAGGGCTTGTAAATATGGAAGTGCCCAGGTGTTGCAGTCTCAATATCAAAGATGCTGAATAATGATGGGATTTAGTGAAATCACTAAGGATGGTGTCCGATGGAGGTTGAAGGGTTTCATTTTATGTTAAAATATTTTAAAGTGCTGTATCCACTTTGGTCTGTCCTGTCTAATCTATAAAATACAGATGGTGGTGTTGATGTGATGAAGAAATAAGGAAAAGGATTGAGTCTTGTGGAGTTGCTGTTGCTAGCAAAGACTGTGAAGAAAGATGCTGGGATGGGTTGAACAGTTGTTTCTTTGTCCTTACAGTATTCTCCTAGACTGGAAGTGGGTAATGAGCTGATCTCAGGCAGCCTAGCCAGTTGATCCTTTATTATCTGCTTTATTTATTTTGTTTCTTCTTTTCTAGCACATACGGGATGTAGCATAGTACATATGTCAAATGTATCTGTACATTTTATTTAAAATCCTGCACAACAGGAGCAACATACCTTTGTCTAGAATGCTGAATATAAAATACTTTCCCAGGAAGTAGCTTGTACACTTATGTTCTTGTAATCTATGATTTGCAGCTTCATGCCCGCTCTCAGAGGATTCAGAATCCAGCTACCTTGTTGTGGATGACATAGTAACTGTTATTCAGTGTCTCTCTGATCTGAAGATTACTTTTTTGCCTATTGCTGGGATTTTGTCTTTGCAAGGCTTATCTGAGTAGGATAGCAACTGTTAGCTGCAAATCACAGAACAGTGAAATGCTGTTCTGTTAGTAGCGGCTGCTTCCTTCTCTGCTTCTGCCAAAGGCATGGAAAGCAGTCCAAAAATAGAAGTGTTGTGGATAAATGTCATGCCCTTCTGAGGACTTCATTAGCATGTTTCCAGAGGAACCTGTGTAATAGGTCAGACTGTTTGGACTTTTGTTTGGCTGACTTTTATTAACCTATAAAGCCAAGTTGTAGCCAGCTGAGGCTTTAAAACTTCAGTTTGAATCTACATTATCAGGGTTCTTTGGGTATGATGAGGCATTGTTCATGGGCCTATTAATTAGCTTTCATTTCCATAAGGAGATCTAACTTCTAGGGAAGCACAACAACCTGGCCATGTTTGTTGGCCTAGCATCACCCCCTATTTTACTGTACAATTCTTTGAGCAAGTTGAGAACATATGAGTTGGGCCTGCCTAAGAGGGAATATGTTGCTGTTCTCTCTTCCTTGCTCTGTGTTACAGTTTGCTGTTTTGTTGTGAGGTGTGCACTTGTCTTCGTGCTCAGATTTTTACCTGAGTTTCTTGCACGTCCAGGAATGGAACGGTTTGTTTAGTGCTTTCTCTCTTCTGCATGAGGATCCTGATGGCAATGGTAGTGATTAATTTAAGCTTTTGTGGGCCTGACCAAAGTGATTGTCTTGCTTTATTTCACTCTTTTCTTTTCATCCTTTCTCCAGGACCGAGCACTACCTGCCAGGAAGATTCCTGTGCGAATCAGGGCATCTGTAACCAGCAATGGGAAGGCTTCACCTGTGATTGCTCCATGACTTCATATTCTGGGAACCAGTGTAATGATCGTAAGTAGACTTTTCAGTGCATTGGTGACCCATGAGTTCTGATCTATGAGAGTACAGAGAACACAAGATTCACTATTTTTTCAATTGCAATAGAACTTTCCCAGTATCAAATCCAAACTTTGTTTCTTGGAAATTTCTTTAAGGCCTACTGTGGGTTATTTTTTTTCCTCCTTAAAATGAAAATATGCAATTCAGCATGTATTGGTTTTGTTTGGCTGCTTTTTGCTGGGCTTTTTTTCCCCCTCTTCTTTTTGAAAGCTAACTTCACCAGTCCAATGGTGGTAATTGATGTTAATGGAATTCCTGGTGTAGAGAAACCAGGAATGACTTGCAGATATTGTATGTATTATTTTTGTGGGTAAAAAATGTCTAGGTTTTGTGTACTGAGTTATACTTTGAGATTTTAAGTCAAACCTTGGTGAAAAAGACATGGAATGCATGTAAAATGAGTAGTGTTCTAGATAGTATTCTACTGAAATACCAGCTGTATGCTTAAATGGCAGAGAGTGTGAGAATGTTCACTTAAAACTAGTGATCAGTTAAATACGCAGCAGAACTATTGTGCTTCTTGGTGTATTGATTTGCTTAATCTCAAAACATTGGATGTTCCTGGCCAATTACTACTAGGATCTCTGTTAAAAAAATTGAACAAACTCCTTAAGTCTGCCTTTAGGGGGCAGATAATCAACTTTTTGACATTCCCTCTGCTCATTATGATTTGGCCTTTGCTCCTGCCTGGAGGGAACAGATCACTTCAGCTCTACTGTCTGCCTGCTTCTCTTATTTGAGGTGACTGCCCCCTTCTCCCTTGCTCGCTCCAAGGCAGGGAACAAAGGAATACGTCATGAGGGCTGTAGTAAGCATAACAATAGGCTTCAATAATTTGGTTCACCGACTATATAGATTTTAAACCCAGAAAAAACTGCTTTTCATTAAGGTATTTGTAGTAGATGTAATTAGTGTCACCAGCAAGGTCCATGCAATACGGGTACCACAGCACTGTCATATCTGCAACCCTTCCCCTAAAAGTCTGAGACGTGACTGAATTGATGGCACATATGACAAGCTGTGTAGCATATGCTAACAATCCGTTTCTGCTGAAGGCCAAAATGCCTGCTTTTCTGAGTCATTCATAATATGTAGTGTTGGTCTCCCATTTCTTCCAGCATATTTATCTCAGACAGATATTGGAAAGACCTATCAGCATTCATACTTTGACAGGGGCTGTATAAACAAGGTACTACTGACACAGATTTATAGGCTGTAATGCTATGTCTGGTTTTGGGTTGCTTTGAAATTCAGAGTGTTTCCTTTTTGGAATTCAGAATGTTTCCTTTGGGCTCAGAAGAAACATTTCATATTGGAGTCACAAGATCTGGTGCCAATTTTCTGCATTGTTTTGGTTTGCTTTTATCAATTGGACACCCACTTTCCCACTCTCAAACTACTTGTTCAGTCAATCAGTTCAGACTTGCTAAGCGTAGCACACAAACGTGTGAAAGAAACACTACTTTGAATTCTGTTGGGTTGCATTTAAATACATATCCAGGAAATCTCTTATATTATTGATACTGTGGGGTTTGTTTCTAATGTGTTTGACTTCACACCTCCAGAATGTTGCAGTGCCCTTGTTAAGCTGTTGCTAATTGCTTAGAACAGGCTCTGAAGCATCAGGAAGAGCCAGGTTCCTGTGTCTGTAATTCGGGATTTCTTGCTGCTTTTTAGAACTGGCAGCTGGAAATAATGCAGAGAAGGGAGCTTGAAATGAGTGGTGGTGTTGTGGGCAGCATAGGAACCAGCTTCCAGTTATCAGGCCTGGCTGGTAATTTACAAATGCACGCAGAGGGAGGTGGGTTTCAAAATGATCTGGAAAGGTAAGTCACGTGGACTCCTTCTGGAACATGACAAGACTTCATCCTGGACCGTCAAAAAGTGCGTATAACGTTTTTTGTGTGTTTTGTTTGTTTGATTTTGTCTTTTTCTTGTATCATGACATTGGAAACAGACTTCTACTCCTGACTTCCTGATACAATTAGGACATATTGTGGGTGTGTAGTTGAGAAAGCTTAAATCCTGTTCCTTCTTACCTTTTAGGTAGGGTTGCTAATCGAAGTACAGGCATCTATCAATTGAAGCAAATACTCTAGACTGGATTTAAGTGCAAGTAATTTCAGGAGGATATACCTTCTCTGTAACCTGAGGCCTTTTATTTAGAAATGCATCAGGCTCTTTGGTTTTTTTGGCCACAGCCGTCCATTCGATTAATTCAGTAGATGGCTATTTCAACCTTATGAGCAATTGGTGGTCTCCCACTATATGTAAATATGGAGTATAGAAGTAAATGAAAATGATAGCAAAAGGCTGACTTACTGTCCATATTTTGCCTTTCTATTTCTGTTGATCAAGTCAAGTGTCCACAATGGAAATTTGCATTTTCATGTGTTTGATGAAGAATATATCTGTGCCTCTGAGACAGATAAATGGAAAGTAAGTTGTTCTCTTCAATTATTCTTGATGATGTCCTATATTATCCCAAATTAGGTGTTGGTAGGTGTGATTTATGTTTGGGGTTTTTTTTATTATTTGCTGGAGCAAACATGGCAAAGATATTCAGTCTTATCAACGCTGAGTGAAGCTTGGTGCACCGATATGTTTGTCCTTTTTAATTTTTTGTCCCAGGACTAGGCCATTAAGCTTCCCAATTCAGATGCAACTGGCTTGGAACTGCTGTTTCTGAAGGGTGAAGAGGAAGCACCTGTAATTCCCCTTCCCCCTTCAGAGGTGACAGAGATTAATTTTGTAAACCTATAGACACATTTATCCATTCATCAGTATTGCTTAGTAAGACAAGGATTTAAATTCCTAGTGGAAAAGATTATATAACCTTTAATTTTAGCTTTTTGTCTGTAGCTCTGTTTTAGATGTTCTTTACTTTGTAGGAATCAAGATTCTTCAGAATAAGAAATTAATGGGAGCTGTGGGGGCATAAATTGAGTTTTAGTATGCTTCATTCTGACTTGTACAACTGTATCAATTTTAAAAAAAAACAGACACAGGAATAACCCACAGACATCCCCTCTCCTCAAATTCATTTGAGAAGGTCCATTGTACAAAAGTGAATTTAAAGGTTTGCCCTTCACACTGGCCACTACTAAAACCTGAAATGAAAGGTAGCAATAGAAGCAATAATGCTATTCAGGATATACTGGTTCTATTCACTGTGCGATTTAAAATACATTCTCAGATTTTTGAAGTTGTTCAATCTTCAATCTTTATAGATGTTTTTATAATTTCAGCATCACATTCAATAAATGTGAGCTTTCAACCTATTTTAAGAACTTACATACTACTCTAAGATGTAGGAAGTCAGTGTACTGCAGTTAATATTAGAGATATTAAACAATCCTGGCATGCCAAGCTGTTGCTTAGACTGTTCAAATGTGCAACTTTAAGCATGTAAGGTAGCAGAAGTAAAGTTTACCCACGATGTTAGTGAAGTGTCTTGCATCTGGGGTGACCTCCATCCTGTTAATGTTAACCATGATATGAGATGAAAATATGGTAGTTAAGCATTTCTACCTACCTGAGAAGTGAGCTGTTTTTAAACTGTTGTCTATGAACAGCCTAACAGATTCTTTAATTAATTCACATTCTTGTCTATCTGATCAAACAATAACATTTTCTGCACAAGAGAATGCATAGGAAGAAGCATTGGCAATCTAGCTAATGAAAATGGTATTTCCATGTCAAACTAGATCATAGAAAATACTGGTTTTTACTCAGTGCTCCACGCAGATGAGTAACACTGAGGGTCAAGCTTTCCAAGAGCAATTGCCAGGGTAACACAAGTATGTATTAGTGGAGGTGTTTGCCTGTGAAAAATCAATGATTTGCAGCAATGACTTGTGCAAGCAGGGTATAAAGAACCTTTTCAAACAGGTTTTTATGTTGTTGATGTAACAGTTAAATCCATCTGCTGTCTATTGATTGGCTTTTTAGAGGGGTTATTTATTCATTTATTTATAAACTTTGGGTTGCAATAGCCTGGTTTAAAACACCTGGTTTAAAAACAACTTCTCCATTTGTTTGGTAAAGAGAAAAAGCAGTTCAAGCTTTTTGTCCTCTTGTGTTGGTATCTTCATATGCCTCCAGCTTTTCAAGGATCCTGTTGATAAGTAACCTTCCAATGAGGTTGCTTGGCTGAGTGATGCCCGTTTTTTGTCTGGGAGAGAAATAATATACAGGGCTATTGGGGCTTTTTTTGTGCAATAAGTTATATTTTTTCCAATCCCTTTCCATGTGATGCATAACCTATATGCTTTTACTGTCTTTATGTGAATCACTTGGAGTAGGGAAAGATTAGAGGGAAAGAGAGTCATGGTGACTTTGTTCCATTGTTCATTAATTTAGCACCATCACAAGAAGAGCTTTTGATAACTTCAGTTATGTAATCATAGTGAGTGAGACTTACTAGCCAATTTTTTTTTTACTTGACATAAAAGGAAAGGTATCAAAATTAGCAAAAACTGTTTAAGACCACTACTTTAGAGTAAAGCATAGAGTATTTTTGATTGATTAAGGAAGACTGAAGCTGGCCTTAGCCCCATACGTGTGAGATACCAAGGTTGTCAGAGCAGGCCCATCCCTCTTTATTAATGCCCTTCTTTTTTGCACACTACAAAGTACGTGAATGAGTATGAAAGTGCATTGATGCTTCTGGAGCATAGTCTGTAAACTAGGTTGCAGTGGCAGTACTGGTGTCCCTCACACCTGCTTAAATAGCATAGCAGAATAGTAATTAGAAGAGACTACTAGCAGGGCAAATGGCTGAATGAGTAACCCTTCCTTTATGATGATGGCTTTATTCTGATGTGCTCATGAGCCATTTGCACCCCAAATTTACTTTGTGAGTCACTGAGCAGTTACAGCTTGTGCTCTCTGTTGCAGGATTCAGACCCTCAGTTGGGAGATGAACCTTATTCTGTCTGTCTCGTTATTTTGTGTTTTTCACCATCTAGGCCAATTTTTGTCCAGAATTCATGACCTCCTTTAATGTCAATGCCAACAAAGTCAGTTTGATTTACTTACAGAAACACTCTTCATTATTCATGTTTAATTATCACCCATTTGTTTCTAATGTGCCCAGCTTACTCACTCACTGAGTCAGGGAGCAAGAGGTTGCTAGTGTGTAGAAAATAAATCTGCATAGACTTCATTAGTCATGCGTGGCTAAACCAGTCAGCTGTTTAAAATATCAGCGTGCTTGGGGATTTGCCTTTGATACTACAGAGACATCCATCCTACATGAAGCAAGAGTCACATCTGATTTATCTAAAGTGAATCATACTTCATTACAACAGGTCAGACACTGTGCCTACTTCTTAGTTCTCTCCTCATGCTTTGTTCTTACTTAGTTGTGTTTCACATATTATAATTAGTGTTTTCTGGATGATGGTTCATTTTGAGTTCCTAACTTGAGCCTTTGGTGTCTTCTGACAGTGAATGACCTTATCCTCTAAGAACAGAGATAGAGAAGAAGGGAAATGCAACTGTGTACTTTAGTACATGATGTAAATTGTACCACTGTGATTTGGGTTATGACCTCTGCTTTCATCCTTAGCATTGTTTACTTTCATTTGCCCTGCAGGTCCAAGAAGTGTAACATCATTAGGGCAAGGATCTGGTACTACTTCTTATTAAAGCACCAGACAGTTTTCTAATGCTTGGTGATAGCCCACTACATAATTGCCTTAGCTCTTCAGTGATTTAAGAATGCTCATTTTTTTCAGTGTACTGAAAGGCATTTCCTTTCCCTTGAGTAACAGCTGTTAAACATCAGATCAGACTGCAGATCAAGAGCTTGTTTGCCCCATGTTCCCTTTGGGAGTCATCTGGAATGGGCAGTGTTGTCGACATTAGAGGGAAAAATTTGTCTGTCCCTCTTTTGGGGGAGAAAGAGGGAATTTGAGTGACAGGTGCTTTTTGAAATTGCTTCTTCTGCACCTTTCAGCTTCTCAAGGTGCCCTGACATGAAAGTGTTTCCTTTTTTTAATAGTGAAAGCTAGCCAACTTTATCCTTTTGTGATCCCCAAAATGCAGCTAGGTCTCTAGTGGGTAATTTAATTACGATTGCTTCAACAGCTTGGCAGAAGAAGCATTTAGAATGAGAGCTGTAATCAGTCATTGATATCTGTGCACACCTGGCTGCTGTCAGCACATAAGGTATGGTCCAGCCGTGCTGCAGACTTCAATAGCATGGAAGGAGAGAGACTTTTCAGGTGGGAGTGATTACAGCCTCTGTTATCAACCTTTGAGCAGTTCAAGCAGTTAATTCTCTTCCTGGCACTGCTCACCAGCTATGCTATTTTCATAAGCATGTCGCAGAAGGCTCTTACCATAATTTTGTTCCTTGTGATCTCTGCTCCCTTTGACAGTACTTTTCTTTAACTTGATACTCTTTGGTAGTCATGGCAATAATTTTCACTTCGTCTTAAAAGTAGCTGAGCAAGTGGTACTGTGTCCTACGTATTTTGCCCCATGATAGATTTGGCCTCAGAAACTGTTCCTTCAGTAATGGCACACCCAGGGTGTAATCACTGATAAGACACTGATGTAAGTTGGCAGCAGAAACAGAAATGTTGTACGGCAGAGTAAGAGTCTCTGTTCTATCATCCCAAGCTCCATTTGTCGATGATGATCTGTAAACACATCTTTTGACTGAATGTAAGATAATAAATTAAGTGTTCTAAATTGTCAAGTGCAACAAGGATTTGATTAATTTTAAATTTAGCATTTTCTTTGTAATATCCTGCACATGTTCATATTTGTTTTAAGAAGCAGTAAATGTAAAAACTCAGAAAAATACTGCAAGTCTTCAACCATTAGTTTTACTCTTTACACCCTGAGCTTGAGGACTTTTATTTTAAATGGATTTTTTTTCCCACACAATGCTGTGAAACTTCTGTCCTCAGTCATATTGTCCAAATACTTTTGATAATCTCACACCTACTATGGGTTTCATCAGCATGAGGTATTTTGAGTGCAATATGGTATGCAGATAGTACCTGTTCTTTTGCAGAGAAAGGAGAAAAAAAACCTTGCAAAATCTCTTTGGTCTTTTAGCTGTTGTAGTTGATCTGCAACAGGATAGCTGGTCACTAGTCCAGGTGAACACACAGCTGGCTTTGGTCATTCCCTCCAATCCCCTACGAGTCTGTTGTAAATTGCATTGTGGATTATGAAAATATGATTTCCATGTTGGGATTGCTGTCCTGGGTGGAAGCTCTGACTTGCAATAATCCTTAATCTGTTTTTTGTCCCACGTGGGTTTTCTGTGCCCTCCCATCTTTGCAGCACTCATCTGAGTTATATATGTGTGCTTTTAATTGATCTAAATCTGATGTGTGATAAGTGGGGTGTAATGGTGTTAAGGAGATGGGATAGGGTTCGCTTGGTGCTTTCCCAGACAGCACAGAGCTGTTTGCTATAGCACACACTATATTGCCTCCTTATTCCTATTGGCTCCTCGAGGTGATTGTTGCTTATTTCCCAGGCTGTCTACATTGAGAACAGTTTGCAAAGAGGAGCCTACATTATTGGGTGAGAACAAATGGATGAGGATTGAAGTCAATAGTTTTTATTTTACAGACTAGACTTTATTTGCAGTAACATTTATAAATACAAAGTAATTATTTTAATTCAATCAGGTAACTTCTGATTTATTCCAATAGTTGGAGATCAAAATCTGGTATGGCATTCTCACAGTCCACATATCAAATGTGCCTAATTTTTGTTTTTAAGTTTTATATATATTGTGTTTATATACCTTAGACTGAAAGCTGCCTCTAAGATTACAGTCATTAGGTGGGCAAATCTATGTCATAAAATATTTACAGTGTGGGTAGCTGAGAGAATGCCAACATGCAGGGAAATTCAGGCAGTACTAGAATTTTTAAACTTTTTTCTTCTTGCTGATTTTTGAGCCTGTGGGTCTGGGGCTACGTAAGGAAGGAAGCTGGGGTCAGTAAGGATCAAGAGACAGATCTTTTACGCTTATTTGTTGTTTTGCAATGGAAATTGTTAACAGAAAAACAAAGGCAGGAGGAGTCAGAGGTCCTGAAGGAGGTTCTTTGTTCACTATCCAAGCTGCCTAATGTACTAATTATTTCCTGCCATTGACAGAAGGCTACTCTTGATCTCCAATGGAGTTTAGCTGCATACAGGGACATAGCTTTATTATGTTGCAATCTTGTTGCCCAGGAGCTGGTATAATAATCTCAGCTGTAGAACACTGGGGATTAGATGAAAAACCTTAATTACAGTTATCTTAATAATGATCCCTGAGGGGCAGATTGAAATTGGCTGCTTGGGTACCTGTGAAACAAGCTTTGCGCAGGGGAGCACATTTTGGTGGATTTAATTTAACTTTGTGGAGGTGTTTCATTGTGTACTGACATCTGAGGCCTTGGCAAATGCTGGGAGAGGAGTATGGGACTTCAGTTGCTTTTTGCTGTCCTTAGAGATTTTGGGACACAAAATAACTTCTCTGATTGTGGGAGGAATTAGGCTTTTCAGTAAAAAACGCTCAGAATAATCATATAACTTGAATTCTATTGGGATGTAAGTGTTAACTGAAACCCCAGTTAGCTAACAGCTGTCTGTAGATGAAAAAGCTTTCAAATCTGTGAGTATTAGTTCATTTCAAACTCTTGGGCGCATACAGGGCTGGTGAAAATTTTTCATGGGTGGTAGTTTCGTCAATGAAAACTGCACACTTAGGGCAAGCAAAACTGCATATTTCAGTGAAAGACTTAGAATACCTTTGAACCGAAAAAAATGAAGGAATAAAAAAGTCGGATGTGGTTGATTTCAGAATTTTCAAAACAAAGCTCAGGATTCATTGACTGCATCATAAGGATGAATTTATTGTGAAAGTTAGCAAAAGTCACTTAAAAACCTGAGAAAGATGACAACTAACCTTGGATTAAAAGCATTGACTTAAGTTAGTTCATCCTCCTCTGCGTAGGTTTATTATTTAGTAAGCTACTGGCTGTGACTTCCTGAGGCTCTTCACAGACCTCTGTGTTGAAGATAAGCAGCATGGGCTCGTGGTGGCCTCCCTAGTCTAGGATATACCTTTCAGTATAGTGCCAGCACAGTGCTTGAGAGTGTCGTCTTGAAGAGAGGGGGAAAGAGATTTGAAAATTACTCCATTCCTAAGAAAGCAGAGTTTGATCTTTTTAGCTTTTGTTCAAATGTCTCTAGCCTTAATGTGAGAGTAGTTGTGCTCATGTCTATTGAGTAACTGTCTCAGATAACATAAATGACCTCTAGACCAGAATGTCTTGACTAGACTCTGACTTTAATAATGTAAAAGCCAAATATAAGCACATTTTTCTTCCAAAGAGACTCCAGTATTTATTTTGAAGGAAATGTGGTTGGGGCTCTATTCTTCCTTCGCCTCTGGTCTGAAACCTATTTGCAGTGCTTGACCACAGCAAAATTGGTGTCAGGTTTTCTGGCTTCCCATAACCATCTGTCATATTTCTTTTCTTTCTTTATTTTTCTTTTTCAGATTGTAGTAAATGACCTTCTGTCTGTTACATTTCTGCCCTCTGATCTCAGGCAAATGATGAAGATGATAGATAGCAGTATCACAAGCCATCCATCATACAATTTGTAGGTCCCACAGAAGCATCTGTGTCTTTAACAGTTCATCTGTCACAGACAGTTTCATAGTTCAACACCACAAAATGCTGAAGTGAGGGCTAATAGTGGTATTTCTTTTTATTACTGAAGACTTCAGCCATCAGGTGTCTTTCACTTGGATATGCAAACTGTCACAAAAAGTGCCCGTGCACCAGGGTTTACATTATGGATCCAAGCCAACTGCATGTTACAGAAGGCAGCACTATTGCTGACATCAGCAAAGACTCATTTACCTGCTTTGCTGTTATAACACTGGGTTGGTTGTGTTACCAGTGCAGAATGAACTGAGCAGACCTGGCTCTGTGTGAATGAACTGAAGTTCTCAGGAGCAGTTACTGTGAATCTGACTGCCAGCAAATAGTTGTAGGCACTCCTGCTGTGTGATATGGGACAAGAGAAAATCTGTTTGAGTGACTCTACATGTATGTGAGAGGCAGAGATGCCAGTATCTATCTTGAGGTCAATGGGCATAATATTTGACAGAAACATGTAAAGTTAACCAGTAGGGCATGATTTTGATGTCTTGTAACTGTAGTATCAGCTGTGCAGAATATGCATGAGTTGCCATGCATAGATATCTGAAATGCTGTGTGAAATATTGCTGAGTTGTGCACATTTGTGCAGTATATTGAGTGAGACAGGGCACCATGTTAATCCTACATGCCACATGATGCTGAAGCATATAGTGCTGCAGCATGGAGATTATCCTGTGAATTCATCTTGTTATAATTACTTGAATGCTGGAAACTGAGATCAGACAGATTTATCTATGTTTCACATTGTTAAACACAAATCATAGGAGTTAAGTGTTTGTACTGTCAGAAAAAAAACCCCGAACCAAAATCCCCAAACAACCAAAACAAAAAACCCCAAAACCTAAACCACCAGCCTGTTCTCTTTGTTTTCCTCTCCATTTCTTTGCACTTGTTACCAGTGGCATTTGTCCCATTTAGAAGAGGTTAGAGGCTTAAATCCCTTGCCTCATCATGCTGAAATAGAGATGCTTCTGATGGACACTTGAAACATAAATTTGTGCTTTGTCTTAAGGAAAGTATCCTCACAGAGATCCACGCTTGGCTGTGGAATTGCTACTGGTGGCTCATATGCATGGAATATTGATAGTTCAAGTAATTTAAACTTAATTTAGGCATACCAGGAAACATACTTAGCCCAAATATCACATTTGAGAGACCTGTGCTAAAATAATTATGGGAGCTATTTGAAATGCATAGACAATATACATAGTACTTTCTGGTTTTAAACAACTTTCATCCAAGATGAACTAAGAATAAACTTTGAAGTATTTGCTAAAGTGGAGCTGGGTATAACACAATAATTGAGATAGAGCTGAAAGCAAGACCAATTACACTGCTCCTGCACAGAGACCCCTGTATTTGCCTACCTCCTTTAGAAGTCAGGACACTTAAATGCTTACCTGTCATAAGGTAGAAACTAATCAGGTCTTCATGCTTTCAGTAGTGCCTGGAAATCCTTTTTTATTGCCAGTAAGATGTGAACCAGCTGGATAACATAAGCTGTCCCTTCTCAGATACTCTGTGAGCATACTTCATATTAGGGAGCAAATACTGGAAAGGGTGGAATAGCTGCTTTTCTGAGTTTACTTCTTTTTCTAAATGGAAAAGGGCTTTTTTCTTTTCCATTACTAAGTAGAAGTATAGCTTGTTATTCCTGGCAAATTTAGCGTTTGTAGACTTGTTTTCTTTGCCTACCTTAAGTACACGAGATTCAGACTTGTAAGAAAAGGGTGCTCACAGCTGTGCTAGGCCTGCTGGCAAATAAAATTGAGTACAGATGGTTGTCTGCCCACACTCTATTTATGAAGAGGCCTGCAGTGTTTATGTTAACGGTGATGAGTTTGAGAGATAAAAATAGGGAGTTGTTTGTTGTTCATTTGTTCTTTATAGATCTGCAGTGAACTTTTTTTATAAAGCACAAATTCGACAGAGAGATTTGTTAACCTTCTAGAAGAGCAGCCTGTCAAAAAGCCAAGCTGCAGACGTCTCAAGTGCTGGAATCATGCCTTGCTTTTTATACTTCTTCCATTCACTCCACGAGATGGTGCTGTGTACCCACAGACCCCAAGCATCCTTTGCTTGAGTTTTCTCAGGTCGTTGGTGGATATTTGGATTATGAAAACTTGAAATGAAGTTAGAAATAATCTCTATCTTCCAGCTGTCTTTTTCGCCTCTCCAAATTAATCTCAAAAAGAGGTTTTCCAAAATCACCTAAGGCTTTGTGTAGTCCTCTACAGATTATGTCTTCCTTGATATTTATTATTGAGTCCTGCAGCTTTGCCAAGACTTGAGGGTTTAAAAAACCTTCCAGAGGCTGCTCCCAGATGCCATAGTTTCAGAGCAGACATACTAAATAGCAAATAGAAAAACTGAGATTGTATGTTCTTGTCTGTCACTGTTCCTTGTGGATAGCTTGCTGAGTCAGGAAGATGTCTGCATGTTGCTGGGGTCTGCTTAGTTCCACATTTATTTATTTATTTTAGTTGAGTGCGAAGTGTTCCAGAGCTTCAGCCCTGGAAACTTGAATTATATGATCTTGTCACTTAAAATAACTAGCAGTTCTGCTCTTCTCACTCTCCTACCATATGCTTTTCTATTTATGGTTTTGGGAGTTATTTTGTGTTTTATTTCTTATGCTTTCAGTTAGATTTGGAGTAGAGCACTACTGAGGGTAATGTCTTTGCGAGGAGGAAACTTTGGAAGCTTGTCTTTGAAATGGCCGAAATCCACTAATCTTCTGCCACAAGGTGGAAAGAGACTTTTCTGGGGGGAAAAATCACTTTTCACAAACTTGCCAGGGTGTTAGCCTTTCTTGGGTTGCTAAAGTGAGTTTTGTGCCAGTTATTTGCTAGTTATTTTTGAAGTAATGGATAAAGAACTTGCCTTTGTTGTATAGAACAGATGCTCTCTTTACAAAAGTAGGTATTTGGGGTGAAAGTCTTCTCCATCCACTGTGTGTCCCCGGAGTCTGCCATTTTAGCTCCTTGATTATCACTCATATCTTTGTGTATTGTAGATACATGTCCATTGTCTTCACAGCTCTGCCTCTCATTTCCTCATGCTTCCATAAAGAACAGTCTGACCTCACTTGTCCTCCCACTTTTGTTCTTAGCAGTTTTCAAAATCTTGAACTTGCACTTTCCTGTTTTTATGCTGACTGAAAGTGGATTCCTGATTTATAGTATCTGACCTCAGATCCCCATAGGTGGTGTGGAGGTGATTAGTAGAGAAGAGGTACAAAATCTTTATGTGCCTAAATGAGGCTGAGACCCTCCCCTCTTTTTAACTCCTTATAACTGGTCCTGATTAATGTGGAACAACTGCAACTCTGGGGCAAGTCAGTAACAGTTTTCCATTTCGAATACCTAAATGCATTTCAGCAGGACTCCTTATGCACATCTAAGAATTTTCACGGTTGTTACTTTTCACTCAGCTTGGAAACTTTAGGACCTAACTACATTGATGACATCATTGTGCAAGGGTTGTTTCTTACTCCCTTAGCTCAAGACACGTTTTGGATATAAGCAGCAGTTTTTCCCAGCAGCCATTAATCCCCAAGAGTTGTGGCATGGAAATTCCATGTCATGCATGTTCTCCAGGGCAAGAGAAGCTTCTTATCTGGATACCTCTAGCAAGTTTTTTAAGATGCTAGTAAATGTTTCAATGCTCAAAGCTCATCTCTGATTTCTCATTCAAATTTTAATTATCAGGTACAACTTCAGAAATGCTTCCGTGTATTATCAGATACACACCAGAGGGATTTTTAACTTCAGAAATGGTGTTTCTCATCACTTCTCAGTGTCCTGTCTCTGCTACCATGAAAATTTACCAAACAATAAAAGCTAGGCTTCACTGATAGGTTTTTGTCTCTAAGTCCTCCCCAGATCTTTATCTGGGGTTGTCTTATCTTGATGTAGTACTTATGGCTTCAAGGCTTAGGGGATTGAGAAACGTAATTGAGACTTTATGAATAACACTGTGAGGGTGTTCTCTGCATACAATGTGATGCCTGCTTTGCCCTCCTCAAAAGTATGGATGTTAGCAGATAACTGAACTCTTCTTTCAGTTAAGTGATTTGTGTTTACTACACATAGATTATACTGAGCTTTAGAGGCCAGACAGGGTCACAATGCACCAGTGAGAGCATTTTGTATGAGAATGCAAGGGCATGGGTGAGGTAGAGTAACTCAAAGCAAGGCATGTTCTGTGTGGGAAATAGCTGATGCTACTCTCATTAATTTGATAAGTACAGCTTTTGCCCTAACTCACCTTGTCATTGCTGTTATAACGCAGACTTCTGACTTATTCTTTCTGACTTGGGATTTGCTGTTTGAGTGGAGGAACTGGTTCTCCAACTTTTCCATGTGTTTTTTCTGAAGGCAACCCAGGACTTGTGCAGAGCAGCAGCTGTGAATCGACAGAGCTTGCAGTAAAACAGCAGGAGGACACATCAGAGCAGAAGGGGTTGACTTCTCCAGAGACAGAATTTTTAAGCTAGTAAGCACGGAGCAAATTTTCCTTTGCTCCTTGTTGGCTTGTGGTTCTTTGTTAATTTTTTTGTTTTGTTTTTTTTTAATGACTCCAAGTTTCCTTTGGCATTTGCTGCTCCTGTCTTATGTATCTTTTCAATCTGAGAACTGCTAGCTATAGAAGGTAGTGAGACTCTGATATCAAAGGGAGCTTCCTCTTCAAAAGGTAGTTGGAAGATGGCACGGAGGATGGGCTAGTTTGGGGTCAGTTTTGTATCTTCCTCTGGTTAAAATATGGCTCAGGCTCTGAGAAAATAACAGCTATTCTGCTGTGATGACCCATACATAGCTTACTTTGTGGGATGTTTTGGAGAACTTGAAGATCTTGAAAAGTTCTTGAGGAAAAGCTTCAACATCAGAACAATTCTCTTGTTTTGGCTCTAATTAAGGCTTGTGGTCAGAGAAGAGAGGTCAAAAGCTGAATAAGATTTTTATATTTTCCAGGTAAGTGAATGCTATTGAATAAATGCTGAAAACTAATTTTTTAAATTGGAAATCCAACAGGAAATTTTGTTTGAGCCACTGTTCATGATCTCTAGCATTTGCCAATTACAGCTTTTGACTGGGTGTTTTGGTAGTGCTAATTCTCTCAGAAAACAAAAGTTGAACTCAGGTGTTCTCAGAAACCTGTAAAATGCATGTCTTGGTTTAGGGCAAATTTGCTAGGAAGCTCCAAAAGGGTTCCCTTTAAAAAGCAGATTCAAACCCCTCCCCCCTTTACAGTCATTGCAGTTCTCTTCCAGATATTTCCAGATACACCTGATAATGAAAGTATCTCTTCCTAATTTTCCTAATTGTAATAGGAAAGTCCTTGGTAGCAGAAATCCTATAATTTCAGTTACTCACCAGTACAATACAAACTAGCAAGCACAGTGACCAGCTGGAACAATATCCAAAGACACAAATAACTCTGAATCCAGCTGAGAATTACCTTCTGTATCATACACCAAAGAAAAGGAAAAACCTTCTTAAAGCAAATGACTGCCTGAAGAAGCAGGGCACAGCAAGGCCCACACTCCTCCTATGTCTGTAACCTTATGGCCTGGGTAGTAAATCTGTCTTCTCCCTTCTGAACCGTGAAACCACCTACAGCAGAGTACTGCTGGAACTGAGAACACCTAGGTTCTGTCTCTTAGTGTGATGATAGTTCTACTCTTCATTTAACTGCATCCTTTCCATGTGGAAGATATAGAGTGTTTTCCCTGCAATTTGCACGGAGCAAATTCTTTTCCCTTGTTAGTACTCACAGGATGCTGTGGATGCCTTCCCATGGACCGCTGCAATCCATGAGTTGGTGTCTTTGCTGTATCCATTCATCTGTTCATTGAACTACACCGGTTTGTATTGTGTTTAAAGAAAGTCTGGATGTGGCACTTGGTGCCATGGTTTAGTTGAGGTGTTAGGGCATGGGTTGGACTTGATCTCGAAAGTCTCCTCCAAACTAGTGATTGTGTGTGTGATAAGTAGGTGTAATAGTAGATCCTTTTGAGTCTCTGCATGTTGCCTGATAAGTATGGCTGTGTAGACACAGCTTGAGAACCTAAAAATATGTATTTGAAGTTATTTGGCATAAAATGCAGACTTATAACTGGTTCTTAAAACAAGCATGCTCAGTGTTGGCTAGTTTATCTAAAGACACACATTAATAAGCCTTAAGACAAAAGAAGAAAAATTTTATTCTAGTAAAATAAAGGGTTAAGTATTTAGAAAATAATTTGAAAGCAATTTTGGGACAGGAGCTTCTGAAAGGCTAATTTCTAAGCTTTTTTCAAAACCCTTTCAAAAAGCAATTTCATACTCCTAAATTAGGTTTCTTATTCTCCTGTGCCTAATGTTGGTCTTACATACACTCTGCAGATTTGCAAAGAGATCACTCAAATCAAATTTTAAATCTCTGCCTGCCACTTTAGCTGTCTGTATGGTTTTCCTTTTGTATTTCTTCACAATTTGTCCCTTAGCTGTCAGAGGTGGTGGCAGTTCAAGTAGGCATTTTCTTCAGTAGGTAGCTGTGGAGGATCACCATCTGAGTGTTTTCTTCGCTGTTCAGATCCCAAGCAGAGGATTCCTTTGCTACTATTGTCTGCCTTTCTGCTTCAGAAAAAATTAACATAAAATGTTTCACTTGAATATTTATTGATCAGGAGTAGAGAGAAGCCTGAAAAATACAGCAGAAATTGTTTAAGTAATGTTAAGTTTAGACTGCATGGAAACATCCTCCTACTTTACAAACTAAATGGAGCACTCACTGATGTCAGGTTGTTCTAGAACTATAAAGAACCTAAATTTGATCATGACTAAACACAGTTAAAAATATATATTTTCTATCTTCTGCAATACATGTTGCTAGTTTCAGGGGATCCTATTTCAGCTTTGACATCATGGGATCTATTCTTGATTGCATAAATTTTCTTTATAAGATATCTTAAATGATGAAAGGGAGAATATTTCTGTCATCTGGGCAAGGACAGTAAAGGACCTTAAAAGCTGAAAAGGTCCAGCAAGGAAGGTGACCTGGAGACATGAATATATAGAATATATATATATATATATATATTTA